>CM042140.1:140966913-141049413 GCA_023376005.1 Doryteuthis pealeii
CTCCCTTTCTCCCTTCTCTCTCTCTTTCTGGATTTCTTTCTCTTTGAACCCACCCCCACACACGCTAAAACATACAAAAAACACAAAAACACACACACATACATGCACACGCACCCCCATATACATATACAGGGTGTTCGGGAGAAATGTGAGAGTTTCATAAGGAAAAAGAAAAAAAGTGCTTGGTAACTACAAAATTTAATGTATTGTAAAGAAATTCAACTTATACGGAAATTACACTGCTGTTAATAAGTTTCACTCAAAATGACAGCCATTAACATCGATCACAGCCTCAATCCTGCTCCGGAAACTGGAGCAAGCTGATGATACAGTTTCCCTGGGAAAGGTCTCGAAATCTACCTTAATTCTGTCGATTAACTGATATATATATATATATATATATATATATATATATTATATATATAATATATATATCGGGGGGGGGGCGCAAAATCACCCTAACCCAAAAGCCTTTTAGTTGCTATAATATTGAATTGCCTAAATCTTGCATCTACACTACTGAACTATGAATGCATTGATTTTTAAAGTGGGCGGGTATGTGAAGCTTTGAAAAATCATAATCAGTATTTATTGGGTACGAGAAGGGACGCCGGATCGAGCTCTTGCCCCCCCCCCGAACATGATCTTGGCACACCACTGTGAACAGTCATTCATGACAGTAAAAGATCTGCGGGTTTGGGAAACATTAAGTTCCCCTGCTTTTAAAAAGACCAATAAAAATGTGCACCTTAACTTAAGAACCTGATACCCCAAATATTCCTTGCTAAAAGCAACCGAAAAAAAAAATACTGTTTTTTCTTTTCTTTTAACCACCCTGTCGTTTAGTGTTGTAGAATACGCCAACTGCACCTCAGCAGAGGAATAAGATCCCCCAAATGGAGCTATCTTTTGGGCGTGGGTAGTACCCGTAATGCTTAGGAACGGAATATTAGTAGATGAGCAGTCCATGGCATACAACATTCCTCTTTGACGATGACATAAGCTAGACGTGCGGTCGGAGAGACCACCACCGATCATTTGGCTGGTCACATCAAGCCCTAGAACCTATATGATTGTCATGATTCTATTGCCCTTATGGCAAATCCCCAACCCTTTTATCATATACGTGCTAGAATGCGGACGCTGAGGTTATTAGTGCCCTCCATATCAAACTGCATGGAATGGTGAAGTTCCAATTCCTAGTGTTGAGTACACCTTCATTACAATTTACTCGCAGATCCCCTCTGACTCGGAGTGGTAATACCAGTTAGGGTCCCATCTATGGGTTAAATAGGTAAAAAATGAGTTTAAATGTGTTTTAAGAAATTGAGTTTAAAATGTTTGAATTCCCAACAAGATTGAATAAAATAAATTATATTTGGCATAAAATAACCCAATATGCCGTAAAATCCAAACAACCAACCAATATTTCTTTGAGTACTAATTAAATCCGAGCTAAGTTATTGACTAAATGTTTAAACAGTAGATGTAGTAAACATGCTAAATACTTACTGATTGCAGATTTAGTATACAATTACCGATCCCTACCCCCCCCTCACAGGATGTGACACAAGGAAAATGTTTAATTGTACAACTGGTTTGAATTTAGAATCTTCCTTCTCCTAGAATGGTTGCCTAACCAAATCTTAAGAATCCAGGCTGCTCTAATATGTTCTCATATTTCGGTGAGGAGGAAAGAAATTATGGATTTATGCTTTCCCAAAAAGTTTTAGCAAGAAGTGAAAAGCAAACAGCCTTGTCCGGGATTTGAATTCGTATCATCGATTCCATTCCCTACACAAAGCGTACCTGCAAAGATTAGATTTTGCTTGAAACATGCTAAAGATGTAATAAACGTTAAAGATGAAGACTAAATAGCCATCCTCCAATTCAGCTACATGTCTCACATGTCTCTGTTTTCTTTCCTATTTCTGATGATACGTAATAATTTGACATGACTTCTTATTTTCAAAACGTATTTCGTGGTAAGATTCGGTCTTATTCTCGAAAATCTCCATAAGATGAACGATGGCAAAAATGTTCTCAATTTATACAGCCTCGTCATCTTGAATCAGCACAGAAACAGCAATAAAAAGTGTGCGATAAACCATGTGTCTAGTGACCAGTGTTTTATCATTAAGAGGCTCAACACTTGAGCGGTTGAAATCAATTCCTAAATGCTTGCCCGTCACAAATGAACAACCAGAAGAGATGGTTAACTTTCCATCTGGAAATTCTCTCCGTGAATCTTCAAAGCTTACTTGATCTCATACCAGAATTTAATTACACGATCAGATTGAGTCTCTTGCAAAATTCTCTTGCAAAACCTGAAGTTATGAAACCATTTCCCAGGTTCGACACAAGGTCAATTTTAATGGTAACACTCCTCTCTATCCGAGGGATGGTTCTAGAAATAGCACAGCTTCATCAACTAGTCCTCTCGGTGGGGCTTAGAATAAGCTGAATATATCCCCTGTAAAGAAGTTAGAACTTTCTAAAAGGGGGAGTCTAGTGTATGACATTAAACTACATCTGATGGGAATCTCAAGTTCTGGAAATCTGGGGAGTTTGGAGTACCCCTTCATTGAGCCAAATAGAAATGTTTAAAAATTATTTGTATTCGATAGGACCGGAGACATAAAAAAATAAAATGAATTAATAAAAGAAATAAAAATAACAATAAAACACACAAACCCTAAAAAAATAGAAACTTCACCAAAATGTAAATATAAACGTACAATGAGCATAATTTTCTAACCTATAGGAATAAAATAACCTGGGTTGACATGCCGTTAAAATGAATGAATCAATCTATAAGCTTCATCTATAGTTTGGAGGCGCTGGAGATATTAAAGATTGACTCTCACTTTTATTGCAATGTAGATGCGTCCTATCGTAGTGTAATGGTTAGCAAGCTAGTCTCGCATATCTAATACTCCTGAATATCAAGTTCAAACCTCGGTGGATGCTTCATAGATGCGGCTTTATGTCACACCCTGCCCATGGTTAAAAGGATTCCTTCAAAAGATTTACACGCAGAAGAAGAAATGTTTGAAAAAATCAACTAATTTTTTCGTCTATAAATTAACAAACCTAAAAAAAAGAGATGGTAAACTTGAATTTTCATTTCTCGCTCAAATATTCTTATATATTTCCTTACATCTTATGATGATGATGATGATGTTGAAGATAGCTGGTCAAATGTGTTTGTTTTAAAGGATTTGGTGATTTACTCGTGCTGTTTTTTTCTCTTTTAAAAAATCACATGAAATGTTTGATATTTCAAATTTGTTTTATATCTAAGCTCCTGAACAAAAAAAAATCAATAAGCTTCATCGGTAGTTTGGAGGGGCTGGAGACATCAAAGATTGACTCTCACTTTTAGTGCAATGTAGTTGTGTCCTATTGTAGTGTAATGGTTAGCAAGCTAGTCTCGCATATCTAATACTACTGAATATCTAGTTCAAAACTCGCTGGATGTGGCTTTATGTCCCACCCTGGCCATGGCGAAAAAAAAGTTCCTTTAAGATATCTACACGCAGTTAATGTTTGAAAACTCAACAAATTTTTTTTGTATAAATCAACAAACCTAAAAAAAACAAAACAAAAACAGATGTTAAACTTGTATTTTAATTTCTCACTCAACTATTCTTATATATTTTCTTACATCTTTTGATGATGATGATGATGATGATGATTAAATATATCCGGTCAAATGTGTTTGCTATAAATAAATATATTAAAAAAGTAAAGTCGTCGGTGCGGCCTAAAGTCGGTATCATCCAGTCAGCGATGGAGTCTATCCCCTTTTCAATAGTGCTAGACCAAGGAGATTGTATTGGCGTCTGAGGTGGAGCGCCACACCTACCATCAGCTCCTTTATCGCAAAGATCCCTGTGCTACTCATACGCTGAGTTGGCGAGGACCGGTATCGAACTAGGAACCTTGTGGTTTCTAGCCGAACGCTCTACCGACTGACCTATTTTTAAAATCACAGGAAATGTTTGATATTTCAAATTTGTTTTATATTTAATCTCCTGAACTAAAAAGTTGAAGAAACAAACTAAAAGTTGTCTTTTTTATTGGATTCTAAATAGATCTTTTCAGAAGTTTTGCTTTTCGATGATAATTCTTGTGACTGTTACCTAAATTATGTTCTACTTGTTATCATAGTGATATTTATAACATTTTAAACACAGGGATGCAGATAATTTACTGGGTGATCAGACCATTTAAATACATGGGAAATTGTTTTTAGAAGAAATATTTTCTTTCTTTTTCTTTTTTCCAAAAGGCAAGGACAATATATATATAATATATATATATATATATATATATATATATATATGTGTGTGTGTGTGTGTGTGTGTGTGTGTGTGTGTGAAGAGATGGAAGTGAATCCGATGGTATGTAGTATAGTAAGAAATTTGAAAAAACAGTTTAAGTAAAATAAGTGGTAAGTGCCGACGCTGCACTGTCTCGATCTGTTAAGTAGATCTTCTTAAGGGCATTTGTTGATATAAGGAAAAGTAATATTTGTTGATATAAGGAAAATTAATAATAATATATATATATATATATATATATATATATATATATATATATATATGTGTGTGTGTGTGTGTGTGTGTGTGTTTGTGTGTGTGTGTGTGTGTATGTATGTATATATATATTGTCCTTGCCTTTTGGCTAAATAAAAAGAAAATATTCTTACGTCTTTCACTTTGTCAATCAGAGTATATATCAACGTTATTTATTTATTAAAAAATCGAAATATGAACATTCTTTTAAGCCGTACACAAAATACATACAAATAGAAATACCATGCCTATCAATTCTCAAGATAAATTACATTACCAAGATATCTGAAAAAATGTATTTTATTTGAATAGATAAAGTTTCAGGTATCACCAAAGACTTTTGAATAGTCACATTAGTTTAGAATTTCAGTTTTACAGTCGAAAAATTGTAAAGTTGCGACCGAAAAAAAAACTGGATTTTATCATCTGCAATGTTATTGGAGGAAAATATTACTCACATTTGTATTACTTGAATATGTTTCTAGCTATCACTGGTGAAGTATCAAGTATCACAGGCGAACAATTTGGTGAAATGTTTATTATATGGTCCTATCGTAACACACACACACACGCATATATATATATATATATATATATATATATAAAGATAATCTACTGAGTCAGACGAACCTACTATTAGTTTCGCATAAAGCTCTTCAGGGCTAAAATCTGACTCAGTCAGATTTTAGCCCTGAAGAGCTTTATGCGAAACTAATAGTAGGTTCGTCTGACTCAGTAGATTATCTTTATTACTTGGCTCTACCTAGGTATCGAGCACTTTTTACAAATTAGCTTCTCCTAGCGGTTATAGGAATATATATATATCTTATATACATATATATACATATAAATTGTTTTTTCTTTTGGCCAAATACTATACCAATAGATTATTTTTTGTTGGTACGAATATCTTGGTCTTTTCTTTTTTTCAAAAAATTTTTTTCTTCCTGGTTGATGTTTGGTAGTATATTTTTACAATCAAACTCTCTGCCGGTTTTTTTCTCTCCGCAAGGATCTACCAACACGCTTGGTATATTAAATTATATATATATATATATATATATATATATATATATATATATATATATTACAGTGAATATGAAACATACATACACACATACATATATTTAACAAGATTTGTGGTACAACATTAATAGGATATGGTTTTTTTAAAGAAGTAGTCGTGCTTTTAATATGTAATAGATCAAAATTAAAGCATAAGGCATCTCTCAACCAACACATTTTCAAAGGGAAATAAATAAATATCTTGAAATACTATATTCCAAATTTATTCAAAGAAGTTACCATTGAAAACTTGGGAATCTCCTTCAATCCTTTCCAATGTTCTCCTTATTTAGATTGATAATTTAAAAAAAAATGTTTCCGTTATCGTTGCCTTCAGTTTATCTTTGGTATTCCATGGCATAATGTTGGTATCTCACTTAATCGCACCCCACGCATAATAATCTAGTGAATTAGTCGGTCAGAGTTTAGGGAGATAGAAATTTTATCACAGCCAAGACTGAATTCTCCCGTTTATGTGGCATAGCACATAGTGCTGTTGCTAGACGTAAGGTCTTCTAGTAACCATCCTCTTGATCCAGGGCAGCAATACCTTCTCTTCGCTCTTTCAAATCCGATTCATTCTATACCACATTGCTTACTCTTAATAGTAGTAGTAGTAGTAGTAGTTTTAATTTATTCATATTTCTTACATACAGCATTTTCATTATCATTAATTTTTAATTAATTGTATTCGTCATCTTTTAAGTATATATTACTTTTTTTTATCTATTTGCCAACCTTTCGTGCCACTTGTAAGATACTTTAGAATGTAGCATTGCATAACGATCTTGAAAGCGTGAAACTAACAGTTGCAACACACACACACACACATACAAATATGTATATATATATTATATATTGAGAGATAGATAGATATGCCAGACAGTGAATAAAAGTGAGTGATGAGTAAGTGAGAGAGAGAGAGAGAGAGAGAGAGAGAGAGAGAGAGAGAGAGAGAGAGAGAGAGAGACAGAGAGAGAGAGAGAGAGAGAGAGAGAGAGAGAGAGAGAGAGAGAGAGAGAGAGAGAAACAGAAGCACAGACAGAGAGAGAGAGAGAGAGAGAGAAAGAAAGAAAGAAAGAAAGAAACAGACAGACAGGCCAGACAAGGAATGAAAGACGAAGCGAGTAATTGAGTGGGTGACCGAGAGAGAGAGAGAGAGGGAGGGAGAAACAGATGCAGAGAGAGAGAGAGAGAGAGAGAGAGAGAGAGAGAGAGAGAGAGACAGACAGACAGACAGACAGACAGACAGACAGACAGAAAGAAAGAAAGAGAGAGGGAGGAGAGAGAGACAGAGAGACAGACAGACAGACAGAGAGAGGGGAGGAGAGAGAGAGAGAGGGGGGGGGAGAACTACCGATTTAGATAATTCTGATGGGATTTTTTTCACTAGAAACACGATGCTGGTGTGACGTAACTATAGTAATCTTTATAGATCTTTTTTCAAAGTATGGTGTGTTCCGGATCATCGGATTGTTTTAACAGCTCAGGACAAGACACAAGCGTCTCAATTTATATTCATTTGTCCAAATGAGACAGATTGATGCTCGAGTGGATAAAGAAATAGTCACATGGCTTCAACCATTTACTCTTGTCCGGGCTCGTTGAAATATGAACAGCACCAGTAACAGCACTGAAATATCATTTTAGCATCAGAAACTAGTTATTCCTGGAGTTTCAATCCTTAAGTTCTGCCACAAGGTCAACATGTATGGAGCAACAAAAGATTACCCACTTTGCTATGAATAACCGCAAAAAATATTTCTTTGGTACACGAGTGCTCAAACATTTGTTAAAGATTGAGGAAAAAAGAGAAAAAGAAAATATCGTCTTTAATAATGTTCACTTTATACTTGCCGAGTATAATTTAAGGGAAATTATTCTTGTTTTTGGGGAAGTTATTTTCCTTATATTTATGGAATATGTAAATCATGAATTATAGTTAATCAAATTAAAACTAGACAGTTTTCTTAAAGGTATATACTGTGGTATCTCGACTTACGAGTTTAATTCATTCACCTTGTAACTCAATTTCGTCGTATATCAAATAAAATTTCTCCATTGAAATAAATTGAAATGCCATCATTTCGTTCCATAGAAAATACACCCTAATGTTTCGTTAGATTTTTTTTTAAATAAGAAAAATAGCACTGTATTAATATATATATATATATAATAAAATAGAATGTTAGGAATTATGTGCTATAATTTTTTAATGTCGATTTTTATGAATTATATTTTTCTTTGGTGTAATAATTTCGAAACTTAATAAGCGTATCTGAAGCTCGCTTGTGCCTCAAATTTTAGCTCTCAACATAGAACAAAAAAGTGACCGAGTGACAGTTCATAATTCAAAAAACTTGTAAATTACGGCATTATTAAGTCAAAGTAGCACTTACTTAAGTATCCGGTGTTTGAATTTCAAAGTTTTTGCATTTCTTTGCTTAAGAAATTGTAACTAGTACAGAAATGCAAGACTTTATCCAACAGAATCGTTACTCAATTTAGTCGTACTCGAACTAAAACCATGAATTTGAGCTTTTAAATCAAGAAACAGATGATTGTGTTAGCAAAAAACTAATTTCTTTTCCCCTCACAAATCCGATTTTATTTTATCTAATATCTATTTATTTTCATATTTTTAGATGAAGGATTAAACTATGTAACACAAATGTTGTCACTGGTTAATGTCTGTTATCTCCTAATTGATTATGTTGTAAAAGTATACAAAAATGGCCAATGGTTTTTTTTTTAAGATTACTCTCAAGTAAATAAAAAATTCCTAATCAGATAAACATTTCTTGTAGGAAGTTTAAGAGAAATTTGCTCAGAAAAGGATCAAAGTTCCTGTGGGTAGTCATTCTGAATATAACCTATTGTTCAACCATTGGGTCTTACACGACTGAGTCAAACCCACCGAGCAGGTATCATCACGATTTAAGATAGAAAAGAATCATTGGAATTTTGATATGTCACTTTTAGAAATCCAGATTCAGAAGTTAGAAAAAGATGAGATTACATAAAAGAATTATGAAATTCACTCTCGTTTAAAAGAACACAAAAGAGGACCATCTCAAAGAAAAGAGACTTTTTCTTTTTAATTCACATGAATAAAAAAAATACGTTCTTTTAAAGATGATAAAAAATATACCATTCCGTAGCAAGTTACACTGATCCTGTAATACTACTAACGTAAGCAGATATTTTTACAATGATATGTTTCCATCATTTTTGCTAAAACTGGCAAATTGTGGGAGCTGATGCGTATTCAAGCATTTGTTCTTCACAAAACCGAATAAAATCTATTGACAAGATCATATTGTTCTGCATGACAGATTGCGTGAACAATTCATCGTGGCATTTCATTGTTCTTTTTTCATCTAAGAATCACGAACCGATTCAAGATCACGTCCAGTAGCACGTTCTGCTAATAGTAACGCCATAAAAATTAATAAAAATAATCACATTGTAATGAACAGAAAATATGAAAACGAGGGAATCTGAGTAAAAATAATAGTAAGATCGCTTCTTAGTCGATCAGAAACTAACTGATGAGATAGAGTCTTTTCACACAGAAGATAATATACGATTATATGTACTTAGTGATGAAATAATATACAGTTTGCAAGCAACACTCGAGTGTGACGTTTTATTAAAATTAGTAAAATACAATATCACACAGATTCATATAAATGACTTAAGTATGACAAATTCAAAAGGAAGAAACTAAGTTAAAAGCCATTTCTTTCAAATTCTAATTAATCAGGAATTATTTTATTTCAACCACAATAAATAAGTAAAGTTCCATAATAAAATCGACTTCTTTCCAAGAAATACTGAAATAACCTATTTGATAGATTTATTCAAAATGCAACGGAGGCGTCCTCGTGTAACGGTTACTGTCATAGGAAATGGAATCGATGACCGGAATTCAAATCCTGGACGAGATTGTTTCCGTTTCACTTTGTGCTAATGCACTTGAGAAAGGCCTCATTCTATTGGATATTTCCCGATTATGGATGAATATTAAGACCGATTGGGTTCTTTAGTCTTGGTTAGGTAACCAGTCTAGGAAAAGGAGCATTTTGAATTAAAACCTGCTTAACACCGTTTAGCAAGTGATCTTGTGCCACATCCTTTTTGTGGTAGAGTGGTTGGGTAAATACAGTAGAAATCGAACGTGCCCTTGTGACGGTTGTGATTTTTATGCTCTTTCGTTTTAGTCCTTTAATTTTTCTTTAATGATAAAAAATTGATCTGTAAGAGTAGCTTGCTAACCATTACACCATGAACATGTTAAGGAGATTTATCAATAGTTAGTTTTAACCTTTCAAAACCTCTAGAATTTTGTCAATTCCACATTCCAAATATTATAAAGAATGCTGGTCTCGTTTCGTGAAATCCAAGAGGCTATTTTCAACACGTTTTTCAAGACGGATCAAGGATTCCCACAGGATTGTAATTAGGTGAATAATTTGACCAAATGCCAAATCCATCTTTCCAATTAAATGATCCAACAGGGGATTGTAAATATTATTAGTTTCCATTAAGATTTGTACTTCTTCTTGTGGAGTAGGACATCCATTTTGAAAAGTATGTCTGTTATATTTGGAGGAATGTTTTACAAATCAGTTAGCAACAGCTTCTGGCATTTGGTGTAGTTCTTTCATATCGAGTTTAAAGCTATAAAATTTACAATTTTATATTGAGTAGCAGATTAGATTCTTTAACTTGCATAATTCTTTGCATGATAAACACCCTAATTGTAATATTTGAATTGTAATTTGTATAATTTAGACCACAAAACTAAACTATCAGCTCTAGATCGGATAGAAAAGACACGATGAGGAGCTTTGTCAGGTGTTTTGTTTTATGTGGACTTGGTTATTTATGGCATTATTCTTAGCGGCAAAGTCTATTTCTTCTAGTGACAATTTTCCTATTTCGGCAATTCCTCGAGGGCCTGTGACTAACTTCGTTTTTGGCGATCCGGACTCCGACTGACTGGATCTCTGACTGACTGACGCTTTACAATTCAGAGTGGGATTTTATAAAAAGGATTGTATCTATTCCTATCATCGTGACACGGTCAACAAGTGCTAAAACTGACAGCCCCGAAATAATCATTAATTTGACAGCACTGTCAACTTTTAGGTCAATACTGTAACCTTTTCTTCTATGTATAAACACAATACGTAAAATTAGAATGTATATAATATTTTGATTTTTGCATTTTAACAAAACCATTTACGTTAACTAAAAAAATAACTTCTACACTTTTGCTTGCAAGTCAAGAAAATAACTCATCGTTGTATACGGGGAAAACTTGAGGACAAAATTAAGAAACATCAATTATATTATTTGAAACCGTTTTTGTTTCTTTTTTTTCCTTTGTGGAGATGACTTGTTACTTTTATGGTTCGATCATTACCGATAGATTTCTTTTTGGAAATATTCACAATATCGGGGGAGAGACATCGGCTTTCCGGCGAGACTGTGCAGGTTATGACAAAAGATTGACACAAGGACATGGACGTCATCTTTTTTTGTACTTAGACTTACTTCTTTATTTATGGCATAACAAAATTTTCTTTTAAGAATTAAATCCCAGCAGTGTTTAAACAGTTTTGATTGATAGATTAATTAATTGATTTTAACGGCATATCAATCTGTCTAGGGTTATGTTATGCCTAACGATTAGGAATAAATTTCATCGCACTTTTATATCTATATTCTTCGTTCAATTGTTTTTAAGAGTTTATTTTTCACACAGTCCTGTCAAATATGAATAATTTTTAAACATTTATTTGACCCATAGATGAGGCCGTGACAGGAACTATCACTAAAGGTCAGAGAGGACTTAGGTCTAATCACTGGATGTCCAGAACCCGAGCCTGACCATCAGATGTAGTAAAGTGTCATATCCAGGATAACACTTGGGGGGGGGGGTTCTTTCTCATCTGCAGGAAATTTCAAGCCCCACTGACAAGGTTGACTGAGTTTGGGACGGATATAAAAGTATCCTTACTGTAGAGTATTTATATCATCTGACGAAAAAAAACCCCTACATAAACAAATGCATGTACGTGTATTTCGTCAGCCAGGCTCCTGTAAAATACGCCAATTTTCAATGTCTGTTAATGTGATTAAGTTTCTCTTTAATTATGACTTCCAAGTGGAAACTCACCGGTAACAGATACAGAAGAACGTAATCAAATTATTCTGATAAGCGAAAAAATATTTTTATAACCTTATTGGTTAACAGTTACTTGCAACCCGGATAAATCACGAACGTACACGTGTTTTAGTTATAAAACAAAACTCGCTCACTTTCCTTCTTCATCCTTTGTCTTTCTCTGTGTCAGTTTATTTTCTCCATCCTTTTTTATTATTATTCGAAATTTCTCTCTATTATTTCTCAGTCTGTTTATATTTCTTTTATGTTTCTCTCTCTTTCATACGTTCTTTTTTTTTGTTTTTTTTTCTCCTTGTCTTACATATTGTTAGTTCATTACTCCACTGCCTTTTCCTCGTATTGTAACGGTCATGATCATAGTAAACGGACTCGGCTACATGAGTTCGAATCCTGCATAAGGTGGTAGCGCGAATACTCGGGACGTATGCATCAAACTATTCTCCATCCGGCTATGGTTAAACAGTAAGGCAAATTGGGCTTTTTAACGTTAGTATATTAACCGGTCTAGGAGAAGGAAAACTGTTAAACTCTATTTAAAATTTACCTTGTGTCAAATCATTCTCGAGTGGAGGAGTTGGTTAATATATACACCCTTTTCCGCCCTGTCAACGAGGCTTACAATATACTGACTGTATCCCCTGCACAATTTAAGACACCCTCATAAAAAGGGTTTCCTGAGTATGACACTAAACTGTATCTGATAAAGAGGCTCCACTTCCGGATATTAGTGTAGTACCCCTTTATCGCCATCACACTCAAGTCCATATTGATTAAAGTATTAGCGTCCCAAGTAGATTTGATAAAAAATTATTGGTATTTGATAGGAATACTTTATATCATATATCTGTAAATTATTTAGATTAAGAATAGTTACTTGAAGCTATACTTGTTTACTAAGAATTGTTATCATTAACCCTTTGAAACCCATTGTGGAATCTACTGAATCCATAATTGACTATTATGCAAATAATAATACTCTTAAGGAACAATTTCACAAAAATGTAAACATACATATACTATGAACGTGATTCCCGAACCTCTAGGCATAAAATCCTAGACGGGATGATATGCCGTTAAAATCAATTAATCAATTCATCCATCTTATTTTTCTACACTTGAATTGTTAGCAAATTGGTTTCGCTCATCCTGACAGTTAGGAAGTGAGTTCGATCCTCACTTGCAGCGTCGTACTTGTGGACTTGTGCCAACACAAAGTAAGTAAATACCTTTGTAAAAATTTACTTTTACACATATTTGTTTTTTTTTCCAACGAGTACTTTTGTCCAATTCTTTTCTTTTTCCCGTACTAATTTCCTATCAGACAGTGGTTCTCAACATTTATCAACCGATAGACTCGTTTTCCTCTTAATTCTTTTTTGGGGACGCTCATAGCCATTCCACAGAAAAAAGCTTTTTTCACTTATAAATAAGTAAAGGAACTGAATCAAAAATTAAATAAATAGTAAATAATTATGCTTAATGTTATTAAAAAAAGTAATATGCTTTATTTGGTGATGGCGTAAATTACTGTAGAAATTTAATTCCCAGTAATAACAATTATTTGGAAGTAGAATTGCTCTTGGACCACTAATATATCACCATGAACCTCCAATTTCTTATTTTTGGTGTGGACACCCCAGTAATGTTACATAAACCACAGGGTCCATGTGCACTAGGGTAGATAGATTTTTCACTTTAAAAAAAATATCAAATTGTCCCTCTATGCAAAAGTTGTGTGTTAGTATATTGAATACTGATACCAAAAATGAGATCTTTTACTTGAACTATTGTTTGAGGAGTTAGCATCAAATACCCTCTACTAAAATACACGAAAAACCTTCCTTTTCGCAAAATTTAGCCTTTAGAAAACGAGGATTTTAGTTCATTTTGATAGACGATCTTTGATGCTATTTCCTCAAACAATGGTACGTGTAAAAGATCTATTTTTTGGTATCAGTATTCAGTATACTAACACACAACTTTCGCATAGATGGACAATTTCATATTTTAATTTAAAAAAAAATCAACCTACCCTAATGTGCACCCCGATTGAAAACCAATCATTCAGTTTTCAGGTTGTTTTTTTATTACTTTTCTTTATCTCTATGTTTTTCCTACTCGTTTCAAATAATCTGTCTTTCTTTCATTCTTTCTTCCTTTCGTCCTTCCTTTCTTCTACACAGTTCTGGCTTCGATACCTACCCTCGCCAACTCAAAGCAAGAGTATCACACTTTGATCTCTGCGGTAAAGTGAGGAGCTGATGGTAGGTGTGGCGCTCCACCCCAGACGCAAAAACAATCTCCCTGGCCTACCGCTAGTGAAAAAAGGATATACTCCCTCGATATACGGCTGATACCGGCAATAGACCATTTCGCATACTTTACTGTTACTTTTTACTACTGTTTTGAATACATTTGTTTTTTGTGTATCTTATTTTGTGTTTGTGTGTTTTTTCCAGGAAGAGCAGACAATACTTCATGGCCGTTATTTTCTTACGTGAGAACAACTCGTAAATATTCTAGAGGATTCTTTATATTCTTGATCGTTGAAGGTGTAAAACATTCACTCTACTTAATTGTCATTAGATCCACCCGAACAGTTAGTTATGCTGGGATGAGGGGTGATTTCCTTCCGTGGGTTTTCCATACATTCTAAATGTGTATGTATTTCGTTTAATCTGTTTTAACTATGACGCAAATAGACTTTATGTATTAACCACAAAATAACACAATACATGAGCAAACCATCTTTGACAAGTGCTTAGTAAACATTAAAAACGAATCTGTTCCGTATTTATAAAGGTCATTAATATCATTAACCTAAGGTCTGTGTAATTTGAAGCTTCTCTGTCAAACGAAGTAAGCTTAATTGTTTATGTAGCTATAAGTCTTGATATCACAGTTAGTATTCAGTAATAAAAAAACATCAAAACTGTCAATCACATAAAGAGTGGGTGAGTGAGTGAGAGATAGATAGATAGATAGATAGATAGATAGAGAAGAGAGAGAGAGAGAGAGAGAGAGAGAGAGAGAGAGAGAGTATGTGTATGTGTAAGAGAGATAGAGTATATGTGTGTGTGTGAGAAAGAAAGTATGTGTATGTGTGAGATAGGGAGAGTATGTATGTGTGAGATAGAATATGTGTGTGGGTGTATGTGTGTGACAGACAGACAGACAGAGAAAGGTATTTATTCGACTCACCAAGAAACCAAATGCCTTAATGTTTGACGAAGTTTTTTTAAAGAAATTTAATAAAATTGAGAAAGGGTTAATTTCCTTTAAAATATTGTGCACACATTTTCTCAAAAATATCTGTAGAATAAATAAATTCCTTTGTTAGATAACAAATTCTAAAAATCCAACTAAATTTTATCAGTATTTGTTTTACAAAAAATGTGAACATGATCGTAGAATAAACGCAATTTCCAAATATCTTGACATAAAGTATCCCTAGACGAATTGATATGCGTTAAAATCAATCAATCAATCGAACTATTACGATGTGTGCTTGTGCGTAACGGTTATCATCGTAAGAAATGGGTACGAATATCTGAGTTCAAATCCTGGACGAGGGGTTTGTCATTTCACATTACGCTAACACCCTTGGAAATATTTGCATCCAGCTATTCTTCTTCCAGCTATGGGTAAATAGTAGGGCAAATTGGGCTGTTACTTTGGTATGGAAACAGGTCTAGCAGGAATTGACTTTGTGTTGCATCCTCCTCGTGATGGAAGGATTCGGTAAATAGATTACTAAAAGATGATAACAGAAGTAATGGTTCTTTTAAGAGAGTTGAGATAAAGATGATCATTGCACATAAGTAAATGGATTAATCTTTGGGCAGTGTTGTAAAAACGATCAACATTAGAGAGAGAGAGAGAGAGAGAGAGAGAGAGAGAGAAGAGAGAGAGAGAGAGAGAGGTGGGGGAGAGAGAAAGTAAGTCTCTAATCTGTCTCTCTCTCTAATATCTCTCTCTATCACTGAAGAACTGAAGAGAGAGAGAGAGAGGGGGGGAGAAGAGCAGAGTAGAGTGACAGAGTGAAAGAGAGAGAGAAAGAAAGAAAGAGAGAATAGAGAAAGAGAGTAGAGAGAGAGAGAGTAGAGGTAGAGAGAGTAGAGTAGTGAGAGAGTAGAGTGAGGGAAAGTAGAGGTAGAGAGAGTAGAGAGAGTGAGAGAGAGTAGTGAGAGTAGAGGGAGAGTGTAGAGAGAGAAAGAGTAGAGTGAGAGAGAGTAAACATTTGAGAGGGAGAAAGAAAGAGAGAGAGAATAGAAGGAGAGAGAGTTGAGAGAGGGTAGAGTGAGTGAGAGAGTAAAGAGACAGAGAGAGAGAGTAGAGTGAGAGAGTAGAGTGAGAGAGAGAGTGAGAGAGAGAGAGAGAGAGGAAAAATGTGAGAGAAAAAAAAAGAGAGAATAGAGGAGAGAGTGTAGAGAGAGAGAGAGAGAGTGTGAGAGAGAGTAGAGAGAGAGAGAGAGTAGAGAGAGAGTAGAGAGAGGGTAGAATGAGAGAGAGAGAGAGTGAGGCAAAGTGAGAGAAAAAGAGAAAGTGTAGAGTGAGGGAGAGAGTAGAGAGAGAGAGAGAGAGAGTAGAGTGAGAGAGAGAGAGAGAGTATGTGTATGTGTAAGAGAGATAGAGTATATGTGTGTGTGTGAGAAAGAAAGTATGTGTATGTGTGAGATAGGGAGAGTATGTATGTGTGAGATAGAATATGTGTGTGGGTGTATGTGTGTGACAGACAAACAGACAGAGAAAGGTATTTATTCGACTCACCAAGAAACCAAATGCCTTAATGTTTGACGAAGTTTTTTTTAAAGAAATTTAATAAAATTGAGAAAGGGTTAATTTCCTTTAAAATATTGTGCACACATTTTCTCAAAAATATCTGTAGAATAAATAAATTCCTTTGTTAGATAACAAATTCTAAAAATCCAACTAAATTTTATCAGTATTTGTTTTACAAAAAATGTGAACATGATCGTAGAATAAACGCAATTTCCAAATATCTTGACATAAAGTATCCCTAGACGAATTGATATGCCGTTAAAATCAATCAATCAATCGAACTATTACAGATGTGCTTGTGTGTAACGGTTATCATCGTAAGAAATGGGTACGAATATCTGAGTTCAAATCCTGGACGAGGGTGTTTGTCATTTCACATTACGCTAACACCCTTGGGAAATATTTGCATCCAGCTATTCTTCTCCCAGCTATGGGTAAATAGTAGGGCAAATTGGGCTGTTACTTTGGTATGGAAACAGATCTAGGAGGAATTGACTTTGTGTTGCATCCTCCTCGTGATGGAAGGATTCGGTAAATAGATTACTAAAAGATGATAACAGAAGTAATGGTTCTTTTAAGAGAGTTGAGATAAAGATGATCATTGCACATAAGTAAATGGATTAATCTTTGGCAGTGTTGTAAAAACGATCAACATTAGAGAGAGAGAGAGAGAGAGAGAGAGAGAGAGAGAGAGAGAGAGAGAGAGAGAGAGAGAGAGAATGTAAGTCTCTAATCTGTCTCTCTCTAATATCTCTCTCTATCACTGAAGAACTCTCTTATCTGAGAACTCTCACTCTCATATACACCAATTGTAAGCCCGATGTCAATGTGGGTATGTAATAGTACAACACACAGAAAGAGAGAGAGAGAGAGAGAGAGAGAGAGACGAGAGAGAGAGAGAGAGAGAAAGAAAGAGTGAGAGAATAGAGAAAGAGAGTAGAGAGAGAGAGAGTAGAGTGAGAGAGAGAGAGAGAGTAGAGAGAGAGAGAGTAGAGAGGAGAGAGTAGAGTGAGAGTGAGAGTAGAGAGTAAAGTGAGAGAGAGTAGAGTGAGAGAGAGAGTAGAGGAGAGAGAGAATAGAGTGAGAGAGTAGAGAGAGAGATAGAGAGAATAAAGTGAGAGAAGAAAGAGAGAGAGTAGAGTGAGAGAGAGTAGAGTGGGAGAGAGAGTAAAATTTGAGAGGGAGAAAGAAAGAGAGAGAGAATAGAGGGAGAGAGAGTTGAGAGAGGGTAGAGTGAGTGAGAGAGTAAAGAGACAGAGAGAGAGTAGAGTGAGAGAGTAGAGAGAGAGAGAGTGAGAGAGAGAGAGAGAGAGAGAGAGAGAGGAAAAATGTGAGAGGAAAAAAGAAAGAGAGATAATAGAGGGAGAGAGTGTAGAGAGAGAGAGAGAGTGTGTGAGAGAGAGTAGAGAGAGAGAGAGAGAGAGTAGAGAGAGAGTAGAATGAGAGAGAGAGAGAGTGAGACAAAGTGAGAGAAAAAAGAAAGTGTAGAGTGAGGGAGAGAGTAGAGAGAGAGAGAGAGAGTAGTGAGGGAGAGAGAGAGAGAGTAGAGTGAGAGAGTGAGAGAGTAGAGAGTAAAAATGTAGCCGGGTAAAAAGCAAAATAAATCTCCGACTATTGGAAATCACCCGGATGTTAAATCTTCCCGGCTGTGGATCTGTTTGCTTTGATCATTTGTTTGATATTGATCTGTTAATATTTATAGCCGGACAACAATCATCATCAGCAGCAGCAGCAATTCACTGTGCATTGGGATAGACAATAGTTGATTAACGGTTATCTATCAATAGTTCAACACGCATTGTTGCCCGGATGTAGACTTTTTCCTGTTCAGACAAAACAAGTAAAAGACAGAAGAAGAAAGAAAGGTTTGGTTGGTTGGGTTTTACGGCATGTCAACCCCTTGGGTTATTTTATGCCGAATACTTCTGTTGGTAATTTGGTATTCAAAAATATTTAATGCCGACAAAGTTTTGAAATAAATTCATTTTTAATAGATAATACAATTTTGTTTATAAACTCATGTTTTCTATTAACCCATAGATGGGACCCTAACTCCGGGTTAGAGTGGACCAGGGAGCAATGGTGATGAAGAGGTGCTCCATATTCCCCAACCTCCAAAACTGGAACCTCACCATCAGATAGAGTTTAACATCATTCCCAGGACATTTAGACCCGCAGCCATGCCTTCTAGCACCCATATGATAAAAAGGATTGGGGCTTGCCATAAGGGCAATAGGGTTGGGAAAATCTTATACGTGCTAGGGCTTGACGTGGCCAGCCGATTGATCGAGGGGGGCCTCACCGACCACCCGTCTAGCCTAAGTAAAGTTCTAAGTGGAGTGTTGCATGTCATGGATTGCTGATTCCACCAAGACTCCGTCCTTAAGAATCACGGGTCGCCACCCACGACCAACAGGTGGTCATAGGGGGAGTCTTACCCCTCTGTAGAGGTGCAGTTGGTGCATTCTAACGCCCCAGCCGACAGGGCGGAAAGAAAGAAAGAAAGAAAGAGAAGAAAGAACATGAGGAAAGAAATATCAAAATGATTAGAAAGGAGGGTAGATAAATGAGACTGAAAAAAAGAAGTTGAGGAGAAAGATACCTATTTACCCAACCCGTTCACTGCAGGTAGAGTGTGACACAAGGTCTTAAGTTTAAGGCATCCTGCGAGGATCGAAATCGCTATTAAGTAGTAATGGATCTACGAAACTATTTTTCGAACTATTACACCACGATGGGACACACTTTTTTTACCCAACCCCCTCGCCACAGGATGGATGTGAAACAAGTTCGCAGGTATGAGACATCTAGCGAGGATCAAAATCACTTTTCAGTAGATCTGCGAGACTAGTTTCTTAACCATTACATCTCGATGTGACATCTAAGTTGAGGAAGGTAAGAAAACCATAAAGATACACAAGAAAGATACAAGAAGAGAAGTAAAATTAAACGATTGATTGATTGATTTTAACGGTATGTCAACCACTCTAGGGTTAGTTCATGCCTACAGATTAGCGAATCGCATTCATTCTACGTTCATGTTTATATTTTCATGGAGTTTTATCTTGAGTTTTTTTTTTTCTTTTTTACAGATAACAGATATATTTGACCCATAGATAGAACCATAACAGGCACGAACTCTCCAGGTCAGAGTGGACCTGAGAGTAATGACAATGAATTTACTCTAAATTCCCCTAACCTCTAGAACTGGAGCCTCACCATCAGATGCAGTTTAGTGTCATACTCAAGGAGCCACCAGCACCGGTTCCCGCTATATCACCGAAATTAAGCAGCGATGAGCCTGTTCAATACTTAGATGAGTGACCATTTAAGCAACAGCAGGTACTGTTAGAAACCGAGTATCAAAATGACTTAATTCAGCATTAAGTGACCCGAAAAGGGTTGATATGCCGTAAAACCAACCAACTAACCAAACAACCAACCAACCAACTGAAGACACCCATTTTTGAGGGGCATCTTACCCATGGAGGGGGAGATAACCAGCATATTCTAGGCCTCACAGACTGAACGAAAGATGAGGCTAATGGAAAATAGAGAGAGTTAAAGTATGGAATAATAAAAAATGTGATCAACGAAGAAAATAAGTTGGAAAAGTATTGCATTTTTGGAGAAGAATTTTTAAAATAAGTTCAAAACGAAACAAAAATCAATTTTTCAAAAAAACATAATTATTTCCGTCAATAATAACAAAAGCTTACTCGAAAAGTACAGTTGAACCTCAACTTCGGAAAATCTCATATGTATACAAGAAAGCTTTCGTCCTTAATACATATTATATATTATTAATACATTGTATTATTTGTGTTCTGCGTATGTTGTTAAGTTTAATTTCTAGGACCGCCCTTGTCGGATGAGGCTCTAGAATACGCCAACTGCACCTCTGCAGAGGGATAAACTCCCTTAATGAGTCCACTTGTTGCCGTGGGTGGTAACCTGTGATGCTTAAAGACGGAATACTGGTGACTGAGCAGTCGATGATTTACAACACATCACTTTGGTCCTAACTTATGCTAAACGGTCGATCAATCGGCAGGTCACGTGAAGCCCTAGCACCTTTATTGTCTAAACCCTATTGTCCTTATGGAAAACCCCTAATCTTTTCTATCATAGAAGGCGGTGTCTGAGAGTCTTAGTATCCTGGGTATAACGTTAAACTGCATTTAATGGGGAAGTTCCAATACTAGAGTCTTGGGGAGTGTAAAGTACCCCTTCATAAAAATTACTCCCAGGTCCATCCTGACCCTGAGTGGTAGTACCTGTTAGGCTCCCATCTAAAGGTTAAATAGAAAATACAAGTTTAAAAAATGTGCTTAAAATGCGTTTGAATAAAAAAAAATCTTGAATACCCATCAAGAATGAATAAAACAAACTGTCTTCGGTAAAATGTCAAGGTAATGTCAAGGGTTGACATGCAGAAAATCCCATCAACCAACTAACCAACCAACCCTACCAAACAAGACAACAGCCCTATAAAACTGTGGCTATAGCAACCAATCGGAAGTCACTATAGCATATTGTAATTGTACTAACCAAAATAGAAGTCACTTCACTCTGATGACCCTATAAGACGTAACTATTACGACCGGGAAGAGGACATATAATCCGTTGTAACTATACCGAACAAGATGAGGACCCTATAACACAATGTGACTATTATGACTAAGAAGAGGACCCTATCAAATGTGATAACTATACCGATTATGATTAGAACACTATAACATCATGTGACTTAAGAAACTAGGATGACAACTCCATAATACGTTATAACAATATCGACCAAGATGGCGACAATATAATACGTTGTGACTATACCGAACAAGTTGAGAATGATACAACACGCTGTAACTATAACAATCAAAACAGCAATTTTATAACACGTTTTGGTTATACCTACCAAGTTGAGAATAATATAACACGTTATAACTATACCAACCAAGATAGCGATTCTATAAGACGTAACAGTTATACCAGCAAATATGAAGACACTATAAAACGTTGTGGCCATACCTACCTAGATGCAGACATTATAAGACGGTGTAACAATAGCAACAAATATAAAGACACTTAATATAACACTTAATAATTATCCCAACCAAAATGTTAACATTATAAAACGTTGTAACTATAGCAACCAAGATAAGGAGACTATAACACGATGCAACTATACCAATGAAGATGACGACCCTATAACATATAACTATATCAATAGGAAGTCCCTGTAATATTTTGTAATTGTACAAAACCAGATGCATGACACTTCAAGATGATGACTCCATAACACATTGCCCTTATACCAACTAACTCTAACCTCCATATATATATACATTTACCAACCACTCCGCACGAGCAGGATGTGGCACAATGTCAATTTCTTAAGCGGAGTTCAACAGGTTTGAATTCAGAGTTTTCTTTCTCCTAGAACGGTTGCCTAGCCATGGTTAAAGAGCCCGGTCTGCCCTACTATTTACCCATAGCTGGAGGGAAAATTGGATTCATACCTTTCCCAAGGGTATTAGCGCTAAATGAAAATGCAGTTACCGCTTCCAAGATTTGAACTCGTGGCGACGAGTCCATTTCCCATGACTTTAACCACTACACCACACGCTTCCAAACCTCCATATAACATGTGAGTATTTCACTGAAGAGGAGGATACTGATCCGAATACACCAAGAAATATGTTGACACATTAATATTTTTCTTCTTTGTCTGTAACAGAAATATTCTTTAAATTAATGGTCTTCGGCATCCATGTAAAATGCTATTAAATGCATGCAATGTTCAAACGAAAGGGATTTAGTCAGTGAAGGATAGAAGATATCTGTTGGATCCACGTTTATTACTCGCAATGAATACATATATCTTTGTAGCCATGAGATGCGTCTGATATCTAAAACACAACCTTATATCTCTTTATTCTTTCCCCTAACATTTGAGCTAAACCAAATTCAGATCCATTTTGGTAGGGGCACTGATTTTATCAGGCACATTGGGGAACACGATTAACGCTGATTCATCACAAAAGCAAAACACCACCATGGAATTCCCCAGCCAAGATGGCGGGACTTCAATCCATAAAAGGATATAAACCTATAATGTACTGATTCGACTACGTTTATTCTTCGTAACTTGCTGAATGTTCAAAAAGATTCCAACCTGATCTCAATAATTTCTATCACACACAAGCCTTGGGGATATGACAAACGGTGAGGCTTACCAAAGCAAAGATATGATAAATCAACCGGTGCCTATTGCAGAAGAAATTGGAGAGTTACTTTGGTTGGACTGAGAACTCTTCTATATCACCTCGTACAATGTTCCGACGATATTTCTCATTTCCTATCCTTGATGTTGAGAATAGGAAAAATAAATTAAACAACCTGAGCAATTCGATAAAAAGATACAAAGATAAATTGAAAGACGAACAACATCAAATCTGCTAATTGGTATTATTTGTATAATTCGGACTATTGTCCTCATCTTCATTGTTATCTGTACAACAATTATCCGCACAATAGTCCGAATAATATAAATAATACAAATTATCAAGCCTCATTAAAAAAAATTCAGAGAAATAATAAGTTTGCTAATATATAAAATACAATAGGATAAGATTGCCTGATTACACACACACACACACACACACACACACACACATACATAGACACACACACACACATATATATATATATATATATATATATATATATATATATATATATATATATATATATAGAGAGAGAGAGAGAGAGAGAGAGAGAGAGTTGATAGATGTCATTTGCTGACTGTATTCTTTGCACAAAGGTTACCCATCAAAAAGGATATCGTGGGTATGATATAAAACTGCATCTGATTGTGAGGTCCCATTTTTTTGAGATTTTGGAAGTGTGGAGTACCCCTTCATTAACATGTTTACCAGGTGCACTCTGACCCGACTGATTGGTAGTACCTGTTAGAGTCATATATGCATTTTCAAAATAAATCTATTTAAAAGATCATTCGTATTATATAAGACCATGTGCAAATAAAGAATTCTTAAGAAACATATACACAAAAAATTTTAATATGAACGAACACTGAATACTATGCCCAAACCTCTGTCCATTAAATAACCCCAGCGTTTTGAAATGCCGTTAAAAATCACTTAATCAACCAATCAAATCACTAAAAATGAATTAAAAAGTTTCATTATAGTAATATAGGGCATTACTTGAGATTATTTTGGTGATGGATAAATAACTAGTTATGTTAAATTTGATAAATACCATTTCAGGATTATCTAATGGAGAATAGAATATCATTTGTCCATTTTATGAGGAACAAAAATATCTAAAAAAACAGAAAGATGTGTTTTCAAGAAATATTGTGTTAAATAACCTCTTCAGCTGTGATTGGCAATGTACAAACAATTTTATGCTAAGATATATTTCGATATTCTAACAAAAATATGTGACATCCGCTGGACGCAAGTTAAGTTAAGTTTCAATATAATAAAATATTTTATCAAATTTGAAAAACTAAAGAAACTCAATAAATCACTTTATTTTAATTTTATTCTAATTGATTTCTATATAGAATTATATATTGGATTGTTTTAATACGCTTCAGAATAAAACAATAATATTAGAAGTCAATAACACAAAATGATCATTTATTAAACCCTGTTTTGTTAAAACCAGTATCCAAATTATCTACACAGTATATTGTGTAAAATTGTATTAGTTATATATAACACAACAAACACTTCCCATCATTTCCGGATTTCATTGCCAAATTTTCCTTATTAACTATTTAATTAAACAGTAAAGAATAAAGTTAGTTATCTCTTTATGTTAATGGCTTTAGTCAAAGATTTATGGGCGGTATTTTTCTTATATCATTAAAAATGAAACCAAACAGTTAGAAATTCATAATACTAAGCAAATATTTAATTAAAAGAAAAAAACATTTTTTAAGATAAATATGCAATTTTGCCTTTCTGTTCCCCTCACTATTTGGTTGTATATATAAATAAAATTATATGTTAATGTTATATAGATAATGACACTAATATTGATAATATTAAATGATTTTATCAATAATTGAGATTAAAAACAAATAAAATTGACGGAGAATTTGACATAAATAAATAAGGGTATTGTGACTTCGGTAGTGACATAGTTTCGTTTACAGACAAACAGAGAATCCCTATTATAATAAGATATATGAATAATAGAATAGTTTTTTTTTATTGTAATCTATTCCTTTATAGCTAGAGAACAAGTGCAAGTGGTAACTTTATATCATTTACAATTCAGAAAGAAATGAACATATAAAACAGTTTGACATAACATTTATGATTTTATCAATGTAATCCCAAAATTACATAACGTTTTATTTTTTTATGTACGTATAAACTAATTAATAATAGCGACAACTTAAATTATGTTTATTGATACCCGAACAACTTTAGATAAAAAGTTAGTCAAAGCTTAATATTGCTTACGTATTTTTATTACTAATAAACGTAGAATAACTTGATATCTATGAGACGTACAATGTTTTTTTTTTCTCACTTGATTTGACACAATTTTTATTATTTCTAAAGTTGTTGAGGAATGTTTTGTGAAACAGTTTTCCTACTGAAAAAAATGCTTTGTGGTCGATGAGACCATCTTAGATTGATATTAATAAAAAATCAAGATAGAAGTTGAAAATAACGGACGTCATATTTAAAATGTACAAAGCAAACGTAAAATTTGCAATAGACACACACACACGAGAGCAAACACACACACATACACACACATATATATCGCACATCCCCTTCGTTATGGGTTAAATAGTGCAACAAACACACACTGAAACACAAACACACATATATAAAGCTATATATATATATATATATATATATATATATATATATATATATAAACTGTTGCTATTCATATAACCACACATAAAGAAAAAAACCTACAAAATGACACCAGTATAAATAGACAAAACGGTATATATAGAATATTTACAAAGATTTTATTGTTTTTGCAATACTCATCCCCCGATGATGCCCCATGAAGCGGATGAAAGTACTTGAGAACTAATTATTGATGGGAAATTTATCAGCCAATTTCACCCGGATATTGTATCATCCATACGGTGACTTGAAGGGAATCGAAACATAATATATAGACAAAAAACATCTGCACTATTCAACCAAATATTATGAATAAAGACATGCTGCCCAATTACACACACACACAGATACACACACACACACACACACACACACACACACACGTACACGCACGTACACACACACACACAGAGGCACGCACACACACACACACACACACATATATATATATATATATATATGGAAAGAGAGAGAGAGAGAGAGAGAGAGAGAGAGAGAGAGAGAGAGAGAGAGAGAGAGAGAGAGAGAGAGAGAGAGAGAGAGAGAGAAATAATTATTTATAATTATATAGCATCAGTCAAGTATTTCTATCGAATACGAATAATTTCTAAATATATTTGTATTATTAATAGTTACTTGAAGCTATAATTATTTATTAAGGATCATTATTAGTTACTTGAAATCCTATAACTGTTTGCAAACAAATAATTATCATTAACCATATAATTATTAGTATTAAATAGGGATACTTGTAACCACCAAACTGTGTGTAAATTATTTGTATTAGATAGAAATACTTGATATAACTGTGAGCAAAAACTCTTAAGAAAAAAACTACACAGAAAATTAACATATAAATCTACAATGAACATACTTTCCTAACCTACAGACGTAAAACAACCCTATGGATTAAATAGATAAAGAATCAGTTAAAAATGATTTTGAAAAAAATTGAATACCCAACAAGAATTATTCAAACAAAATGTCTTCGGCTTAAAATAACGGTTAATGTGCTGTAAAAACCAACCAACCAACTAACCAACCAACCAATTCACCAACCCATCAACAATTAAATTATATTCTATAAATTCATTTGGGAAATATAGCGTGATCAGGGATCTCATTTAAAAGGGCTTCGCAACGAAGACCCATTTCCAGCAAACACAATGTCTTTTAATACGAATTGATTCTATTTTGGTAAAACTCCCTGTATTTGAAAAATTAGCGTTGCAAACACACACGTATGGGATATTGAAAGGCGATGGGGGTGTCCCTGAATTTATAGAACTAGTCATTAATCATAGCTGGTTATTATCCATTTTTACAAGGGACCCAGGGGTTTTTCTTTGAATTCCTTTTCTTATCAGCACGCTTCAGAAAACCCTTCTTAGTGGTCATCTTCAGTTATATGGGGACAATAACACTTATGGAAAATGAGATCTTTCATTATTCTGTTAAGGCCCGTACAAAAGTATATCTAGATAAATAAACATATAACTCATGCCATAGTTGCAAACCGATTTATTCATTAGTATTATCTGCATTATTCGGACTATTGTCCCCATCTTTATTGTTATTTGTACAACGTTTCGGCCGATATGCCCTTCGGCCTTCCTCGGGTATTTCCAATTGGACACATGGCCTAGTGGATAAGGTAGTTAGGTTGAGACAGTTCTAAGAGACAGTTATCTCAGTAGAGGCAGTAACATAGAAAAGTAATTAACACAACTCCTACCCCAGCTATGGTTAGCGGAATGAGAACAGGATGCCCCCGAAGACTGAATAAAGGGTTAAGTTCGAAGTTCCGTGATGGCTCCCGATTACGACAAGAAGGTTCCCGAGTCCAAAAAGAAGGTTCCCGAGTTCGACAAGAAATACCTGAAGAAGGCCGGAGGGCATATCGACCGAAACGTTGTACAAATAAAAATAAAGATGGGGACAATAGTCCGAATAACGCAGATAATATTAATCATCAAGCCTCATCTCAAACATTCAGAGAAATACGATTTATTCATATAGACGGAGAAACGGGGAAGTTACGGATATCGTTTAAATTTAATTGATTATTAATTCAAAATATGGATTGTTTCAGGATAAGCTACACGCTCTTCCGCTGCTGGTTATTATATTTCTCAAAATTCATTATTTTTTTTTTTTTAAATATCATTTTTATTTTGTTTTCTGATAGCCCAAAGTTTAGAGAGTTGATCTGATTCTATTCTAAATACATTCTAATCTTTGTTTACTTTCTCATAAAACCCACAACCTGTTGGCGATGCTTAGAATACGCTGACTGTATCCCCAACAGAGGAGTAAGACTCCCTCAAAAGGGGTGTCCTATGTATGACACTATGATGGTGCAGTTCCAATTCCGGAGAAATGGTTTATAGTCAAGTCCCGTTGAAAGCACCCGTTCCCGATAGATCACCCAAGTTAAGCAGCGGTGAGTCTGTTAAATACTTAGATGGGTGATGATTTAAAGCAAAAGCAGGTACTGTAAGCAGAGTGATATCAAAATGACTTGATTCGGCATTAAATGGTTCGAAAGGGCGCGATATGCCGTAAAATAAACCAACCATCCAACCAACCGATCTGGGAGTGTGCCGTACCCCTTTCATTGCCATTAGTCCCACCTTCACTCGGAAATGGAGTGGTAGTACAATCTACGGGTTAAATAGATCTGTTGAAAAACTATTCATATTCGATAGACCCATGTGAAAGAAAGCCTCTAAAGAACCAACCACACAATAAATGTAAATATGAACGTATAAAGAACGCAATTCCCTAGTTATTGGCATAAATAACCCTAGACGGGTTGATATGCCGTAAAAATCAACAATCAATCAATAAAATCTAGTTCTAATATCCGTATAATAGTTAATTTGGCGATCATAATTTTCTTTCTCTTTAACTATTTGTGAGGGGGGGGGCTATGGCGCAATGGTTAACGTGCTTGACTATGACATCGTAGTAACTCAATTCTAATTCCAATCGCGCTATTACGTTTACTTTCTCGCTAATACCCTTGGGAAAGGTATGAACCCCCGCATATGGATTAGTGCCACTCGAGTTCTAAAAGTGTGGCTTTGGCATTAGATAACCCACGAAAGATGATATTCTCTTAAACAAAGCAACTAAACTATTTGAGTTCATCTACTTTATTTTATTTCTTTTGTTTTTATACGACGTTTATATTTAATCGCTCTATCTATACATTGCAGGTGGCGTAATGGTTATCACCGTGCAAAATGGAATTGGTTGGTCGAGTTCATATTATGAGAAAGCTATTTGCCGTATCCTCATTCTAAAGCTCGTGGGAAAAACATAAATTCATCACTTCTGCTGAATATGGGTAAAATATGAAGACAGTTGGATATGTACTTTTTATTCAATCAGTCTAAAAAGGCAACTGTAAATTGAGTGCCAGCTGTGACATGTTAGGCAGACTCGACACTGGAAAGCACTTAATCGAGATAACTGCAAATCTTTTCATTACACAATCCTCTTAAAAGAAGTTAGACAATAAGAGAAAAGAAACCATCAGACATTATTTTTTTCCTCCCTATTCTTTATTCGGGCTAATTCAAATTTTTAAATAGACATCTATTTTTACCTGATTTATATATACAAGTTGCGTCGAGATTTTTTGTGCTTTTGACACACCTTGTATATTGACAAAAAAAAACGCTCCATTCATTCTTCATTTCTATCGTGGTAAATACAGATTTAAACTTGGTGTTTTTTTGACACACCTTGTATTCTGAAGAAAAATAATACTCCATTCATTCTTCATTTCTATCTTGGTAAATACAGCTTTAAACTTGGTACTTTTTGACACACCTTGTATTCTGAAAAGAATAATGAATAAAGAATAATTTCTTATACTTGAAAGTACTCGGGACATGAACTTTGGTGGACTAATCCACTAATTCCACCCAAATATTAAAAAGTTGGCCAGATAGCACCTTTCCCATCAATTCTCCTCCTCCCAGCCTCCACATCCATTAATATATACATATATATATATGAAGTGAACAAACAATGTGTTTGAAATGGCGAAGGCCGACAATTTTTTGGGAGATTATGTGCTTAATTAAAGTCACACCTAATTTGTTAATTAAATAATTAAACCGATATGCACGCCTAATTCATTTAATTATAATTAATTAATTATCAAATTAGGTATGACTTTAATTAAGCACATAATCTCCCAAATATATATATATATATATATATATATATATATATATATATATATATATATATATATCCTGTTTTGCTATATCAGCTAACTTCTGTTGCCAGCAGCGTTATACGCAGATCTTTTAGTAGCTTTGTAATTATAATAGTTTTATTTTTTCATAAATAATCGAGAGTAATTAAAACAGAAATCAGTTTCCCGTTTGGTGTTTCTTGTCATACAAATCTGTGGAAAGAGTCACGATATATAATAATTATTCACTGATTTAAAAATACATTATTTTACCTGCAGTACTTCATGCACATTATTGTATTTTCTCTTTATTTACGTTTAGTGAAATTTTCCCAGAACAAACACTCTAAGAGTAAATGTAAAATCTACCAAAATAATTAAAAACAAAAGGCATTCTAAAAGCATGTTATTATAAATAATAATAAAAACAATAATAAAAAAAATCCACCAAAATAATTCAAACAAAAGGCATTCTAAAAGCATGTTATATTATAAATAATAATAATAAAAAAAACAATATGATGTATATCATGGAAATTTAAATAAAAATAAGATTTAAGATTAATTATATTTAAATAAGATAAACAAAAATCGGGAAAAGTTTTATTCTTAATTTGGTTGATTTGCCTCCAAGTGAAACTTTGATTGGAAATCTTTGTAAACATTATGGAGTTTTTTTGTTGTTTGTTTTTATTACCACAGAAATAATGACGGCTAATTTTCTCTGTTGAAATAAGTGAATTTGAATTTATTAATTGTTTAAATATTTCTTTATGTTTCAGTTCATAAAGTACATCACAAACTGCAAGCAAGAATGAACATATGTTTAGAAGAAACAAAAAGGAAAGACTTACTGTTATAATACAAGATATGTTCAAAACTTATCTCGACTCAAGTTGTAGTCAAATTAATTTTAATTCAAAATGCTCATCTAATACAAATCAGAAGACCAATTCTGGAGATCTTTTATTAGAAGAAAAATTATTTAATGGTGGACGTTACTCTGTATATCCACGTGCATATATGCATTTACCCAGCCCTTCATCCATGGTCAGGATGTGACACAAGGTCAATTTGTAAGCGAACTAAAACTAGTTTGAATGAGGAGTTTTCCTTCTCCTAGATGAGTTGCCTTACAAATGCTAAAGAACCAAGTTTGCCATACTACTTGCCCATAGCTAGTGGTGGGGGGAGAGAACAGATGGATTCATTCCTTTACCAAAAGCATTAGCGAGTTGTGAGAAGCAAACAGCCTCGTCCAGGATCTAAACTGGGGTCGCTCATTAAATTGTGTACGATGAAAACCGTTATGAAAATCACTTCTACACTAAGCTATATAAGAAGAGAATTTGTTCATAGTCAAAGTAAACTCCATAAGATAATATTTGCTGTTTTTTTTCTCATAAGGTAAAATGTGGCACATGATCAATTTGTAAGAGGACTAAAGCTGGTTTGAATGAAAAGGTTTCCCTCTAAACTCACAGATTGATTCATGCCTTTCCCAAAGGCATTAGCGCGTAACGAAATGCGAACAGCCTCGTCCAGTGTCTGGATTGGGCTCGCCACTTCTATTTCCTACGAGGATAACCGTTGCGCTAAGCGCTCCTACACTAAAAGGTATAAGAACAAAATTTGTTTAATAATGAACGTTGCTTTGTATAGACGTAAATAAACTACACAATCGAATTTCTTTTCACTTTATCATAAGGTAACACCCTACAAGGATAATTGGACATTTAATTTAGAACTTTTCTTCTTACACAAAGTCGTCGCTTTTATCAATACGATTTACACTTTCGTAATCACTATACAATTATCTATACAAAGCAAATTTGAACAAGTCTTAGTCCATCATAATCTCTGATATTTTGTGAATTACTCCTTGACATTAACGAGGATTTCTTCTCAAAAACAATCGTTTTACAGAAACATAAGTAAACAAATAAAGAAAGATAAAGATAATGTCCGAATTTGTAAGTGAATGAAAAATAACTGAAGACGGAATCTCTTGGATAACATATCGACATTAAATGTTGATCATTTCAGGGGAACCCTAAAGCAATCAAATGAAAATAACACAATAGTCTTGCACCAAAGATCAATGCACATGTGCGCTATTCACATTAACCCGCCTTTGATAACTTGACTCCATTTGCAATGGTACGATTGAGTGTGCTGGTGATTATCTGATAAATCGAAGTTGAATTATTCGATCAGGAAAGGCCATGGTCGATAGATTCCTTTCAACTTTCAGCGTAGAATCGTCAGCAAAAAAGAAAAAGACAGTGTTTTTAAACGGTTTTCGAAGAACAAAGAAATATCAATCAATGCTTCTCTTGGAGATATATGGGTAGTTTCCCGCGTAAATTTGTAGTTTCCATCGTAGAATTTTCTTTGGAACGTCGATTCTATGACAGCTTAGATTGACTATACTAAAAAGGAGATAGATTGTTGAAATAGTTTTATTTCTTCATAGCCGCAAATTATGTTTATACCACAAAAAATAAAGCTTAAAGAATAAAAAAAAATAAAGTGTTTTATGGTCTTCAGTTCTTTACCGATTTCCCAGGTAGAAAAGAAAACAAGAGGATTTTCAATTTCATTACATATAAATCCTATTTTTGCCTTTGCAATAAATAATAATATAAAATAACAATCTTTTTTTTTTCGTCATACAACGTGTGATAGCACGTGCGATACCCTGCCCTCATCAGCTGCCAACTAGGAGTGATAACACAGTTTCGGTAGCTAAGGCAGGACTGCCACTTCCTAGCGCTACCAAGCAGCTTTCGCCACCGGACAGGGTATTAAAAAGAGAAGAGATTATATGATCCGTTCATCGGAGATGTTTTGTTATCAGTTTGTTATTTAAAAACGCGTTTGTTTTCGGCTGTTGAGTTGATTACGCGATTGCATATGTTACGTAACAACACGGGAATGATGATTCCGCGCGCATATCATTCGTGCTGAAGACTTTTAAACCTCGACCAGATCCAGCTAAGATCATTTTGCACCGTGGTTTGAAGACGATGTGATCTATACAATACTTAATACACATATCATGTGTTAGTATTTAATTATACTGAAACTACAAGATCAATATATAATTGTATATACTATTTTGTGTATAACAGTATTACTGATATCGAGGAATCTTTGGGGCTCTTTTTCTTTTTCCTTTTCAGCCTTTTACAGCAGTTGGAGTTTATCAGAATTTTAGAGCTCATCGTATCCTCGGAGCGAATCAACAGACCAATATACAACAATTTATGCTCATTATGCTGCTAAGTGAGGATAGATAAAGTAAGCACAGGATAATTCTATCGAAGTTGAACATAGTGTTATATTAAAAAAAAAAAAGGCGACATGTATCTAAAATATTCAAATTAATTGTGGGTGAGGCTGGAAGAACATTTCACTTGGCCACGAAGAAGAGATGTTGTAGAATATTTCACTTGGTCGACGGGGAGTGTGGAAGAATATCCAATGACTGTGTATAGGGTATATAAATGAGGGTCACGTGTGACCGAACGGACGAACAATGAAGATTAAAAACAACCAGACTCGGTAAGATTAAGCATATAGATTAAATATCAGATTAATTGTGAAATGAAAAGATATTTCGAACTTTAAGTCTTCAATGGGTTTTCAATCAAAAGTTGCTATTTCACATGTCTATTATTCACAAGCTTCATGGTGATGGTTTAATATATATATATATATATATATATCAGTCATCCACAGACGCGTTTTTCGACGTTTACGTCTCCTCAGTGCGGCTCGACTTGTTTAACAGCTACCTCTAGCCAGAATTTTCGTCTGCCAAGTTCCTTACTCTTACGGCCGTCAGCGACTGCCAGTCTGGGGTAAACAATTAATTGAGACATACTGACACAATATGTTTTTACAATCACCAGAGAAGTCAAGTAAATGCTTACGCTAAACGGTGAAATTTCAATTAATGTCTCCCCTACAGTGCTCTCTCTCTCTCTCTCTCTCTCTCTCTCTCTCACACACACACACACACACAGACACACACACACCACCATGATCCCAGTGGAAACCATAAGAAGTGACCATAACGAACAAGAAAGACAAAACAAACAACTATAAACAAACCTATTAAACAAAAACGCCGCCATAAACACCCACACAAGAAGAAGAAGAAGAAGAAGAAAGGAACGAGGTGACAAGCAGCAACCACACCCACCCAAGTTAACTACTACTACAAGAAACAAGCAGGAACCCAGTCACCTTCATAGTCCGACGAAGAGAAGGTAACGCTCTCGAAAATTTACTCAATAAATGAAACTTAAAAAAGCTGAGTTTCTAATATTTTTAATGCTTCACACTAAAGCCCAAACAAGATATATATACCACCAATAGACGGATATATATACATATATAAACACACTTATATATATATATATATATATATATATTAGTTAGGAGGTTGATTTAGAAGGCTATCACAATGCAGGTGTAAAGAAAATAATAATAATACGGTAACAGTGATGTTGTGTGTTAACCTGTATTTAATTCTTGAATTTTCGAGATAATATCTCTTTTTCAAAAGATCACTGGAACTGAAGTAGTCTAGTTATGGCATTTCTTTTTAAATAATTTTTTGTTTAGCAAGATGGATCGTCGATGGATGCTGCACCACTTATGACATCCTATTCGTGGCGAACGGGTTGGGTAAATACCTAGGGCGTCTCATAGTTGTGTAACGGTTATCAAGCTAATCTTGCAAGATCCATTACTATTGAATAGCACGTTAGATCCTTGCTGGATGTCCCATGGTTGCGGCCTTTTGTCACGTCCTACCTAGGGCAAATGGGTTGTGCAAATAACTATAAAAACAAGCTTTATTCCTGAGTTCACATGCAAAGGCATACTTATTTTAAGATTTCCATTTAAATTAATTCTAAATTAAATCAGCAAATAAGGACAAGGGTAAATTAAACGAATCGTAAAGGTAAACGCGATTTTCGATAGAGAAATTAATAAATATGGATAAACATCATAAAATCATGTTATTTGAAATTATTAAGTGTTTTTTAGCTTCTTTTTAAATGAGTATAAACCAAAAGGTATTAGGTGTATAATAACCCGACAAGATTTGGCATGCCGTAAAAGCCAACCAACCGACAAAATCCTATAATCAATGAAATACTGACTCGTGTTTGTTTTTTTTGTTGTTTTTTTTTAGTATTTTTCTACGAAGGCGAACTTTTCAAATCCGATAAAATCATGATCATTTGATTTGAAAAGGTTTTAAATCATCTGTACTAGCAAATATATGCACTCTCCTGGTGCAAGTAATCAAGTTTTAAGGTAATAAAATATTATTCAGTCAGTCTACTGTTGGTTTCAACAACAGCAAGTGTCCAAGACAGTTAGTATTTGTGGAAATCAAGGATAGTCCATTCATGTATTTGGGTGATTCTATTCCTTGAGTTCTGATTGGCTGCTTGGTTTCTAAATAATTTCACGATAGTCATAAACCACTTATGATGCCAAGACGGACCAACTTTGGCTTCAATATATGTTCCATTTGCCCAAGGTGAACTAATTTTCAGGACATAGGACTGCGATATATTGTTAAGCAAACAACGATTAAAGTCAATATAGAATTATATGAATAGGAACATTTGAAATCGCAAGTGGCACTTGCCATTTACGTGCTTTACATTTCATTGCGATAGATATTATTATATTTAGTTTAATAGACCTACTGATATATGTATATTTGTGTAGGGACCAATACATACACACACACACACACACACACACATATATATATATATATATATATATATATATATATATATATATATATATTGGTCCCTATACAAATACATACACACACTCACATTCACACACATATATGTATGCCCACACATACATTTCTGTGTATACATATATGGGCATATACACAACTCCCAAGAACCTTCCCTCACATATATAAGAGCATTCAAAAAATAACCCACCTCAAAGAGGTTCTTCACGGAACAGATGGACTTGTTACTACTAACACACTCTTCTACCCAGATTTTAATAGCATGTCAAACCCTCAAAAATACTCCAATTTTTATAGTTCTTCCATAATGCTCCCTTTCAAAAAATCTAAAAAAACAATTTTCTCCTGACGATGACCTAAGGTCGAAACTAGTTGAGAATAAATAACATATATAAAAAATATTCCTGTTTGTCTTATTATTTTTTGTTCATACTATATATATATATATATATATATATATATATATATATATATATATATATATATATATATCATGGTAGCGAAAAACACTTGCCGACACTGCGGATTTAAATCTAACTCAGATTTCCAATTTCTTTTAACGTTTATAAAATATGAAAATTGTAAATTATCACTTATTTCTTTCTTAAGAGCAGATCCTAAACTTACATATACAAAATAGATTTATATGGATTTCATGATAACAATGACATAAATCACGTTACAAAGTGCACGTCTTCAAGAGAGAAAAAACCGTAAAAATGCACCATTTTACAGATACAAAGTTTAATTTATAAAATTCTTTCGTTTTAAAAACTATAAAACAAACAATTCTTATATGTGATTATATCATCATTCATTTTCATAACAAAGTACAATTTCGTTTCGTTTATTTTAATTTTTGTTGAATTTTGATTCATGGGAATTTAAAAACACATGAAATTCTTGTCCTACCTACGTCGTGGCATAGAATAACCCTAGACTAATTGGCATGTCATTAAAATTCTTCAATTATTTATATTTCTTGTACAGCTAAATTCCAGTTGAAATGGAATATGGGTAAAATGGTATTGTGTTTGTCTTTCTATCTTGAAAATCAACATTAGTTTGGAGGTATGAGGCATAATCGTTAAAGCCGTGGGAAATGGACTCGTCGACCCGAGTTGAAATCCTAGACAAGACTGTTTGCATTTCACATAGCGCTAATACTTTGGGAAAGGTATGAATCCATTTATTCGCCCTCTAGCTATGGGTAAAATAGCAGTGCAGACTGGGCTCTTTGACCTTGTATAGGTAACCAGTCAAGGAGAAGGACAATTCTGAATTTGAAAAACATGAGATCAGTCGTTGATTGGGTTTGTGGCATTCCTTGTGCACCAATTCTTTCCTATCGACTGTGCCAAAAAGTGAGGATGGACCAACACAAGCCTTCACCACTATAAGTAACACATTGTGTAGGTTGTTCATTGGGTGAACCCTCATGCGTGGAAATCAGCGAAAGAGTCCATTACTATTGTTGTTAACATCCTTCAGTCTAGTAAAGACGATGGCGTAGTGTCCACTTTTTAAAAAATCTGCAACTGCGGGACTGGCTGAACAGACCAATTTTTGAATGGCAATTTCGGGTGCAGTGACTGAAAACAAACAGTGATACTTGTTGCTGTTTCCTCTTCTCTCTGGCTCTCTTTTCTGCGGCGGCTTCTCTCCTCTCTTTTTCACTCCTTTACGTCCCTTGTTTGACTAGAAGGTGTAAGATTGCTCGGTCTTCTGCACAAACCTTCCATGTATTGGTATTAATGTGGCATGTCCTTCTTGCAGACACCATTAATGCGCTGTAATTGGCCTCCCTACCGGTCGGGAGACCACGCCTGCGCTTGAAAAATGTCTGCAAATCTCATACGTCGAAATCGGCAAGAGAGTCCATTACTATTACCTGACAAAAATGAATCTACGGATCTTGTTATTTCTTCAAATGAAAAAAAAAATCAGACAAGATTTCCTTTTTTTTTGTCTTTCTTTCTTTCTTTCTCACTTTTTTCCGTCGGTCTTTGAACAGTGTTATATAAAAACTGTGATTCTTATAAATATATAGATGCACACTTAGTGACAACTTGTCTGATCGAAATCAATGTATATTAGATTATAAAATGGTATTTGTACATTCACCTAAGCCCGTAAATTGTTAACATATTTACATAAATATACATTGCAAACTGAAAAAAGTACATAATATATGGAAATTTATATTCACGAGTCAAGTAAAAATATACTGTAAGAATGCATATATAAACATATATATCTATCTATAAATAAAAATTTTCATTCTTGTTTGCATATATATACGCATACATATATATATATATATATATATATATATATATATATATATATATATATATACACGCATATATATATATATATATATATATATATATATATATATATATATAGAGAGAGAGAGAGAGAGAGAGAGAGAGAGAGAGACAGACAGACAGACAGACAGACAGAGAGAGAGCTTCTGAATTAATCATACACCCATAAAAACTTACGCACTTATAACATCTTTATATACATACACTCAATATATATATATATAATATATATATATATATATATATATATATATATATATATAAACTTGTTTACATACAGGAGCATATACACATGTAAGTATGTATATATGTATATATAACGTGTTTCCATATAAGCACACACACAGAAATATATTTAGATATACATATAGTTAGAAATATACTGAATTAATTATACATGCATAAAGACCTCCATACGCTCATAACGCACATAACGCGCTTGCATACACAGAAACACAATATAAGCTTGCTTACATATAGATACTTGTATATGTATATATGTATTTAGAACTTGTTTCCATAGACAGATACACCCGCATACACACTCACACACTGCACACACACACACACACACACACACACACATATATATATATATATATATATATATATATATATATATATATATATATAATCAACACCTTAAACCACCTTTATGCCCCCCCTCTACTTACCGCAAAATTTTAAAAGAAAATACACTTACACTACATAAAGAAAAAACAAACAAACACTTCAAATAATCGAACTCTATATATCAAACAAAAAACCCACCTTAAACAATATATATATATATATATATATATATATATATATATGTATGTATAGGTGTGTGTGTGTGTGTGTGTGTCCATAACTAATTCACTATTTGTGGAAGATGTATACAAGAAAGTGTTTTAATGTTTTTTGGGTCTACTCTGGTAAATTGATGCTTTAGCATGAATCTGTAAAATGATATTTTGTTTGTTTTTTGTAGGGTGTTTTAGTCTTAATAAATATCAATATGGGGAAAACTTGAAAGAAACAGTTATAAATCATTTAGCTAAGTAAATCCGAGTTTCAAAAATGAATAAATTGATATAAGCAAAAAATGAAAATAATAAATATATAAAAAACTTTGGTATCGAAGACAAAACTTTGAAAATATTTTATGAAATTCATGCACATTAGAAATGAATAGGATTAGAATCCTTAAGTTTATGGGTTGCGCAGTCGCAAACCTCACTATCGTTGTTCAATCGACTTGTATTATCAAACTCGACTAAGTCATCTGTTAGCTCTACACTCTTTGTCCAACGTCACTTACTCACAATTCCGTTATGCTCATTCAAGCTGGCCTTAACGAAAAAACTCATCCTTCTGCCAGTATTCGACTTTATATTCACCTACCCTACTCCCACAATACCTCTCATTTCCAGTGTGCACTCTTATAAATTAAGAGTCACTTTAGGCCCCATTTTTCCTCCGACCATGAGGTAAATGAATTCCATTCTTTTTATTTAAACTACAGCTATTATAGTTCAAATATAAATGTTATATGCTTAAGCGATGACTCTGGAGAATATTTACGGAGCGAAAGTGCATTTTTTTTATTGTCAGAGGGTTTGTATCATAAGTAAAATCATGAGATTTATTAAAGGAGTAAATAATAAATAAATAAATAAATAAAACAATTTGAAATGGAAACTTAGTTTTGTCACCTTAAATAGAATGTTGTGCGCATCTTTGATTATTAATTACATAACTATTTTCAATATTTTACACATAAACTTTACACAAAATTGTAGTAATTTATTCATTTGTAAACTTTTTAGTTAACCTCTTGATACTAAAAAAATGACTATTTCTTGTTAGTAAATAATGTTCTTGTAAAATTCTATATATTAGATAATTTAGATATAAAATAAAATAAAATAAACTATATATGAATTTATATACTGGGCATATATTTATTAAACTTAAAAAAAAACATAAGAACTATCTAAGATGGCATACTCAAATTTTGAGTTTTTCTTTATTCTATGTATTGATGATTTTGGGTAATGTGACATAAGCAGTGATATATTTTCGGTTTACAAGCAAATTGAGACCGAATCTCCTTTATTATTATTATTATTATTATTATTATTATTATTATTATTATTATTATTATTATTATTATTATTATTATTACAGTAAAAATGATTTCGTTTTTTATTATTTCATAAAAAATCTCATTAAAATAATTTAATAAAGAATATCTTTTATCTCCCTACAAGTAATGGATTAGAGTGTAGGGACATATAAAGTTCCGTATTTTCACTGAAGGAAACAAAATTTGCGTATAGAAGTCTTATGATTCAGTCAAGAGTTTGTTTCTATGTGCATGCTCTTCCTTAGTTACCATTTTGTGATGCCAGAAATAGGATGTGTAAAATGATAAGTCCAAGAACTTCATGTGATGGATGTTACCAAATATTGACAGATTTTGTAGTAGCACCTCTCAAAGTCTTGATGTTACCAATAAAATGGATCTATAAACGGTAACACGATCCTAAAAATTCTGATAAACTGACAGCAGCATAGACCCAAAAAAAGAATATTAAACTTATAAAGTAACCAGGTCATCCCCTGACTGGAATCCTAGTGAGAAATTCTGGTCCAAAATAGTAGTCTAAAAAATATTGCTTAGTGTCATCGTCATGCGGAATCGTATAAGATATTGGCTGACATCTGTGGAAACCTGTTTTTGGCATAAGATAAGAACCTTTGAGTAATCATTACTTATAAATGATATTCAACAAATTGTTGAATCATTTTTGAATGCATCGGCTGCTGTAATTTATATTCTTGATTTTTGTCCCTAACATTTTATTTGTTGGTCTTATGTCTTTTATATTTTTAAAGAAAAATGTATTTTTTCTTAATATTGATTTTCAAGCAGTGTAATTAATACCTAATTACACTTTTCGCAATGTATCGAATCCTTTTTTTTTTTTAGATATACTGCATTTGTACGTATCTAGATATTTCTAGGCTTAGCTTATTAATTAAAGTCAGTTGTGACATATTGTCATTATGAGCCGAACAGTGAGGGAGTCTATCCCCTTTTGATTAGAACTATAACAGAGAGATTGTTTTTGCGTCTGAGATGGAGCTACAAACATATCGTCATCTCTCAGATACTTATCTTAGTCTTCCATAATGCCAAAAATATTCCTAGGAAGGGGGTAATTTTGTTATAAAAATCCAAAGTCTTGCCACAAATTCTCTTAAAATGCAGGTTCTATGAACTGTTCCTTTGAAGTCTACTAACGAAGAAGAGTCCCCACAGCTATAGGTTAAATAATACCATTACTTTTATTCGAAAAGGATAGTTTTGGCATTAAATAACGCATGAGTGTTAGTATGCCATTAAACAAAGAAACCAGTTTGCTTATTGCCAAGTAAAAAAACAAATCCCATTGACTAAATAGGAATAAATAGGAAACAAAGAAACAGTCCTTGATATTTTATAAAAAAAATGCTGATTCTGGATGTGTTAACTGTAAAATCTCATTTCTTCTCTTATTCAGAATTGATACTTGTATTTTCAATAAGTTAAAGTGGGAGTCCCGTGGCGTAGTGGCTAACATGCTGGACTGCGGCATCATAGTAAACAAGTTCGAAATCCAGTGTCTAATAATCTGGTAAAGTTATGTGTCCCATCCCAGCTATGGATTAAATAGCTACACAATTATTAGTCAACAAGAATAGCTTTGACATTAAATATAACACACTAAAGTTAATATACCATTAAACAAAAAAACCAAACTCATAACTTTCACAATAGAAAGATAATTTGCTTACTGCCGAGTAAAAAAACAAATCCCATTCAACAAATAGGAAACAAATAAACAGTTTTTAATATTTTCTATGATGTGCGTTGGGAAGAATAAGAATAATAGATATTTCATAACCTCTGTATTTGGTAAACATCATTCTGTTGTTTTATTTATATCATACATCTCTAGAATATTTCCGTCAGATGAAGAGATTTCTCCATTGAAGGTCATTTACTAATGAGAAATACCAGAAAAATAACCCCGTTTCCAACAACTACAGGAACAATAATAAACTAGATCTTTATTTATTATAGACCAGAACAATGTCGCAATAACCAAATATATTGTGGACTATATAGACGGGACATAGCAAAATATCAAGTGTTGATTATGTGAAGATATAAATGAAATTGTCAGACGTATAAGAGAAGACATCAACTTGGTTAAGAGACAAAATGAGAAGTGTTATCCTCTGTTAACTATGCAAACCAGGTTGGTTGTTTTGAGCAAATATTATTTGATGTTTAATTGAATATTAAAACTTGTGGGTTATTTAATGCAAAAAATGTAGTTTTTAATACATAATTATTTACCTTGATGTGTATTAATAAATATGTAGAAATAATTTTTGTGCTGGATCTTTTATCAACTTCATATGTATTAATTGATAGAAATAATTGTTATAGTGTTGGTTATTTTGTCTATTTAATACCGAATCTGGTTTTTGTAAATATGATTTGTAAGGTAAGTGTTTATAAGTAAATATTTTTGTTTTGCTTGGTTTTATGAACTGGTAGAAATAATTTTCATTCACTGCAAGAAATCATTTTTATGTTTGATTATTCATTAACCTGATGTCTATTAATACATTAGTAGAAATGTTTTTTTTTTATTAACAACGTGTGTATTAATGAATTGACAGAAATAATTTTTATTAACTTTATGTTTATTAATAAACTGATAGAAATAATTTTCATTAACTTGCAGATTGTACTATATGAAGTAATTCCTATTGATATAATAATAATTATTATTGAGATTTATTTAGTCCTTGTGATTTTTCACCAAGTACTATCACTAAAGCCCGAGTGACATGAAGTCTCTTCAGTTATCCAGGACTCTACCAATATTCACTCGACTTCAGTTGTGATCTGGTTTGGCATTCATAATTCTTTCTTAAATGATAATTATATTATCATTATTATTTTATTCCATACGGATTTTTCACACTAGTAATAACTTACCGGAGTGACAGCAAATCTCTCCCGATATCCAGGACTCTTCTCAGAATTCTAGTTATTCCAATAGTGATGTTTTGATGGATTCAATTATTCTTATACTTCACAGTTTCCCTATTCTCTTTTCCAAGTTATTCGGGACTACTATAAGGGCACTAACTACTATTGATACAACTGTTACTTTCATGTTTCGCAAATTTTTCAATTCTCCGCCAAAGTCCAGATATCTTTTTTTAGCTTTTCCCTTCCTTTACTCTCACTCTGTGTGTTCTGCAAAATCCACGAGATAACATGTTATTATCTTGTTAATTAAAACTAGGACTGATCTTCTGGTCTAGATAGGATGTCTTACTATTCATTCATAGCTGGAGTAAAAATAGAGTGATTCATGCTTTTTACAAGGGCATTATCACAAAGTGAAATAGCTTCCTCCTCTTCCTTTTGAACTTGGGTCCTCAGTTATATTTCCTAATACGATAACCGTTGCACAAACCCGTCTCCTTTATTATTCATAATCCCAGTTTTTAAAATTATCTATTCTTCCAACACACTTGTGTATAAATTAATTTTCTAAATTGTAATAATACTTCCGGAATAATCTGTTATATTGAAATTAGTTTATGTAAAATCCCTATTTTTTATATTCTTGTGCAAGGTTTCCCGGGCGAGAAGCAATGCCTAGCAAGGTCATTCCACAATCCATTATTTATATAGTAAATCCGATACTCATAGAGTACTTCATACCACTGACCTTGTGGCAGACTATTTTATATAGGTGTTTTTTGTGTGTGTGACCTACATGTGTTTGTATGCTTGAGTCACAACTGAACAAACTTACACTTTTTTCTCTCTTAGTTATCCCCCGCATAAAAGTTGTTATCCCCCCCCATAAAAGTTGTTAACCCCCCCCAATTTCAACATTACTTCTTTCCTCTTATAATTATATTTAGTGGAAATCTATTTATTAACTGGTCACGAAACGAAGATCTTGTGAAATGTGCATTTCTTTAATTTCCTCTTATGATAACTAACTTGATAAAAGTCTTGAATTAGTGAATACAACAAAAGAAAAAAAGCGTAGAATTATCACAGCGTGTTTCTAAATAAGAGTTGAACAAGCTTTTGCATTACTCTTTCCACTGACAAAATCAAAATTGCTTTCACAAAGTTTTTGTATTACGGACATTATTTCACACTTTTGCGGAATGTGCGTGTTAAAAGTTTTATACACAATAAATACGGACGCTTCTTTCAGAAGACAAAACAAATTTTCTCTTACAGTTTTCGATATCTTGATGTTTAATAATTAACTTTTTGTTTGATTCCAACTCCTATAATTGATTAAGATCTGTCTGTTCTCAATGAAATAGCAAAGTACCCGTAAAAATGAAAGGATCATTCACGTATTGATTAGAGTGTAATATCTGTAGCCCCTGCCAATGATCAAAGTGTCTTTTGTAGGCACTTGTATGTAGGGATGGATTTATAAGGGGAAAAGTGGAAATTTGTCGCAGCACCCTACCAGAGGATTACACATACTTCTTTATAAAACCTGTAATTATTATAGAATTAGTTTTATCATTGAAAATAATAATAAGTTGGGTTGTCCTCCCTTACCTGGAAGAGTTATCTTCCCTTGGTCCCCGTCTTTGACCACCAAGGTTTTTTTCGGTATTTAAGCATCTGTTTTGAACTCTCGGCTTCTTCTTCTTCTTCTTCTTCTTCTGCTGCTCTGCTGGCACCTCAGCACATGGTTAGACTTTTATGTCTACACCCTTCGCGTGGGGCTTCTGCCCCCAACGCAACGTTAGTAAGTTTACTTGAAATTATCGACTCTCCAGTCCTATCTCTATTTTGTATGTTCTTGTAGTGAACTAATGTATATGTTTTTCTTCTTATATTCATTTCCTTGTATGTGTATTTCTTGTCTTATATGTTACTCCATGTGCATATATTAAAGTCCATTATGTTATGTTTAACACTCGTGTCGGAGTTGTTTTGTTCTTATTATAACTTGAACCTTACAGTAGTGATTCTTCTGCTTGCTGGAAAGAATGATATCACCTTCAAAGAAAGGGAAACTGATACTCAAGAAATGAAGTCTAGCCCCATCATTACTTGAGTTTCTGGTTGAAATAAGAATATAGCGGGATGACGGTTTGTTAAGTTTTTCTTACATAATTTAATTCATTAATTATTATACATTGAGCTCTGTTTAGATATTTATAAAAATCCTTGTATGAGTATATATGTTTGCACATACAAGAGCATACAGTATGATTGTACAGTGAGATTTCGATGATACCAAATAGAATTATCCATTACTTACCAGTCATTTGAATTATCTTATATATATATATATATATATATATATATATATATATATATATATATATATATATATATATATATTCCTGATGTTGAAAAGTTTACAATTATCAGGCATACTTACTGAGAACTCACCAAACTTGGACAAAGCGTCTTTTCCTGTTGAGGTTAATTTCGTGGTGGACTTTTCATTCAGTAAATATCAATAACAAACAGATACGAAAACTAACACAGCAAAAGAAAAGGTCATTTCCTCAGTTTGAAACTATTGTCATTTATTTCCTTGCCAGACTCGACAGTAAAATGATTCCTCAGCATAACATCCTTGCTACAACCGAACTAAACAGATACTATGTAAATAGATATATGTATGTAGTGTGAAGGACGTTCCATCGGGGTGTAATGGTTAATAAGCTAGTCTCGCTTATCTATTGGTACTGAATAGCGAGTTCGATCCTCGCTGGATGCGCTATGCCCACGATTTCTGTCACATTCTCCCCTGGCTAACGTCTTCGGTATAAAAGAACAGACCTTCGTGGTTTAATGGTTATTCTCACAGAATCATTTCTATTAAATAGTGAGTTTGAATATCTCTGGGTGTCGCATATTCGTGACTTCCAACCGTGACGAATGGGTTGGATAAATAACCATGTATGTAATGGGAATTCGTGTACAACGTTACGTACTGAGTATATTCGTGTATAAGTCGATTTCGTGCATTTTATTCACGGTCACAAAATCAGTAATTTATATTAAATTTAGAAGTCAAGTATTGTCTTTGTCTTGCCTAGACTACCTAAATTTTAATCTAACAAAATTATTTTTCATGTATTGGTTGATTTTTATACTTAAAAACCACGACTTCAAAATTCAATATCCACACTAGGATTGTTGGATTTTCTGATATAAGGCATGAGGCAAATGGTCACCTCTACTTATAGACTCGTTGACTAACACGTGACCCGAGAAGGATTCCTATTGTCCAATCACTGGCATTGCTGCTGCTGCTGCTGCTGTATTAATAGAGGCCTGATTCTAAACTTATGTCATTGAGACTCGGACCATCTTGGACGACGGACTTACAAAGGATACTATAACACAGGATACTTATTGGCTTGCTTACTTATTCACTACATCTGGAACTAAGGATGGCTGCCAGATACTTAACAAGGATATGCAATATATATATATATATATATATATATATATATATAGTCTGATGATCATAACCGAAAAACTCACAGTCACCAATCGCCGTTGACTCTGTGTGTACGATACCTAAATATATACATGCTCTATTAGCGATATTGCGTAGTCTTTAATTATCTATCTATATCTATATCTATATCTATATCTATATATATATATATATATATATATGTGTGTGTGTGTGTGTGTGTGTTTGTATATATATATATAATATATATATATATATATATATAGAGAGAGAGAGAGAGAGAGAGAAATGAAAGCATTAATTTTATACAAAGATTCATTTGTTGAAATTAATGACGGTTTGTTAAGTTTTCCTTTCTATGTTTCGACGTTTACGTCTCATCAGTTCGCTCTAGCCGGGACCGAAACCCAACAGAATCTTAGTCTGTCAAGCTCCTTACCCTTTCAGCTATAAGAGACTGTCAGTCAGGGGTAAACAATTAATCAATACATACTTACAGGATGTATGTTTTTAAAATCACCAGATAACTCAAGTCAGTAAACAATAGGTGAGCAATTGCGTTACGCTAAACGGTGAAAGTTCAACTAATGTCTCCCCATGTCTCCCCTAGAGTGCTCTACCAGGAAATTAGGATACACACACACACATATATATATATATATATATATATATATATATATATATTTGGGAGAATATGTGCTTAATTGAAGTCGTACCTAATTGTGTTAATTAATTAAGTTAATAAAGTTAATTAATTGATAATTAATTAATTAGGCGGGCATACCTATTCAAATGTAAGGCCCGCCTAATTAATTAATTATTAATTAATTAACTTTCAAAATTAGGTACGACTTCCATTAAGCACATATTCTCCCCAAAATTGTCGGCTAAAAAAAAGCCATATCAAAACACATCGCTTGTGTATTTACTTCTCATATATATATATATATATATATATATATATATATATATATATATTTGTGTAAAACAAAATGTCATCCTTTAGCAACAGACATTGATGTATTAACTACGATGATGCATCAATTCCTTGGGTAGATACATAGTTGAAATTTAATTCAGATTTTTACAGTATAATGATCGCTGTCTAAGATTGATATTCATTGGTCGAATTAAGTGCATTGACAAGAAAGAAGATTAGTTAAGAAAACAAATGTTGTGAAGAATTAATTCTCCTTCTTCTTTATGAGGCTACGGATTTATTGATTGACCTACGCATATATTCCTAAATAGAACGATGACGAAGCAGGAAATTAATTTTGCTGGATAAAGTGACTATAAAGAATCTTAATACCAATAGGCAGATAGAAATTAATACGGTTTCTTTTATTTATTTACATTATATAGCTAAGGGCACATCATCATGACATTAATGATGACCAAACCCGGTATAGCTCAGTCGGTAGAGCATCGGACTAGGAACCACAAGGTTCCGGTTTCGATACAGGCCCTCGCCTACTCAGCGTATGAGTAGCACAGGGTTCTGTACGGTAAAGTGTGGGGGTGATGGTAAGTGTGGCGCTCCATCTAAGATGCCAAAACAATCTCCTTGGTATAGCGCTAGTGAAAAGGGGATAGACTTCCTCGCTGTTAAGCCACCCTGACGACAACTTTACTTATTATTTGTGAGTTCTATCTTCAACAGGTATTACCTACGCATAAGAGCAATCCCTGTGGCCCAGTAGCTAACTGTATTTGACTGCGACATCATAGTAAGTGAACGTTCGCTTTCGGAAAATACCCTTGGGAAATGTATGAATCCTCTCATCTCTATAAGCTACGGGTTAGGAAGCATGTGGTGTAATGGTTAAAGTCATGGGAAATGGATTCGTCGCCCCGAGTTCAAATCCTGGATGTGGTAATTGCATTTCACTTTGCGCTAATACACTTGCGAAAGGTATGAATTCTACTCCCCTCCAGCTATGGGTAAATAGTAGGGCAGACTGGGCTCTTCAACCTTGGTTACGCTAATCGGTCTAGAAGAAGGAAAACTCTGAATTCAAACTCCGCATAAGAAATTCACCTTGTGTAACATCCTGCTCTTGCGAAGGGGTTGGTAAATATATATAAGCTACGGGTTAAATATTACCACTACTCTTCTTCTACAAGAATGGATTTAGCATTAAATAACCCACGAAGGTTGATATTCCATTAAAAACAAAGAAATAAAGAAAGAAACTAAAGGTGTGATCGTGTGCCAAAACCTATCTATACTTAGCATGCAGCGCAGAGCTTTTATCATAAGATAATTCACTGTGTATCGAACTAATACTGTATTACTTTGATAAACAAATGGAAGCCTCTGTATTCAGTTTACAGGTATTTATACCCAGAAATATTCTATTCAATTCTTTGCCACTCTTATGCCATATCCAACCTCCTTTCCTGAAGCCAGAAGCCAATAAATATTAATTTATTTCTATTCTATTCTTTCGACAACGTTTACTTTGCCTCAAATCATTCTCTTAATTGCAATCATCTACAGACACACACGCATTTGTATACATGCACACAAAGTCACCCACGCAGCACAGCTATCATCGTTCGAATCTGTCGATATTTGCTAATTTTAGCCTAGTCTGGCACAAGAGAGAGGGTAGGGATTCATGCTGTCGGCACGCCTTGGTGATCATGATAAGTGCTAAAGGATGTTGAAATTTCCGATATTTTGCTTGTTGAGCTCAAAATGACATTAATCAATAAAAATGCCCTTTTTAAAATTCGCGACTTGTCTTTTTTATCCTTCTTCTCTCTTGTGATTAATGTCTGATTTTCAGAGATGCTATTGAACCTAAAATTGTCTACTTCTAACTTACACCCATCAACAATACAAAAAAAAAAAAAGATGGTGCTAAAAGTGGGGTTAAAATTGAAAATGTCGTCAAAATTAAAACGGAAAAATTTGGCTTGGGCATGGATTTTAATGAATTTAATTATTTCTAAGAACACGATTTATGTTATTTTTTACTTAAGTTTTAACCGTTAGTTGTGTTTTTAACCATTTTTCATTGGAAGTTATTTTCCTACAGAGGGCAGCAAGAGAACTAATTTTTAAGGGAGATAAAAGTACGTTTTTTGTTTGTACATGTTTCTTAATTCTGATTAGTCTTATCATTCATCTGTTTTATTTTATTATTTTTTCCTTAAAACAAACTAACGGTTAGAATTTAAGTTAAAATAACATAAATCGTGTCCTTAGTAATGTTTAAATTCATTAAAACTTATGCCTAAGCCAAATTTTTTAGTTTTAATTTTGACAACGATTTACAATTTTAACCTAAAATTGTTAACTATAAAATCTGATTACTTCTCTTATTCTGAATCCGATACTTGTATTTTCAATAAGTTTAAGTGTGAGTCCCCGTGGCGTAGTGACTAACATGCTGGACTGCAACATCGTAGTAAGCAAGTTCGAAATCTAGCCGTGTCTATTACTTTCACTTTCGTGTTAGTTATGAGTCCCTTCAACCCTCACAGCTATTGGTTAAATAGTACCACTAATTTTATTCGAAAAGGATGACTTTGGCATTAAATAACACACGAAACTTAATATTCCATTAAAAAATGAAACAAAATCTGCAAGTTGCACAATACAATGATAATTTGCTTATTGCTAAGTAAACAACCAAAAATCCAATTCAACTAAAATACATCACTAAGACAAATAGGAAATAAATAAAACAGTTCTTGATCTTTTGTATATTGTGTTTGGTGATGAATATGAATAAAAGATATTTCCTAACCTCTATTTTTCTTTTGTAAACATTTTGTTGTTCTATATATATCATTACATCTCTAGAATATTTCCGTGAGATGAAGACATTTCTGATATTGAAGATCATTTATTTATGAAAAAGGTTCGAAACTCATTATTGTGGTTATAACCATGGCTCTGTTTTCATTTACTAAACCTACAAAAATGATCTAGAAAAAAATTAGAAGAAAATCAACTATATGGATATTATAAGAATAAGTAAAGAAATTGCATATGAGATTACCGAACACATGGCTAAGAAGAGGAATCCTGAAATAAGAAACTGAATCTTTTGTAATATCCGCATAAAATAATTCCATAAGAATTATGTTAAAACAAACATTGATGCTACGCAGAAATTAGCAATTGGAGATAATGTGGTGACAGAGATGAAGCAGTTACCCCAAATAAGTTAAAGTGAAAAGCATAAAAGGAATACAAGATTAGACGTGATGGGACTGGAAAGGTAATTCACTCGGAATTGTGCAAGAGAGTAAAATTTGGCCATTTTAACAAATGGTATATGCAAAAATTAGAATTTACCATAGAAAATGAGTCGCATAGGATTTTCTGGGACTCTAGCCAAGTACAGGGTTTTACTTTTAAGTACCCAGCAAGATTCGAACTGATTCGCAATCAGTTATAGTTATTACTCACTAACAACTGTTTGCTAGTCTAGCACGTTAACCATTACACTACGTAGGTTTGGTAATCGTAGTCATAAACGCAATCTTGTGTCCCATTTCATCCTCATGAGATGGTGAATAGAATTTTATTGAATGAAATGCAGAACAATTCAAAAGATTTAAATCACTTGCATAACCCAAATGTAGCTCGGGACTTTTGAGGGAATATTAGGAAAAAAACATCATGGTTGCAGTATTAGACTATTTTAAAGGAGACTACGGAAACAAAGTGTCTTTTATTCTCTTTTTATGGACTAATAAAAAATATACCCGTTTCTCTATATTAGCTCAAGTTATTGGTTGATTTTAACGACATGTCAACTCGTCTAAGGTTACTCAATACCAAGAGGTTAAGTAATCGTATGTATTGTACATTTATATTCATATATTTTGTGTAATTTTTCTTAAGAGTTTGTTGCACATATTTATATAATTTCTAATACAAATAGATCGCACACACTTGTATGGTTTGAGTAATCCTGTCAAATACTAATAATTATATTGTTCCAAGTAATTATTTCAATTTACTAATAGTCACTTTCCACACAATTATACCGAGTAACTAATATTAATTTTTAGTAAATATTTTAAGCCAACGATTTACAGTAGATTTACTTCAAGTATTCTTATCAAATACAAATATTTTTTAAACAGATCTATTTGGCTCATAGATGGAACACTAACAGGTATCTCCACTTTGGGTCAAAATGGATCTGAGATTAATGGCAATGAAGGGGTACTCCACATAAACCAAATCACCAGATGCTTGAGCCCCGGCCTCAGATGTAGTTTAGTGTCATATGCAAGGGAGCATCTTAACCCTATGTTTGAGATAAAATCAGCGTATTCAAAGATCCATCGAATTTTTTACAGTGACATAAAGTTTATTAACATAGAAAAAAAAATTAATATGCAATTTACTTCAAGTGATCATCAAACCGCTGCGACCATCATTTACGTATGGTCATTTACATCTTTATTCAACGTGAAGTCTCCAACAGAATAGCCAACTGTAAGATGTTTCTTGAAAGCGTTGATATCAAGAGTAATCAGCTAATAATCCCATGTATCCAACGTCCATTGCATTATGAGATTTATATATCTAAGATGCTCATATGATACCTGCGTACAATGTGTGTCGTTCTAAAGCGAAGTGGAACAATCAAATTGATGATAATCTGTAAATGATACTTGTCATAAAATCGATGGAGAAGACGATGATCCCGAAGACCATTGTTATCAAGAGAGTTAATTGAGTGTCTCACTATTATGACCTCATAATACTAAGCTAAATTTAGTAGATGCTATTCATATGCATGTGTGTGTGTGTGTTTAGGTATTTATTTTGCTCCTCGTGAGGGACAAATGTAACACAAAGTCGGTTCAACGAGGGTGATACCCAAAAAAGTCCAGTGGGACTTTGACAAATATTGCTCAGTTTTGTCTTCATTCATCTTCAGAGGCTCTTACCATTTAATACAAAAGGATGGGTGATGCCTTAGATACAAGAAAGGACTCTGGAACTAAATTGATAACACTAGTTTACAAAGAAATTGAGGCAAGCACAAAAATAGCTTTTTAACCTAATTTGGGGTGCTGAATTCAGATTTGAAATCCGTTTTTACTCATCACCTCTAGTTTTTTTTAGATATGCATACTGTACATTTTGTACACATACTGTACATAAAGGCGTATATGCATTCAGGGTAATTTCTAATATTGTGTGACTTATGTCCTCTTTTGTAGTTATTATGCAATAAATGTAAAATGATTACATTACATATTATATATTATATATATATATATATATATATATATATATATATATATATCAAGTCGGATTTGGGTAGTTAAGCGTAGCCAACACGTCTCAATCAACAGCCAGTAGTGCACTGGCAGTCAGCGCAGGTTGTCGTCGCAGCGCAGGAGGAAGGTGTCCCTCAACAATTGTGTTACACAATCTTTCGGGTATATATTTGTATTACAATTTCCAACCACGCACATTTTATTGCCTTACATATGATTTAATTTTACTTTGATTTTTTTAATATTCTCCAATGGCTTCAAGCTCGTCAAAACATCGAGATAACTCAACAAGGCCAATTCTTTCTTAATTGTGTACATTGTGTCATCCAAGTATATTTATTCCGTCAATGTTCTTTATGTATCCTGTTTTATCTGTAATAAGCTGCTGCAACTATTGAAATAAGCACGTATATACTCTGTATATACTAAAATGAGACTATTTAAAAGACGGAAAACTAGAGGTGATAGAGAAAACTGTTTATAAATTTGAATTCAGCACACCAAAATTAGTAAAAAAAAAACACCTATTCACATTCTTGCCTCGGACAAAAAATATTTTTTGTAAACCAGTGTAATCTTGTCTCACCTACCCGGCGCGAAGGAAGTGTAACAGTTTTGTATGTATGTGTGTATGTTTCTTTGAGAAAATGAGAATATAATGATATTGCATTTATACGAGAGTTGAGAGTTAAGTAAAAACTCATAGGACGAGGCTAACAATAATGGAGATAAGAATATAATTGAACAAATATTCAGTAGTATCAAAGTCTTGTTTAAATACACTTAGTTTTGGTGTCTTTGTTTATGGTATATGGAACTTCGTGGATTATTTAATTCCAAGCTATCCTTGTAGAAGAACATTAGTGGTATTATTTGAAACATAACTGGGAGGCGAAGGGGCTCATACGTTTCGCTAGTGTATTAGTCCGAAAGTGAACATAATACTGAAAATTTGAACACGGAGACTAAGATGTCACATTTCAGTACGTTAGCCATTATACCACGGGGATTCCCCAAATACAGTTTGTATCAATTTGAAGCAAGATAGCATTGACTATCAGAATTCGTTAGTCATGATTGTTATGTCTGAGTTACGCATAAAGCTGTTATCATTGCTGCGGTGAGGAACCTAAATTGTTCCTCTTGTCCTTCTTTACAGGATTAAATTGGTACAATCAAATTCTGATTGTTCGAATTATCACCATCAAAAGTCTGGTTCCCAAAATTAACAAGTCAATATTTTTCATATGATGCCAAGTCGAAGGTGATGTATTTATCTACCCAACCCGTTCGCTATGAGTAAGTCACAAGTATGTGAGATATTCAGCAAGGATAGAACTCACTATTAAGTAATTATGAGATCAGCGCGTCTACTTGCTAGACGTCTAAAGGTGAAGTTGGATTATAAGTAAACTATAAATGTATTTCAAGGACAGAATAACAAAGTAATAGATTTGAGGATACATATAGATTGATTGATGGATTTTAACGGAATATCAACCCGTCTCAGATTATTCTATGCTACTGGGTTAGGGAATCGTGCTCATTGTACGTTATGTTTACATTTTTGTGTAGTAACACAAGTTAGTTACTTAAAATTTTTTTGTTTTGTTTTGGAAACTGTCTTATCGAATACGAATAACTTTTAAACAGAACTATTTGACACATAGATGAGACCCTAACAGGTACCACTATAGGTCAGAGTGAACTTGAGAGTATTGGTAATGGAGAGGTACTCTAATTGATATAGATCTGGAGCCTCACCATAAGATCGAGTTTAGTGTCACACTCAGGACACTAAAAAATATAACGTGAACGATGACTCTATTAAGAAGTAAAATTGTAATTTTGAAGAGAAATAGATCTACATAATTGTTTAACTGGTTTCATAGACTATAAGGCCTCACCTATTAATCGTAAGTAAAGTCGGACTATTATCGGTATCAGCCGAACAGCGAGGGAGTGAATCCCCTTTTCGCTACGCTAGACCAGTGAGATTGTTTTTGCTGAGGTAGAATGCCACTCCTACAGTCAGCTCCCTACTATACCACACATCTATTAACCAAGCGGTGTTATTCATGCGCTGAGTTGGCGAGTACCGATATCGAACCCGGAACCTTGTGACTCCTAGGCGAATGCTTTACCGTGACATATGATATTCTTATAAAGTTACCTCTTAATATACACACGATATGATGTATGCATCATTTGTATCATTTTATTTTCATCAAAGTGATTGTTCGTTCATCTCAAAAGCTTTTTGGTCCTGTATTAAATAAACTTTATTTGCTGTATTGCCTTCCTCGTTACGATTCAACAGTTTTCCATTGAATCATAACTAGAATTGTCGTCGCGTGTTATTTACATATAATAAATTTGATCATAGAAACAATTTCTCTAAAGATAGAACAGTTTAAGTGGATGATGCTTGTACTATAATTCGAATTTAAATCTAAGTCAGACAGTTAATCTTGCAGAGATAAAATTTGCAAGCTATTATTTTTAAATATGGATAATTTCGATATTCAACGTGATTTTAGGATTAGCAAATATTTACCATACCCCTCCGTTACGAGCAGGATGCAACATAAGGTTAATTTATAACCTAACAGCTGGTTTGAATTCAGTGTTTTCCTTCTTCTAGACCAGTTGTCCTATCAAGGTTAAAGAGCCTAGTCTGCCCAAACTGTTTAACCATAGCTGGGGGAGAATGTTTGGATTTATATCTTTCCCAAGGTAATTAAACAACGGTATCCAGGGATTTAAACTCGTCTCGTCGGGTCCAATTTAGAATTAGTATAAAGTAAAGTCATCGGGGTGGCCTAATGTCAGTATCAGCCAATCAGCGATGGAGACTATCCCCTTTTCACTAGCGCTAGACCAAGGAAATTATTTTTGCGTCTGAGGTGGAGCGCCACACCTATCATCAGCTCCCTTACTTTACAGCACAGATCCCTGTGCTACTCATACGCTGAGTTGGTGAGGGCTGGTATCGAACTAGGAACCACGTGGTTTCTTGCAGAACACTCTACTGACTGAGCTGAATATGTTACATGTACTCATTCAAATATGGAGACACTCGTTGTATAATGATTATTTTCGTATGAAATTGCCATGGCGACAGGAGTTCAAATCCCGGAAGCGGTTGGTTGCATTTCACATATACTAATACACTAATAACCTAGGGAAAAGTATGAATCTAACTATTCTCACTACAACTTTAGTAAGACTAGGCTCTTTAACCTTGGTATGGTAATCGGTTAAGGACAATAAAAACTGAATTCAAATCAGTTTTAAATCTGAAGAGGTATGGATTCTGCATGTTATTCCTGCCCTAGATTATATAATTAGCACCCCTGCGGCCAACCAGGTTACAGGGTCAGAGAAGTGAAGAAATCTGGGCTTTACTCAGTAGTTTGTCGTATCCAGTAACCTTCTGGATATGTTAAGAAGATTCCTTTATTTTATCCAGAGAATTATTGTTGTCATCCATGGCTTTTTATTCATTACATCCTTCCGAAAATCCTCAAAGATTTCCGAGACAAAATCAAACAAACGGGATGTGCAAACCAAAAGAATATTTACATAATAATCTCAACACAACACAAAAAGATAGGCGGATAATTTACATCTAATGCTGTACAAAAAGAGAAAAGGTTATCTACATATATCTTTATTATGTGGGACCAACAATATTGAATTAGGCAGATGATAAGAGATCCTTATATGGTCATTAGATGATCGAAGTGTCTATTAATAGCATCATAGAGTGATGTTGTTATTAAAAACCAATATAGTGTGTTATATTAGTAATTTGTCACTGTATCTTTGAGGTTTGTTTTTTCTTTCGTTTTTTACGGCATTTTTTTTTTTTAAGGTGGGTCATTTAATGCCGGCAAAGTTTTGAAAGATTAGTCGCGATAGTATGGAATAATTTTTTTTTAACTCAATTTCTTTTGTAAACAAATGTTCTCTTTAACCCAAAGAGGGTACTACCACTCCGCGTCTGAGTGGACCTGGGAGCAATGGTGATGAAGGGGTGCTCCATATTTCCCAGACCTCCAGAACTGCAATCTCACCATTAGTTAGAGTTTAACGTCATACCCAGGACACGGAGACCCTCAGTCACAGCATTCTACCACCTATATGATAAAAAGGGTTGGGGCTTGCCATAACAGCAATTGGGACAATCATATAGGTGCTAGGGCTTGACATGATCAGCCGAGTGATCGGAGAGGGCTTCTCTAACCGCCGGTCTAGCCAAAGTAAGGATCAAAGTGGTGTGTTGCATGTCATGTGCTGTTCAACCAACACGGTTCCATCATTTAGTCTCACGGGTCGCCACCCACGGCCAACAGGTCGCCCCCTTGGGAGAGTCTTTCTCGTCTGCAGAGGTGCAGTCGATATATTCTAACGCCCCAGTCGACAGGGCAGATCTTTGTAAAGAACATATTAGAAGAACTTTAAATTGTGTTCAATACAAAAATAGTGATACAAGAGGTTTGAGGCTATAAAGAGATACACAAAGAAGATATAAAATTACTATTTCTCTGAATGTTTGAGATGAGGCTTGATGATTAGTATTATCTGCGTTATTCGGACTATTGTCCTCATCTTTATTGTTATTTGTACAACGTTTCGGACGATATACCCTCCGGCCTTCTTCAGGTATTTCTTGTCGGACTCGGGAACCTTCTTTTCGAACTCGGGAACTTTCTTGTAGTAATCGGGAGCCATCACGGAACTTTGAACTCAACCCTTTATTCAGTCCACGGGGGTATTCTGTTCTCATTCCGCTAACCATAGCTGGGGTAGGAGTTGTGTTAATTATTTTTCCATGTTACTGCCACTACTCAGGATTGAACCTGGAATCCAGAGATAACTGTCACTCATAACTGTCTTAACTGCCATGTGTCTAATTGAAAAGAAGGTTTCCGAGTCCGAGAAGGTTCCCGACCCCGACAAGAAATACCTAAAGAAGGTCGGAGGGTATATCGGCCGAAACGTTGTACAAATAACAATAAAGATGAAGACAATAGTCCGAATAACGCAGATAATACTGATATAAAATTAATTCGAAATATGGGCAGAAAGCAGGCGAGTGGCTAGAGGACTCACACAAAAAGAGATCCAGAAATAATAAGCATGTATTCACCTTTTCCCTCCAACAAAATGCGACACAAGGTCAATTTTTAATCGGGGTTTAACAGGGCCATGTCCGCCGGATGGAGGATAGACGAATCCCAAAGGACATCCTCTATTCAGAGATTTTGTCTGATAAGAACAGATTGGTCGCCGCCAGCTGCGTTTCAAGGATGTCTGCAAGAATGATCTCAGGTGTTTTGACACTGCCCTTCCAACTGGGTAATTTTGGCTCAGGACTGCCTTCGGTGAGGACAGGTTCTCCCTGGCATTCATGTATGAAGCTACCCTGGCGCAACACCATGAAGCCAAGAGGTCCAGAAGAAAGCAGCGGCAACAAAGCACCGACACATCAACATCTTCAGGGACAGCCTTCATATGCAACATCTGTGGTCGACAATGTTTGTTGAACACTGAACTTCACAGTCATAGGAGGCACTGTAACTACAGGGGCACAAAAACTATATTATAGTCTTCCGGGACTGAAATGCCAATAAAATAGTTTTGTTTTCACAGATATCTTCTCGAAAACTGGTTGCCATACCAAGATTAAAGTGTCCAGTCTACCCTACTATTTACGTATAGCTGGAGAAACATAAGTTTCATTCATACCTTTTCTTAAAATATAATGTCCCATAGTGGTGTAATGGTTAGCAAGCTAGTCTCACAGATCCATTACTACTGAATAGTTAATTCGATCTTTGCTGGATGACCCGTACCTACAACCTTGCGAACAGGTTTCTCAAAAGTATTAGCATTATGTAAAATTCAGATATCCTCGTCCACGATTTGAACTCTGTTCATCATATCTATTTCCTACAACGATAATCGTTACGAACGAGCGCCTCTAAACAATAAGTAAAATCAAATGTGACCCACGTAAGAATGTACGTCTTAGAAATATTAACCCTTATGAATTTTGAAATGCAAGAAAAGACATTTAATTTCGTGCCAGGTAGAGTACAGTATTTTGATAACTCCGTCAACTATTTTTTTTAAAAAGCGAGTCAATACCAACGACTTCCTTCCCAGACATAATAGATTAAAAAATCGATAGATTATATGTTAGGGCGACTCAGAAGTATTTCGATTTTTACACACTTTTACTTAAAAGCTCAATTCATAAAATATTATCTAATTCTATTCATTTATCTATTTTACCTATCTAGTAATATTGATGTAACTACCTTCATTCACGGTGCTTTCTATGGTTAGGTATTTAGCAAACCCGTTCGCCATGAGTAGGACGTGACACAAGGTCGCAAGTATGGAGCATCCAGCGAAAACCGAGATCATTATTCAGAAGTAATGGATCTGTGAGAATAACTTGTTAATGATTACCCCATAATTGTGAGTGTAAACCAAGGCAGAAAGCATAGATAGCCTAAGCTAAGCAAACCTAACCCCCATATAAACATAAGTATGCATTTACTACATGGATCTACAGACTAGCCAAGTTACAAAATTACATTCTAGTAGCCTAGTTATTTACCTCGCATTCTGTTGTATAGCCGACTACTGGACTTCAATAAAACCACAGACACCTATATATAAAATAGGACCCGTCTTTATTTTCTTCGGTGTGTGGGTGGTGACGGGCGACGAGTGTTCACAATGAAAATGCCGGGTGGCTGGTGAAAAGCGCAGTGTTTACAATAAACTGCCCGTGAGGGTTGATGGCGACGGAAGGCGACGAGGTTACACTCACTGCTGCTCGCTGAGGACTGACTTCACCCTTCATCCGCTAGGCCTTTATATACAATAAATATGCCTACGCATTTTATCTTTTGATCTGATAACGGATATATATATTTCTTTATCTTTTGATCACCTTTTCACCGGAAGAGGTGTCTTCCGTTTTCCTTTTTTCTTTTATCTATTTCTTCATCTTCTCCCTGCTTCTTGACCGGAAGACCTCTCTTCCGTTCTCCCTTTTTTAAATATATATTTTTATCTTTCTCTTTGTCTTTTTGCCGGAAGCTTCCTCTTCCGTTGCACGTAAATGCAACAATTCCACTTACGCGGGAATGACACAAGTTACTTTTAATGTGGGACCACTTACGAACCGAAGCTCATGGGATGGTGGGTGTAAAAATGTGTAGATTCCGTCAGTATACCCCCTCAAGAGGGCGCCTTAGGCACTGGGCAATAAACCCAGCCCTGGCCGTTTAAATAAAGGGAGCAGGTGTTGCCTGGGGGATAGACCGTTAATTACTTTATGGATCCAGTGGCCGAAGCCACCGGACCACCGCCCCGAGGTCCGGGTAAGTAGTAGCCTAGTTCTCATGTCAACTTCATCGTTGAACCTCTTTCAACCAACTGCTCTCCTTAACACTTTCCACCATACTCACTCACTTTATCTAAAATGGGAATTGAAGCTAACAATTTCCTTTATATTTTACTTAGAATTTGACGCTTAAAATGCAAACACGCATATATCAAATTTATAGAGATCTTAGCGATGTAATTTATAAATGTCACCACTTATGAAATCCCTAAGGAATAATCTTTACGAAAAATACTGTTCATCATAAAGTTTTAAATGACCAAACTATTCTTTTCAGTCGTTTCACTTCCAAATGGAGAACTCAGTACCAGTTGCCCTGACAGCAGATATATAAAAGCCAGTTAAAGACACTTGGATACAAAAGATAATTAATGCACTACATTACTAATTCATTTTTCGTCGCTTCTATTATAGCGTATCAACTTTTTTTAAAACTATTGCAAAACATTCTAAAAAAACTTTTTCTCCTGACGATGACCTAAGTTTAAATCTAGTTGAGAACAAAAAAATGAATAACACACAAAAAATATTACTTATATGTCTTATCGCTTTTTTCATCTTGATATATATATATATATATATACATATATATATATATATATATATATAAGTGCTTAATTGGAGTCGTACCTAATTTTGAAAATTAATTAATTAATAATGAATTAGGCGGGAATACCTATTAATAGGTATTCCCGCCTAATTCATTATTAATTAATTAATTTTCAAAATTAGGTACGACTCCAATTAAGCACTTATTCTCCCAAAAATTATCGGCAGAAAGCCATTCTAAACAAACCGTGTTTATATATATATATATATATATATATATATATATATATACCATTAATCTATGCATTTTGTTTGAAATTCTAACATATCGAATAGAAATATTGAGTTTCTGGCAATTCTGAGACCTTATTTTAAACTGGGTTATGAAGCCGCTGGATCTTCTTGCAAGAAGTGGAAGAAAACCTATCGCTCAGAACTGGTTTAAGCGTTTTAAGGGCGGTGATTTCCCCCTTCACATAATAGATATCAATCATCTGTTTTCTTATATTAGGCTTTAAAACGGATCATCAACAAGAGTGAGGATTATCGATGTATACTTGAAATACAGTAATACCTTGACTTATTAGTTTAATTCGATCCGCCCGTAACTCAATTCCCTCGTATATCAGATAAATTCTCTCTATTGAAATAAACAGAAATGTTTATAATCCGTTCCATATCCCCTCCACTATTACTTTACGTTTGTTAAATAAGAAAAATAACACTGTATTGTATAAAAACAGAATGAATCATTTCCTGTAATATGTTTTGTTTATTCTTATAACAATATTTTCCTTTGGGTAATACATTCGAAAACTTAAATGTTTTTAGTGAACTTATTTACATAAGCGTATCTTAAGCTCGCTTGTAACTCAAGTATTAACTAAAATATCCATCGTAAACCTCATAAGTTGGGACACTCGTAACTTAAAGTACTAGTGTATATCATTCATAAAGGACTAGATATGCTTAATAAAACATACTGATAGTTAAAGAACAAAGCTTACATGCTATAACAAAAATAATATTGCATTTTATCCTATTTTACTATTTATACCCAACTAAAGCGCGAAATATTTCTATATGGATGTCTATTCGTGTAATTGCGAAAGGGAATTTCTGAATTACTCTTGGGCTCGTAACATGTGACGCATTGATCAAATAAACAAATCAAAAATCTAAACCTATAAATAATGGCAATGATAAATGGGTTATTAATGACTGTATAATTCCGACAGTTCAAATATGGCAACAGTGATGTTAGTTTAGATTTTTATATGGAAACACTAAGTTCAAATATACAAAAACCATAGTAACCTACTATAAAGAATGTAATACAGGTAACATTAACAAAGCAATAAAATAGTTAAACTAAAATTACTAATATGCCTTAAAATTTTCGTGAATATTGTTGAAATATTTAGCACCTGTAAATGCATAAAATGAATCTTTATTACCAGATTTTAAAAAAGAGTATCAATACATTTTTTACGAAAACACTGCGTTTGCTATAAAGTTTATTGTTAGATAGAATTGCCGCTTTTCTATAAATACAGTATTTGACGGCACATATATATTTACCAACCCCAGCAGGATGCGACACAAGGTCAATTTCTTAAACGGAGTTTAACAGGTTTGAATTCAGAGTTTTCCTTCTCCTAGACCGGTTGCCTAACCAAGGTTAAAGAGCCCAGACTGCATTACTATTTACCCATAGCTGGAGGGAGAGTAAGATTCATACCTTTCCCAAGGTATTAGCGCTAAGTGAAATTTGACGGCATATAAGACGCACCCCCATTTCAACAAGTCAGATTCAGGAAAAAAAATGGTTTTAGTGTATTTAAGCATATATTGTTGAAAACCGCCAAGCTTTGCATTACACAAGCAGAAACATAGCTGTAAAAGCATTTTGGCAGTACAGCATATAAGACGCACCCCCATTTCAGCAGGTCAGATTCAGGAAAAAATTTTTTTAGTGTATTTAAACATATATTGTTTAAAACCGTCTAACTTTGCATTACACAAGCAGAAACATAGCTGTATAAAAGCAATTTGACAGTACAGGCAAGCAATAAGCATACACAAGTAGTTAAAAGTACTGAACATAAGCTGGGTTAGTGAGCATCATAGAAAAGATCAGCCTAGGCCTACAGGAGGTCTCAAATTTCACATACGATGTATAAGACGCAGGGTAATTTTTTGGGCCAAAATTTTGGAAAAAAGTGCGCCCTATATGGTGTCAAATACGGTAATTGAAAATATACCTCTTAATAAATAAACAAAGGTGAATGAATTTGAACATCATTTTAAGGTATGTCACAATTTCCGAGCTACAGAACAATCATCATCATTTTCATCATAGATACGAGCAAACTGCGATGAATATATCATTTTAAAGTACATTTATGTATGAGTTGAGTGATTGACAGTTCATTTTTTTCTCCTATAAAACCTCAAAATCAGACATAAAACACACACACACACACACACATATATATATATATATATATATATATATGTGTGTGTGTGTGTGTGTGTGTGTGTGTGTGTGTGTGTGTGTTGAAAAAAGAAATAAAGCAAAGAAAGTATAGAATGGATAAAATAGAATATTTTAATCAATTTTACTTACATGTGTTTCGGTCAGGAGTTTATCCATGTGTACATTATTCAAACTATTATTATTTTTAGATAAACCATATGAAATGAAATAATAATAATAGAAAAAATGTAGAAATGTTCCACACACAAAAAAAGTTCGACCTTCATCAGAGTAAATCCTTATTTTTTTTTGTAAATGTAAAATTGATTAAAATATCCCATTTTATCCATTCTATACTTTTTCCTTTATTTCTTTTTTCAACATACCGTCGGATTCATTTCCATTTTCATTTTACATATATGTATATAAATATATATACATATATATAATTACTAGGAAAGCACAATCACACAAAGAAAATGATCACCTGTGCATGCTGTGCCTAAAAGAAAAACTAAAAATAGCTGAATTCAGGGACCCAGAAAGGATATTGAACTCGCGATCAGAGTTAACCAATAGATGTAGACACAAAACAAGCAAAGGCTCTGTTTAGTAAGTTCCGGCATTACATAGTGGGTAAAGGAGAATATGTAGTATACCGACTGTATTGAAAATGGGTACAACCCAGTTATAAATACAGGCCGATGGTAGGACGAAAAATACCCTGAGGATTCGCACTACGGCGAGAAACTGCAGTCAGTAATTTTAAGCCATTCGTTTTTAAACGTATATTTAGTTCTTTTTATTGAGCACTTTTAAGTCAGTTTTTTTTTAAATCCAGAAGTAAATATATTTGTTTGCTTGGTGGATTTAAAGGTAACTGTGATATATATATATATATATATATATATATATATATATATATATATATATATATATATTGACCAACCCTTCCATACGAGCAGGATGTAACACAAGGTCAATTTCATAGGCTAGGTTTAAAGGGTTTGAATTCAGAGTTTTCTTTCTCATAGACTAGTTGCCTAACCAGCGTTAAAGTGCCCACCCAGCCCTACTATTTACCGATAGCTGGAGGGAAGATAGTTATATTCATACCTTTTCCAAGGGTATTAGCGCTATGTGAAATACAGTTTCGTCCAGGATTTGAACTCGCGTCGAGCAGTCCATTTCCGACTCATCAAACCATTACACCACACACGTCATAAAACATATCGATGTATTTGTGTATGCGTACGTACGCATGTGGTTTATTTTTTAATGACATATCAAACCTCGTGGGTTATTTTATACCAAAGCCATTCTTGTATAAGAATATTAGTTGAACTATTTTCAATTCTTATTTTGATGTTCAATAGCATCAGTTCCTGTCCAACTTGGCTTAAATTAAGCAGATAGAAACAAGATTGATGGATATTGTATTAAAATAAAATACAACACTTACAAAATATACGCACTGTTTACCTTGAAAATAACATAGGGGTATTATTATTAGAAATAAAAGAATATATATATATATCTTTATTCATACTAGACACCCGTCGTGTAATGGTTATCGTCGTAAGAAATGGACATGGCAACTCGAGTTCAAATCCTGGATGACGCTGTTTGTATTTCACATAGCGGTAATATACTTAGGAAATATAGACATTAAATTAATCTCCCTCCGGTTATAGGTAAATAGTAGGGCATACTGGGCTCTTTAACCTTGGTTATGCAATAAGTATAAGAGAATATTTGATATATAACTGTGTTAGAAACACCTTAAAATACTTTCTCAAAAGAAGTAAATCTAAAATGAAATAAATGCAATTCCCTGAACTATAGGCACAAAATAACCCAAGACTTGTTGACATACCATTAAAATCAATAAATCCCTCATAAATCGAATTATCAATATTTAACAAGTATTTATTTAATCTAACTTGCATTTTATTATCTCCTTAGAAAATTAAATGGATCTTAAATAAATTATAATCCTCTAATGACACTCGATTATTCTCTATTCCTGAAAATACTTTAAAAAATTGAAAAAAAATTATATTAATTAAAATACGCAGTCTTACATATCTATACAAAATACTTTATGTATATATTAATTTCCCTGGCGCGTTTGACGTAATGATTACCATTGTAGGAAATAACCCAAATTAAAATCCTGGGAGAGGCTGCTTGCGTTTCATTTCGTGCTAATTCCCTTGGATAATTCATGATTCCATCCTTGCCCAAGCTATGGGTGAATATTAGGACAGCATGCGTTCTTTTTGTCTTGATTAGGCACCCATACTGGGAGAAGGAAAATTGAAAAAATGGGTTGCACTCTGCGTTTGGTGGGGTTTTGGACACATACGTATGCATGATACTTAATAAAAAAAAGATTAAATGTAAACGATGTAGCGAATCGGAATTAGTTACTGCTTGTTCCCCATAAGAGATGTTAAATTCAGTGTTTTAGAGATATACCCAAATGGAACAAATAATATGGGACAGATGTATTCAGTTATTTTTGATGACTTCTAAAATATAGTACAAATGTTTTTGGTAGATTATTTAATCAGTACAATTCCACAGATTACATTTTTTACTTTCCTTATTATAAACATATTAAAGTGTGTGTGCAATTTTAATGCTCAATGATATTACTTTTCTGGGTTATAAGTCAACATGTACAAACCAAAACAAAGGCAACATCTGAGTATATATATATATATATATATATATATATATATATATATATATATATATATATATAATATACCAAGCGTGTTGGTAGATCCTTGCGGAGAGAAAAAACCCGGCAGAGAGTTTGATTGTAAAAATATACTACCAAACATCAACCAGGAAGAAAAAAAGTTTTGAAAAAAAGAAAAGACCAAGATATTCGTACCAACAAAAAATAATCTATTGGTATAGTATTTGGCCAAAAGAAAAAACAATTTATATGTATATATATGTATATAAGATATATATATATAATTCATATAACCGCTAGGAGAAGCTAATTTGTAAAATATATATATATATATATATATATATATATATATATATATATATATCAAGTCAGCGTATGAGTAGCACAGGGATCTGTGTGGTAAAGTAAGGAGCTGATGATAGGTGTGGCGCTCCACCTCAGATGCAAAAAAAAAAATCTCCTTGGTCTAGCGCTAGTGAAAAGGGGATAGACTCCCTCGCTGATTGGCTGATACCGACTTTAGGCCACACCGACGACTTTACTTTTTTTAAATTATATATATATATATATATATATATACAGAGTGAGAGAGATAGATAGATAGATAGAGAGAGAGAGAGAGAGAGAGAGAGAGAGAGAGAGAGAGAGAAAGAAAGAGAGATGGGTAAATTGCTGTTTAATTTACGCAAAAATTAAAATACCACTGTTATACCACTGCTTGAAATATCTGAATGAGTATGATAAAAAGATGTTACGTCTGTATAATTTGAAGTCTTTTACGCAAGAGAGGTGCTTTACGAAAACATTGAACCGAAGAAATTTTGTCGATATTTTCACTTCGTATAGATTCCGGTTATCAACAAAGATTTCTCATGAAAATAAACGCCATCAGTTTGTTCTCTATATGCGTAAGAGTACGCGTTCGGGCGAAATGCCATATGTTTGAGATTGTCGACAGATTATCCAGATTACGCGGGAAATTCTCCAATGTTTCGCGCTCTTTATTCTCACGTTTTCTATATTTTAACAAATAAAAAAGAAGAAGAAAAAAAGAAAGTTGTTTGTTTTTAATTTTTGTTGTTGTTTTATTTTAGAATCCAACATGAATAAACGGTAGCCTCAAAGGGAAAAAATCCAATTTCATACAACATTGATTTATCTTTAATTCAGAGCAAATGCAGCTTGATATTCAAAGATTGAATATTGTATTTTTGTGTACATTACCGAAAGAGACGGAGGTCACCGGAGCAGAAACTTATTATGTCGTTCCACATTTTAAAATTACATCAGTTTCTAATCATTTGTACCGATGCAGTATATGTTTGCATTCTATACCCAACAGTCATATATATATATATATATATATATATATATATATATATATTTGTAGTAAAAATGTTTTTATCTCTACCACCATTTCAGGGTTATAGTTCTCCTGAGGAAGGTGTACCTTGAAAACTGAAACCTTGGTAGAGGGAAACACTTTTTTCTACAACTATAAAGGCTCTATATTTTACGAAATATATTGACCCTTTTGTATTAAATACTTAAGCTACTACAATGAAAAGATGGTTGTAACTTTTTGAGGATATATATATATATATATATATATATATATATATATATATATATATATATATATATATATATATATATATATAATATATATATATATATATATATATATATATTATAGAAAAGATCCAACGAAGGAAAAGTAAATATTTTATAGTTTCACAAAATGGTTTAATTTTCTTTATTTTATTTTATTTTATTTTATTAGATACGAAATGTGTTTTGGGTCTTTGAAATCCTTTTCAAGCTTTATAGTATATATATATATATATATATATATATATATATATATATATATATATACGTTTTTTTAAAAAGCGAGTGTTATAAAAATTCCAACTTTCATGCCGGAGCAATTCATCAGGGAACGTATATTTAGCTCTTTTTATTGAGCACTCTTTAACTCGATTTTATTAACCCAGAAGTAAATTTATTTACTTCGTGGATTAGCAAAAATCCGTAATATATATATATATATATATATATATATATATATATAGAGAGAGAGAGAGAGAGAGAGAGAGAGAGTGAGAGAAAGAAAGAAAGAGAGAGAGAGAGAGAGAGAGAGAGAGAGAGAGAGAGAGATAGAGAGATTGTGTTTGTATAAGAAGATTCAATGTGTGTATGTATTTGTTTATATCCTGGTAGTTGGTTCGTGTCTGTGTGTATACATATACACATGAAGTCAAGTGAATAAAAATATTTATTTCCGTGAATTGAACTGGCTTCAGACATGTTTATACAGACTTAACTGGGGAACACCACATAGAAATTTATATTTCATTTTATATTAGAAATATTGTGATATTGTGATAATCATTCATTATTTATTTTAGCCTTGAGATTTAGCATTATAGTCTATTTCAGGAGCATATATATATATATATATATATAATATATATATATATATATATATATATATATATGCTCCCTGAAATAGACTATAATGCTAAATCTCTAAGTCTTTTGTTATTTCTTTACTTATATATATATATATATATATATATATATATATATATATATATATATATCATTTTTTTCGCCTTTGCGTTTATCAAAATATATATATATATAATATGATAATTTCATATCAAATCATCTAGGCTATATTACCCAACCCCTTAATTGTTTTTAAAATTTTTGTTCAAGTGTGGATTATGATAATGTTAGATATTCCCTAAATTTTGAGCTCTCAATTCCAAAAATTGGCGGAGGGGTGTTCGCGAAAAATAGCAGCTTTTTGTAATATATTTTTGTCTGTAAAATGAATTCCCTACTCCTAAAAATAGGTTTATAAAATCGTATTATTGTTGAGGACATGGGATAACATTGCAATAAGTCGAAGTTTGATTTCAGTAAAAAAAAAAAAGTTTGTAGTTCTTACCTAATTTGGTTACCCATGGCCTAGCTCCTGGGTACCATCACTTCCGGTACCACCTACACATTGTATGAAAATATGGTAGGATCAGGGTTAATCTCTGAAGTCCTAGACGTCCAAGTAAAAGGAATGCCTACGAAATGGAGCTATTTTGGACCACGATTACTTTTAAACTAAAATAGTGAGATTAGGAAAATACGATATTTCTTGTTGCATCGGTAACTATTTGCTTGTATATCTCCTATAAATACAACATTTAACACACACACACACGCGCACACACACACACACGCACACACACACACACACACACACATATATATATATATATATATATATATATATATATATATATATATATATATATATAGGGTGGAAATAACAGTACCATTAATAGTATTAATTATAATACCCTAATGATATTTCAACATTTTAAACGAATAGAACCTATGTGCGAACAGATGTTAAAAGCCAGTAGCCGGAAGGAAGATGAGTTGACATAGTTCAACATCTCATCCAATAGTCTATGATATATTTGATCTAGAACCCCTGACTAGTTAACCAGGACTTGTCACCGGCACCTGACTCGAGCGGCCATCTAAGTATTAGCGGTGGCTAATCAGACGGTGCCGCTCACGAGAGGTGGAGGTTTGTTTGTTTGTTTGCTTTTGTTTTACAGCATTTCAACCTCAGTGAGTCATTCAATGCCATCAAAATTTTGAAATAAATTCATCCTTGATGGATACTCAATTTTGCTATAAACACATTTTTTCTATTTAACCCATAAATGGGACCCTAACAGGTACTACCACTCCGGGTCAGAGTGGACCTGGAAGCAATAGTTATGAAGGGGTGCTCCGCATTCCCCAGACCTCCAGAACTGGAACCTCACTATCAGATAGAGTTTAACATCATTCCCAGGACACGAAGGCCCTCAGCCACCGTTTTCTAACACATATATGATAAAATGGTTGGGGCTTGCCACAAGGGAGATACGGTTAGGACAATCATATAGGTGCTAGGGCTTGAAGTAACTAGCCGATCGGAAGGGACCTCTCCGACCACCTATCTACCCTAATTAAGGGCCTAAGTGGAGCGGTGCATGCCATGGACTGGTCATCTATCAGGATTCCATCCTTAAGCCTCACGGGTCACCACCCACTGCTAACAGGTGGTCCCATTCGGGGGGAGTCTTATCCCTCTGTAGTGGTGCAGTCGGTGTATTCTAAAGCTCTTGGATCGAGAGGCGAAGGTTGGGTGTTCTGTAACCCCCAATAGAATACAATGTGTTTCTCGATTCAACCACTTTTGGTGTGATGGGTACGTGAAGACAAGCGTTTGCGTGTATAGACACCAAGTGAACATTTCGAAATATAAGAAGAGTTGGTTCCTACTAGAACCAAGAGGCTACTCCGTGCTTTGTATCCGGTATTAATTTCCAACTTCTTTCACGGCCTTCGAAACTAAATCGTCGGAATAGAACAACAGAATTCCTAACATAAAGATCTTTGAACACTGGTTAATTACATTCTTTTCAAAATTACCAATTTTAATGAATAGCACAAAAGACCAGGTTTATATTGCGTAGAAATTTCACAAAACTATGACTATATATATATATATATATATATATATAATATATATATATATATATATATATATATGTGTGTGTGTGTGTGTGTGTGTGTGTGTGTTTCGGATTTTTTTCTCTATTACTGCTTTTAAATACACATGAATATAGTAATTCTTAATGAAGAAAAAAAAGAAGAAATTCTTTAATACATTTAAATTCATTAACCATTTTATGACATACTCAGCATGATAAAACCCTTCTCAATTAAAGTTTTATAAAGGATATTTTCTGACGTAATAAATTTAGAAACTTGAATATTTTTAGTAAACGTATTAATGTAAACGTATCTGAATCTCGGTCGTACATAAAATTGTAGCCCTCAAAACAAAGTAAAAATCGATCGATTAGAAAACTCGAAAGCTGAAGGGCGCTCTGAATTAATATATATAAATCCATTAACCAATTCAACATATACGCAACACGCAAAAGCCACCCTTGATTATATTAACATAACAGCGGATTGTCTTTCCTACAAAGATATAATCATGTGTTGAATTAAACTTCATTAAAACCATTAGACTTGGTGTCCCATCTCGTTAGAATCAATGTTTAATGAAAAAATATTTGAAATGAAACCTGGTATTTTAAAAGATTTTGAAAACATTCAATTCAAGTATTGGTATTAACTTCAAACAACATTTGTATACAGCTAAGATCATTTCGCCCTGCTGGCTAGGGCAGTTGAATACGCCGAATATACCTCAGCAGAGAGGTAAGACCCCCACCAATTAGGCCACCTGTTGGTCGTGGGTGGTGACCCGTGATTCTTAATGAAGGAATCCTGGAGTCCGAGCAGATCATAACTTGCAACACACCACGTTGGTCCATACTTAGGCTAGACGAGCAGTCGCAGAAGCCCCCTCCGATCAATTGGTTGGTCTTGTCAAGCCCTAGCCCCTATTGTCTCGACCCTATTGCCCTTATAGAACCTCCCCCCAATCCTTTTCTTATATATGTGCTAGAAGGCGGTGACTGAGGGTGTTAGAGTCCTGGATATGACATTAAACAGAATTTAGTGGTGGGATTATTGAGCTCTGACTGGGGAGTGTGGTGTACCCCTTCATCGCCATTACTCCCAGGTCTACTCTGAACCTGAGTGGTAGTACCTGTTAGGGTCCCACCTCTGAGTTAAATAGAAAAACTTAGTTTAAAAAATTCTGTTTAAGAAAAATTGAGATTTAATTAAAACATACCCACCAATAATGAATATAACAAAATATCTTTGTTATAAAATAACCCAATAAAGGTTGACATGTCGTAAAAACCGACTAACCAACCAACCTAAATTTATTGACAAATTCAACGCAAAAGTAGAACGTACAGGTGTTGGACACATCTTAAAAAAATATGAATTAGACAGATTAAAATTTGTTATTCGGAATTAGATTCTATTCGGATTATTAATTTGCAAATGTTCGCCGTCCAAATAGAACACGTTACAAAAAAATACAGACAATTTGAAAGGACTTTATGTATTTTGAATAAACACAAGATTTCTTGCTGGTACTTACGAAGGTTTTTACAATGTTGAAGCCAGAAGATCTTTCTCTGAAGATGTCCATAGAGTTATAACTGACCCTCATTGGATGATGGTATCTATAAAATTGTCTATTGAACTCAATATCTTTATCAGTACGATAAAAGTCATCATTCGAAAATGGAAGCAACATAGCTTGACTACCGATCTGCCTCGAACAAGCAGCTACATCCATTTGTCGGGAAGCAATTCTAAACCCATTTACTACTTGAGGAGAACTTCAAAAGGAATTGCACACAGTTGAGGCAGGAGTGAGCAAAGATACAATTAGGTGGACACTCCACCGTATAGAAATGCATTATCGGACTCCTAAAATATCTTCTTCTGAACGACTTGGCACGAAGAAGCCGCCACAGCACAAAACTACTTGGTAAGCTGCGTGCGGACCACAAAAATGCTGGACTGGGAACCCTAAGATCTAGGAAGTGCTTGTGAGAGCTAAGAACTCTCGCAAAGGAAAGAACAGAGTGGCTTCAAAAGAAGAAGGACTGAATATTGCTGTAGGATGTTCCAACGTAATACAACGGTAGAATACAGTAAAACACACAACTCTCTCAACCACTGGATGAAACAGGGAAACAGTTTGATTGATAGGGGAATAAAAGTACACATCATTCAGGTGTAAGCCGCTCAGGTTTAATAATTCAGCCCGATCTGTAACCGGAAGTGCAGATAGGCACGAGAAGTTAGCTGATATCACTGGACCAGCTTTAAGAAGCATTACGTCTAATAACGAAAACTGATTTAAACATAAAGCAGTTTAATTATAAATGATTGAAAAACACCATCAGTGATTCATAATAAAAACAATTCAATATATATATATATATATATATATATATATATATATATATATATATATATATATATATATATATATATATATATATATATATATAAGTGCTTGATTGGAGTCGTACCTAGTTTTGAAAATTAATTAATTAATAATGAATTAGGCGGGAATACCGTGTTTACAACTTATCACATCGTCGTGTAATAAAAGTCACTAGAAGAGGAATATTAACCTACTCTAAACAAATCGTAAAATCTAAGAAGTCCGTTTGGTGTAGAGGTTATGGGATCGGCCTGTCAGCTTGGCAGTCCGGTTTCAAATCACGCACAGGGCGGTCTTCCGATCTATAGCTCTGCTGATGAGGCCTAATAGGCCGAAATGTACATACAGAGATTGATTTTTCTCGATTTGTTTAGCCATACATTTAATAGGTATTCCCGCCTAATTCATTATTAATTAATTAATTTTCAAAATTAGGTACGACTCCAATTAAGCACTTATTCTCCCAAAAATTATCGGCAAAAAGCCATTCCAAACAAACCGTGTTTACAACTATATATATATATATATATATATATATATATATATATATACGTTATGAAAGCTTTCTTTCATGAATTGATAAGATCTATATATCTTCTTGGTCAGTGATCAATATTTCACCGTCCAGCTTCAAGGCAGCGTTTCCATTGAACTAATAGCAATAGGGTCAGGGTCAGACTCGAATACACGAAACATGAATTTACTGACCATCCTTGGTGAATACTGTCCGTGATCTCACGTACGTGTTGGAGACTTGCACGTTGAAAGGTCTTGTGCCATATCTACCCTTCGTTGAAGGAGTACAAGAAACTTTCTCTCTCCTCTCTATATATATATATATATATATATATATATATATATATGGGTTGAAAAATACTCTCAATAAATGAGACTCTCTTGTACAGTAGAACTCGATTCGGACAAAGTCTTACTTCTGCAAAAGCTCCGAGGGTATCATAAGTTCCAAAAATAAGTTCGTCTCAACAAAAAATCGTTCTGGTTTTTATATGTATGTGACTATCTGTCGATTTGTCGCATAAGAAATTTGTATAAGATACCCGGCTCTATCAAATAGAGTGTTTTCTTGTCGTGTCGCACAAAACAGAGACTTCTACTACCGCTTGATCCCTGACCACAATATATATATATATATATATATATATATATATATATAGATATATATATATATATATATCGGCGGGGGTATATACTTTCGAAACTAATTACAGTATAAATAAAAAGACAATAGACCGAAGGTGTGAATAGTAGAAAAAACAACAAATTCTAAGGGAGAGACTCTGGTAGAAAATAAGTACCGAAAATCTGAAAATTAAAAGTAAAAAATAAAATAAAAAATAAAAAAATGTTTAAGAAAAAAAAACGATTCAGTAATTAAAAAGAAAAAAAAATCGTTGATTAATAAGTCAAGACTGAAAATTTATACAATCAGATAATTCCCTGATTTTTGGTAATTTTATTTATCAATCTGGCCACTAATCGGACATCGTGTTTTTCAACAGTTTTCCGCTGATTTTCGTAAACAAAAAATGCAAGATATTTTTTAATTCCTTAGTTTTTCTGTTTCGAACAAAAAATTATATATTTCATTTAGATTGATATCAAAATGTTATTTATTAAATATAGAGAAATGACGTATTTGTTTATCCCCTGCTTTACAGTGAATACATGAAAAAATAGAAAAAAGAAAACAAAAATCAAGAGCGCAAATAATTTGATTCTCCCACGTATTTTAATAAATTGGTTGGTTGGCTGGTTGGTTGGATTTTACGCCATTCAATATTTTTCTATTTGACCCAAAGATAAGACCCTAACAGGTCCTACCAATCTGGGTAAGAGTGGACATAGAAGTAATGTTGAAGGGATACTCTACTCTTCCTAGTGCTACAAAATTGGAACGTTACCATTAGACCCAGTTTAGCGTCATACCCAATACACTTAGACCCTCAGGCACAGCATTCTAGCACACATATGTTGAAAGGGTTGGGGTTTGCCATAAGGAGAATAGGATCGGAACAATCATATAGGTGCTAGGGCTTGACATGACCAGCCGATTGATCGGATGGGCCTCTCTAAGATTACGATTAGCTTCAGTAAGGGCCAAAGTGCATTGTGGTATTTCTTGGACTGCATACCATCAGGATTCCATCCTCACGGGTCCGCAACGACGGCCAACATTAGGCCATTTGGGGGGACCTTGCCCCTTTGCAGAGTTGGTGTTTGTGTATTTTTCTGTCTTTTTCCAAGGGGTGGTAGTTTAGTAAGAGATTTCGAGAGATATTAGATACTTGAAATGGAGGAATAGAAAATATGATCCCTTTATCTGACGAAAACCGCTTGCATTGTAAAAATAAAAGACATAAATAATAGATAATTTTGATTCAGCAAACATATCCAAGAATGTAACCACAGTGGTGTCACGCATAAACTGTTCTATCGTTTCTCACAGAAATTCCGTTATGTTGATTGCCGCTCATTCGATTTCTTTCTTATGACAGAAAACCAAGACTTTTTAAATTGCAATGTAATACCATATTTTTCACTGGCAGTAGATGTGTCATATATCTACATCCTAATTAACAAGATCTTGTCATTAAACAACAGGAGATTTAAAAATGAATCAGTTAATTAATAATTGATGGCGCCCTTATGCCATTTTATAAATTCAATCTAATATCCTCTCTCTTGAGTGACAGTAGATGCACAGTAATGACAATACGAAACAACAGAGATTCAAGTAAACACCTTTTAAACAGCTAATTTCAACAGATAAACTAATATCTACAAACAGCTATAAAATAACTGAATAAAAATAAACACATCTAAAATATAAATATATCTACATACCAAAAAACAATGTTTAACGAGAAGAGATCTAAAAATACAACAATTAATTTTGATGGCGTCCCTGTGCAATTTGTTTTTATAAATGTTCCTGTTTTGAGGCGAACTGCACTCACTAAATAATGTGGCACGGATCCAAACCAGCGGTAAAGATGGAATGCATTTCGACAATCTTATTGTACAACTTTATATGCTGAATAAATATGAGTAAATATTTCAATAAGGGTACAACAAACAATCCTTCTTATACTGTAAATATTTTTCAATGAAAATCATTTCCAACTGATAATAAACATGAGGTACTCGTGGAGTAATTGTTATCATCGAAGAAAATGGACACGTCGATACGAGTTCAAATCCTGGATTAATCTGTTTGCATTTCACATAGTGCTAATACCATTGTGGAAGATATGAATACAACTATTCTCCCTAGGCTAAGGGTAAATAGTAGGCTAAACTGTGCTCTTTAATATTGGTATTGCAACTGGTTTAGAAGGAAAACTTTGAATTCAAACCTGTTAAACTTAGAAATAGAACGTATTTCATATACTGCTATTGAGGAGGTGTTTGTAAATACCTAAATATGAGGTACTACTCAAAAGTTTAAGAAATTTGAACTGCACATGAACCGAATATATAAATACTTTCTGTCGTTACTCTTTGTGATCATGTAACATAAAAAATAAATATGATTCAGTTTTTGAAATAATATGTTTGACTTTTATTTTGTCGGCAAAATCAAGTGACAACCTTTAGTTATTTCTTCTTTTCTTCAAAGTTTCAAAACCACAAACCGAGTTTTCCTAATAAATAGTTTACAATGCCTCGTCTGAGGTAGTTTCCCCTAAGGGAATGGTGAAAACTAATATTTAGATTATTCTTTTCGTATTCAAGATTTTGGGAAATATAGAGCAGCATTTCATATATATATATATATATATATATATATATATATATATATATATATATATATATAAAGTGGTCAAACGATGTGTTTGAAATGGCGAAGGCCAACAATTTTGGGGGAGATTATGTGCTTGATTGAAGTCATACCTAATTTGTTGATTAATTAATTAATTAAATGAATTAGGCGTGCATATTGGTTTAAATGTAAAGCGTAAACAAATCGAGAAAAGTCGATCTCTGTATGTACATTTCATGGGCCGATCTCTGTATGTACATTTCATGGGCCGATCTCTGTATGAACATTTCATGGGCTGAAATGTACATACAGAGATCGACTTTTTCTCGATGTGTTTACGCTTTACATTTAAACCGATATGCACGCCTAATTCATTTAATTAATTAATTAATCAACAAAGTAGGTATGACTTCAATAAAGCACATAATCTCCCCAAAGAATATATATATATGTGTGTGTGTGTGTGTGTGTGCACGTGTGTGTTTGTGGGTGAGGTGTGTGCACATGTGTGTATGTGTGTGTGTGTGTGTGTGTGTTTGTGTTTGAGGTGTGTGCACATGTGTGTGTGTGATTAAAATTTAATATCGAAAGCATTTTCAATCAGAAATCTTTACAATGATCTATGCACAGGGCAGAGCAATATTACAATATTACAATGTTTTGACTATAAAAGAGGCTAAAAAAAAAGAAAAACACGATAAAATAAAACTCATGATTTTGATTTTCATATATATTGATCCTCATCGGGGCAATATCAAGGAACAATGTTATGAAACTCCTTGAAAAAATGTTATTTTCAAGTGAGATAAAACAGTAATGTGAAAGATTCATTTGGCTATCATTATTGTAGGAGCTTTTCCTGGTGATGGTTAATATATTCAATATATATATATATAAACCGAAACAGTCGAGTGAAGGAAGATCTATTTTTCATTCATGAATAAATATATCCTCTGAATATTTTCATATTTTCCATTCTTTCACACACACACATACACACACACACACACACATACACACACACACACTCTCTCTCTCCACACACACACACACACACACACATATATATATATATAAAGATAAATCTAATGAGTAAAACGAACCTACTAAAAGTTTCGCTTAATGCTCTTCAGGGCTAAGATCTGACTAAAGAGACTAGGAGCAAACGCATTAAATATAGTACTTACCACCGTGATTCAAATAAATCACTTAACTTAGCATAAACTAAAACGACCAATAGAAAAACAACAAAACCAAAGATCACTATTAAATCAATATTTTATTATATTTAAATTATTTTTTTTTAAATTATTATTTCATATTTTATTTTTTATTTTTAAGTAAATTTGAATATATATATAATATATATATATATATATATATATATATATATATACGTGTGTGTGTGTGTGTGGTGTGTGGTGTGTGTGGGTGGGTGTTAGCGTGTTCATTCGATTGTATGTAACATTTATTTAAATAATATTACGTTTCTGTTTGAAATCAAAGTTATTTCTCTAACTGAATATATAATCCCAAACACGTGGGAATACTGAGGAGCATTATTCATTCTCCTCTTTAATTCCGAAAGTTTTGAATTTTGAATTATTTAACCGATTTCAAAGCAACGAATGGCCTTCTAACACCAATAAAGAATTACAAAGATGAGGAATTGTGTTGAATTTAAGAAGAAAAACAAAAATTGAATAAAGAAATTAAAGGTTAGAAAAAAGAATAAGTTTGAACCATGAAGAAGATTTGAACAGAGTGTTGTAGAGTAAATTCAGTTTGATCATTGATCAAGGAATCAATGATAAAACCGTATTTGGTTTATGGCACCGGGATCTGACTGAATCGGGATCAAAGCGCAAATTAATCACAATTTATGATCATAACGATAAAAAAAGAAAGAAAAAAAATACGATGAAATGAAAGCAAAGTATTTGATTCAAGAAAAAAAATTACATAAGGATATACGTGCTATTCACAGAATTGCGTCCCGGCCACCTATCTTGAAAAACGTTAGGCGGTGAGAGCTGAAAAAACAACCCCACCTACAAATGAAGTCCCTAGCTGAAGCGGTGCCTGCCGAAAACAAGGGTTAAAATATTTACTTTTGTCCAAAAAGACTGGAAGGGGTAAAATATCGCATTAACTCTTCGGGAAAAACGTCTTTTTTATCGATAAATTATTTTTTTGTGGTTTAAAGACGTTAATAATAAACCATATTTTTTATCGACAAATGAATGTAAGTATTTAGCACCCACCCCCTTAAAATATGTTAAAGAGGAGGAGGGTTAAAAATATTAATATTTACTTGTTGAAAAAAGACTGGAAAAAAATCTCGCATTAATTTTTTGGGAAAAACGCCTTAAGCGCTGGTTGTTGTTTTTTTCGGCAGGCACTGCTTCAGCTAGGGACATCATTCGTAGGTGTGGTTGTTTTTTCAGCTATCATCGCCTAGCTTTTTTAGGCAGGAGACCGGGACGCAACTCTGCGAATAGCACCAAGATGTATATTACACTGATCAACTAATAATTATTTTCTGTATTTCATTTTTTTTTTTTTTTACTGAAAATTTGCAATCTATAGAAAACCTTTAGCTGATCATTTCTAGTTCAGACGATATGAAATTAAACCAAAATGTTCAGGGGAATAAGATGTTTAATTATATCAGCATACTCATCATTCAATCAGCAGAGGCTTCCCATCGTGGTGTAATATATAGTAAAATAGTTTCGTAGACCCATCACTATTGAATAGCGTGTTCAATCCTTGATGGATGCCACAAACTTGCGAACTTGTGTTGCATCCTACACGTGGCGAAAGGGTTGGGTAAATGTCTATTTGTGATCTTGTGTCACATCATGGCAAACGGGTTGAATAAGTAAGGGTGTCTCATCGTGGTGTACTGGTTGGCAAGTGAGCCTCGCAGATCCATTACTGCACAACATAGAAGTTGATCCTCCATGGATGTCCTATATTTGCGACATTGTGTCACATTCTACCCGTAGCCGACGGGTTGGGTAAGTAAAGGTGTCCCATCGTGGTTTACTTGTTAGCAAGTGAGTCTCGCAGATCCATTACTTTTGAATGGCGAGTTTGATCATCATTGGATATTCCATACTGGTGACCTTGTGCCACATCCTACACGTGGTGAACTGGTTGGGTAAATGCCTATAAATTCGATCAGTAAACGAATCATTAATGTTCAGTAGAATATAGAAGTCCACTACTTAAATTAAAAGAATTTGTATTTGTCTGATTTATTGAGAAAAGGTTTGATGCGAATTATTTTCAAGTTGTGCAGGTAAGGCCGATAAACAATGTTCTTTTCAATTGATCATGACGCTTCTCGTAACGCATGTCGAAATATAAATACAAAAGCTAAGGCCAATTTTTGTAAACAATTATAGCTTCAAATCACTATTCTTAATACAAGTAATTTATACACAATTATATAGTGTCAAGTATTCCCTTTTGAATACGAATAATTTTCAAACAAATTTATTTGAACCATAGATGAGACACTAACGAGTAGTAACACTTCAGAGCAGAGGAACTGGAGCCTCACTACCAAATGTAGTTTAGTGTTATAACCAGGAAAATCCTTGTAGGTGTCTCTTACTCTGCAAGTGTTCAGAATATTTGTATTCCTGTTAATAGCGGACAAAAAGAATTAATGAGTTTAAAGTTCTTAAATCATGACTGATGAAATCGAACAGCTAGTGAAATCCATCTATTTTAAGAAAACTCCCTTGGAAGAACCAATCTGCCATGAGTAGAACAAGTTGGGCTTTTCCAAACGCTGACAAATGGACGAATCTGCCGTGACTTATGAACGAAAGCTTATGTCTCTTATGATAGGGTTCAATATATTAAAAACTCTTTTGATAGATCTTCTTTAATAATAAACACAAAATGCAGTATTTATTTTTTTGAAATTGTAATTTAATGCTAGATGTTATGATTCTTCGTAATACTTTCGAAAATTCTTTTACTTCTATCTATTTTATAAAATTCTCATTTTCCATACATCTCATCGTAACGCATAGAAAAATGGTACATTGAAACGAGATATTTTAGTTTAAATGTTTTAACAGTATAATCGAATGATAACATGTTGTAAATTGATGAGTTATCACAAAAACCAGCCAGGAGAAAAGACGATAAAGTTAAGTATCCATCCAGTTGGTTAGGTGTAACGAAATATGTTTGATCTAGCACTCTAAATTTGATCTTGCTGAGGTAACCAGAGATCGGCCTTTTAAGTAGTAAAGAAGTTGGCCAGACAATGTACCCCGCTCGAAGCGAAAGTGGAGTCGGGTGTTCTGTGAACCATGATATAAAACGACGAATTTATCGATTTGCTCTATTCTTTGGTGGTTGGGGTACGAGAAGACAAACATTCACGTGAACTGTCAGGAAGGTCATTTCGAAAGAAGGAATAAACTAACCCACACATTGTGTCCGTAATCTATTTTATCGTACTTTTAGTGACCAACGGAGAGAAAACAAAGCAACAGAGATCCTAGCGCTTATGACGAGTTCTTTGTGTTTCTCCTTCCCCATATGACGATTAGAATCGCCGAGGTAGCAGTCTTTTGTGACTAAGCTACAGAATAAAACACTTCTCCATCCAATTTGTAACTTTTCAATAATTATAAGTGGGAAATTTTAGTTCATCCAAGTATCTATAAATACTTCTTATCCCTGGTATGACCTTATATGGAATACACTATAATATGTGGCATTTAATATGCGCCGAAGATGTCCTTTAAATGAGCAATGTTAAAACCGCATCAGGGATAATAAAAACGAGCTAATAATGGTTAATCATTACATCTGTTGTCATTTGATCTTGATTAACATTTAGAGACATAACTAGTCAATAATAAATGAAGTATTCAAAGTAGTGATGATTATCTAATCAATCGATTCAGTAAATGATAAATATCGAATCTTTAATTCTGTCGCCTTTTGACACAATTTCCAATCATCTCATCGTTCGTGACAAAAGAAAAAAATGTCTAATCAAAACAGACAAAACATATGGTCACTTTTGATTGATAAAGAAAGTGATTTCTACCGAAGCAAATAAAACCTAGCTAAAGCAATTTAAACCCTAGATTAGATAAATAGATAGATCGTTATCGCCCATAAATAAGTAGATTTCTTTATGAAAAAATAATTTTACTTTTGAACCAAACTAATAAGTTAATTTCAATGGTCCCTTCCCAAATTTGCAATAAAAACAAACTTTTCGTTTATTCCCGAAATTATCATCCGTACAAGACATGACAAACACCTAATAAAATAAACTGTATTACGCTCCTATTATAATAGAGCACATTTTTAGCGGTAAATCCTTATTTTAAAAAAATCAATACAATGCAGAAAATATTATTATGTTTATATATATATATATATATATATATATATATATATATATATATATATATGTGTGTGTGTGTGTGGTGTGTGTGTGTGTGTGTGAATAATATCAAATGTTCCAGTGAAATGATTCAACCAAAATTAGAGAACTAAAACAAGAACAAAGTTTTCATACATATATACATATAAATATATATATATGCGAATATATTCACACACATACACAATATATATATATATAATATATATATATATATATATATATATATATATATAGATAGATAGATAGATAGATAGATAGATATACATAACAAAGGCCACCCGTGTTTCACATATAACAGTGTGTGTTTTTTTCTTTTAGAAAAGTAAAAACTTAAATGAAAAAGAGTTTAATACACTTAAATGAAAAATACTTCTATCACGTTTTGTCTGAAATAAAAAGTAAAACTTTCCAAAGTTTCAACAAAGTTTCTTTCTTTTCAGGGTAGATTTTCTGCAAGAATGGATGTCTC
>CM042140.1:141054413-141071913 GCA_023376005.1 Doryteuthis pealeii
CTTTTATTCACTATCAAAGGTTAACTAAAAAGTTTACAAATAAATAAATAAATACCTACGATTTTTTGTAACATTTATATGTAAAATATTCAAAATAATTATTTAATTGATAATTAATAGATGCACGCAAGATTTTATTTGAGGGGGGCAAAACTAAATAGCCATTTCAAAATTTTTTTTCACTCCTTTAATAAATTTGATGATTTTACTTACTTACTATGCAAACCCTCTAACATTAAACTACCCCCCCCCTCAGGAAACATCTGATAAAAAATGACCTTTAAACCACCGGAGGGTGTTTTTTTTGCTAGTAATTATAGTACAGTGCGGTCACAAAAATTCGTTACTATTTGATGAGCACCATCTTGGATTTCACTGTCCTCAAGTGATGGTAGGGGTTCACCAGGATTCTAATAGTGAGAATATAAATATTTTGATTGAATGTATTGATGTCATAATAGTTATAAACATATTCCAATGAGTTTTGATGCTATAACTACTTGAAATTTTGTGCTCATCATCCTGAATATATTAGAACGTATCAATATCATTTCGCTTTTTTATTGATCTTAAATCCAAAGCTTATTTAATTTAGGGATCTAATGAATATCTCCACTGTATTGTTAGTGTTTCATGAGTTTATGTGAATTTTTAACATAAAATTATATAAATTATAAAATATTTATTTTGACTCTTAGAAATTACTTGGAACTAATTGCGTAATAATAAATATAATAATACTCATATTCCTAAAACATACGGCCGTTATCATCTTGCAACACTCTCTAGCTAAAAATGAGATCGTCCAAATCATCCAAGATGAAATGCAAAAATGTAACTCCTCATTATCTGGTGTTGTTTAACCGCCTTATTCTTATTTCTTAGAAATAAAAAAGTCATTTATTTTTAAACTGGTAAATGACTTTAGCGCCTCTGTATAGTTATTTACTAAGCTTAGCTCTGGCACAAGGCCAAAAGTATGGGGCTCCCAATGAGAATCGAACTTCCCATCTTATCATTGTATCATCATGGCCTATGTGTTAAGAAACTCAAGGTTTCTTTTCATGTAAGGTATTTCATCAAGACCTATGCAGTTCCTGCAAATGCATTTGTTTGCAGTTTTTATGATATTTTTTGCCTGATATTATCTGAAGATGGTTCTTAAGTTCCACCATGACCATATTGTATGCTCCCAGGGATATCAGGAACTATTCCTGTCTTCAACATTAGCTAAATATTGATCTCTTGATCACGATCCTTAATAATCTCCCCTGCTTTTTAGGGTTCATAGTTTATGATATTTACTATCCTCTTATTGGAGATATCTCGTAACTGTTGCTTGAGATCAAGTGACTGTAGATCCAAACATCTGCAGAACTCAAATTCCTAAATGTTTGATCACAGCAGTCTTAATGGAGTCGTTTATTTCCCGTATCTCTAATATGGCTTATATGTTTAATAGAAGTATTAGAAGCGTTATTAGTGCTCCAATGATTTTAGGCACTACTAATGCCAAAGCCATCCTTGTAGAAGAATAGTATTGGTACTATTTAACATATAGATGAGGATGAGAGGGTACATAACATTTCCATTTCCAAGAGCATTAGTCTTAAAGTGAAACTATTAACGCGATTAGATATCGAACTTATTTACTACGATATCACATTCCATCATGTAAGCACATTCCAGCCACGGATCGTCCCCTTGTTGTGCTTTGCTAAAAGGACTACATTTATTTTTTGGAAAATATTTATTTCTCTATTTGATTTTTATTGGCATTTCAACATTCTTAGGTTATTTAATTCCAAATCCATAGTTGTAGAAGAATAGTAGTGGTACTATTTAACCTGTATATGGGGTAGATAAGGAAATTCATAACTTTCCCAATAATAATAATAATAAATAATAATAATAATAATAATAATAAGAAGAAGAAGAAGAAGAAGAAGAAGAAGAAAAGTATTGTTGTATGGATGGTCTCTATTATTATTATTATCACTAGCAAATTTATGCACCCAGTTTTTAAGTTTTAATATAATAAAATATCATGTTAAATTAGAAAGGCTAATAAAACTGAATAAAAATGCAGATAAAAAAATTTGGAACAGAGGGGTATAATCGAAAAATAGAACAACTTTAAAACTAACTCTTCCATCATTTTCCATTACTCCCGTGTTTCATTGGTAAATTTTCCTAATTTAACTATTTAGTTAAAATAGGAAGTAAAGGATAATATTACAGTTATTTCTTCTTGTTAATGGATTTCTTTTAAGATTTATCCCCGATATTTTTGCTCATATTCAATAAGATAAAACCAAACAATTAGAAATCAATAATACTAAGCATATATTTATTAAAATCAAATTTTTAATATCAATATGCAAATTAGCCTTCCCATTCACACTGTAATCCGCTATTTTGTTGTATATATAAATACAATTGCATGTTATTAGTATGTAGATATGGTCAACAGTATTAATAATGTAAAACAATTTTGTTAATCATTAAGGTTTAAATAAAAATAAAATCATGGAGGATGTGATGTAAATAACTAAGAGAATTGTAACTTGTATAGTAATATAGTTTCGGTTACAGACAGACAAACCCACAATCTCCATTATAATAAGATTATTATTATTATTATTATCACTCCTTTTGAGTTTTTCACATCAGCGTTAGCTGATGGTATTTCACTGGAGGCTGAATGATAAGTTTCGTCATGTCTCCAGGACTCTTCTCAGTATTCTGGCAGATTGCAGCAATGCAGTATTCTGGATGGTCTCAATTCTTCCCGATCCTCCAGTCTTTTTTCCAAGCTTTTTGGGACCGGTCCAAGTGCACCAACTACAATTGGTATCACTTTGACTTTCATATTCCATAACTTTTTCAGTTCTCTGGCAAGGTCCAGGTATTCATCCATCTTTTCGTTTTCCTTTATCTTCACTCTGTGATCTGTTGGAACTGCAAAATCCACCAGTTGACAAGTTCTTTCTTTTTTGTTAATCAACACTAGGCCTGGTCTTCTTGCTGGGATAAGGTGATCCGTTTTTATCAAAGTCCCAGAGAATTTTATGCGTTTCATTCTCAAGATCAGATTCTGGTTTATGCATATACCATTTTATTGTATGGTCAAAATTTAATTTTTTGCATATTATTATTATTATTATTATTATTATTAGTAGTAGTAGTAGTAGTAGTGTTGTTTCATAAAATTGAACATTAATCTGGTTTTATTGTGAAGCTTAAGTGATTTGTCTTGTGAAATTTTCACCGTTCATTTTATTAATTCCGTAAATCCAATGACCACTTCTCAGATTCTTGTGTTTTTTTGGCAAAGTTTCAAGATTACAAACTTTTATAAATATAGCTCTAATTTTCAGCTTAGATTTCCTGAGCGATGTCTGATAGTTATGCGATTTTTTTTCCTTTTCTTCTGCACAAAATTCCATCGTTTGGGGACAGTCATATCTCCAATCTTATTGGTCTTCATTGTCTTCTTACTCGCTTCCCGGCGATTGTTGGCTGGATTTTACGGCATGTCAACTGTTGGGTTATTTTATACCAAAGTTGTTTTTGCTTCATTTATTCTTGTTAGGTATTTACACATTTTTAAACCTATTTTGCTAAACATTATTTTAAATTCGTTTTTTATCTTCTATTAATAATGAAGATTTGCTTCCGGTTTTTGTCTGTAACAAAAACTGCGTCACTGCTTACGTCACATTACCCAAAACATAATCCAACGTCATAACATAGAATAAATATACTCAGAATGTGAGCATGCAACGTTAGACAATCCTCATTGTTTCAATAAATAGATGCCTAGCGTTATATATTTATATATAGATTGTTTTATTCTAATATAATATTTAAAGTTATCGGAACTGTTTCCATTTCAAATTGTCTTTCTTTCTTTTTTTTTTTTTTTTTTTACTCCTTTAATAAATTTGACGATTTTACATACTTATGGTACACACTCTATGACATTGAATTTTCAGCTCCCATCCCCTCAGGCAATATCTTTCAAAAATCTATTTTTACATCGCCTGGAGGACATTTTTATTTTGTACTAGTCTATTTAATGCACAGATGGGACCATAACAGGTACTATAATTCCTAGGCAGAGTGGAATTGGGAATAATGATGAAGTAGGGGTACTCAAAACTCCACTGTGCTTTAGTAAGGGCCAAAGTGGGGTGTTGCAAATCATGGACTGTTCAGACACCAGGATTTCATCCCCAAGCATCCGAGATCGCCAATCCTTTACAGAGGTGCAGTCGGAGTATTCTGCAGCCTCAGTCAACAGAAAGACTTCCCGCTTGGATCGAGTATTCTAATTATTCTTTGCCAATATATTTTTTTCTCTCAGTTTTTCACACCAGTTTTTACAAATGGTTTTTACTAAAGTATGAGTGACAACAGGTCTCCTCCTATCTGTGTCCAGGACTCGGCTGGGTATTCTAGATGATTTTATCAGTAGCTGTATATTACAAGACGGTCTACGCTTTGATGAGATTTCTGCTGCAGAGTTTTGATTTCGAGTAGTTTTCTTGTTCTTATGATGCAATCCCTTCTTATTATTTCTTTCGTCTCTATTAGACTGATGGTCATCGCTTTCATCTAGTAGGTTTTTAACACCAGCTTTAACCGGTGGTTCCCACTGAAGTCTGGATGACAACATGCCACCACAGATAGCAGGATATTTGATTCTAACAGTGCTGTATGCTGTATGGTCTTGATTCTTCCACCCATCTCCAGTTGCTTCAGCTTATTTTTCAGGCAAGTATTATTATTATTATTATTATTATTATTATTATTATTATTAATAATAATAATAATAATAATAATAATAATAATAATAATAGTGAAGTTGAAGGAAATCGAAAAGATAAACAAATACGTGGTCTTTTTCAGAGAATCGAAAAAGCTGTGGAATATGAGGGTGAAAATGATACTAATTGTATTTGGTGCACATGGAACGGTCCCAAAAAACTGAATGGAAAAGCTGGAAATGGGAGGGGGATGGAGACGATCCATACAACTGCATTGTTGCAATCGGCCAGAATACTCAGATGAGTCCTAGAGAATTCAGGAGACTTGTTGTCACTCAGACTCCAGGGAAATACCATCAGCTGACGCTGATGTGAAAAACTCACAAAGAGGGAAATAATAATAATAATAATAATAATAATAATAATAATAATAATAATAATAATAATAATAATAATTTTGAGGTACAGACGGATCACCCAATCCCGGCCAGGAGACCGTACCTAGTACTGATTGACAAGAAAAAGAGAACCTGTAATCTCGTGGATTTTGCCGTCCCGGCCGACCACCGAGTGAAAATGAAAGAAAGCGAAAAGATTGACAATTACTTAGACCTTGTCAGAGAACTGAGGAAACTGTGGAACATGAAAGTCAAGGTGCTACCAATTGTGATTGGTGCCCTTGGAACGATCCCCAAAGCTCTGTAAAAGAATTTGGGTGAACTGGAAATCAGAAGAATCGAGACCAGCCAAACTGAAGCACTGTTGGGATCGGCTAGAATACTCAGAAGAAACCTGGAACCTAAAGAGACTTGCTGTCACTCAGCCTCCAGTAATCCATCAGCTACGACAGGTGTGAAAAACTAAATAATAATAATAATAATAATAATAATAATAATAACTTTCTAGGTATTGGGCTCATGTTTTTATATGTCAGCTGCTAATTTTCACGGTAGTATGAATGAATAAATAAGAGGAGTTAAATAAAATCAATTGATGATGTAGACATAGATAGTTATGAATAGTGATCTTTTCGAGGTTGGTTTTTGCATAACAAATAGAATTTGTGTGCATTGAAATGGATTTTATTCGATAGCCATCTTCTAGAATATTGATTACAGACATCGTTGCATAATTTTAAGGATAACTCAAAAACAAGTGCTCAAAGCACTATATTTGTGGGGCTGCATATATATATATATATATATATATATATATATATATATATATATATATGTATATATATATATGTGTGTGTGTGTGTGTGTGTGTGTGTGTGTGTGTGACCGTGTATCTACCTATCTATTTGTTGATAGCATTTAACATGAGCTCTATCTTTTCTAGATAAATTCATTTATATATATATGCATAAATATATCTCAATCTATTCATATCTATCTATCTATCTATCTTCATAGATAGATAGATAGATAGATATAATTTTACAAAACCTTAAAAATCCAATAAAATTCAGAATAAAAATCCATCAAATTTTGAATAAACATCCATCCTTGATGAGGTAACACTTTTTCCATCCATCCTGATGAAGGTTTGATAAAAACCAAAAACTTCAATAACCATCTAGAATATATTCATTTTTTTTTTTTGGAACACTACTACATACTGTCGGATTTATTTCTTATTCTAATCCCTAAGAAGTTATACTGGCTCAGCTGCGCATTGACAACACAAGACTAATGCACTATTTTATACTCAAACAAAAAGATTAACCATGATTCGAAACATGCCAAATGCCCTGCACTGTCAAACATTTAAATCCTCATAGAATATTCTATCAGAAACTAAATATGAGGGATATTTTAAAGAATATTAGCAGGAATGGCATTTTGTCCTTCTTGGAGAAATAAAAATAAAAACAAAAATTATTAATCAGATATAAAATACATCCAATAAACTATCTACACAAATACACCTGTAAAGGAAACTTGAGTACAAACTTTTATCTCACACCCTAACAGTTTTGGCATTGAATAACCCACAGGATTGATAAGTCATTAAAACCAAACCAAAGATCCATTATTACTGAGTTGGATCCTAATTGGATGCCCCATTAAAATCCCTGTGTAAAAAGACCGATCCGATGAGGCACCAGAAAAATAAGTGCAGACACTTTAAAAATAAAATGTAAAGTTTTCTATTTAAAATACAAAATGAAAGAATAAACATGCTGTTAATATTTAAATTTTATTTTTAATAACCTACCCGAATATTAATCAAATATTCTTTATTTTTGCTTTAAAAGCAAAATCTGGTGCTAGTGAATGTGTATAGATATTTACTTTGTCGTTGTTTTATTTTCATAGTTTCCTCCGGACATACATACATACATACATACATACATACAAACACATACATATATCCAAACTTCCTTTTATATTTATACCAAAAGTATCTACCCGGTGTAATCTGGGTAGAAGGGGGGGTAAAAAGTTAGTCTCGCAGATCCATTATTATTTATCGCGAGTTGGATGGATCCCCATAAAAAATCCCCTCGTAAATATATAATAATATAGTAAGAATTTTTATTCAATAAATACAATTTTTCAAAAAATTTACGATATAAACGAAGCGATTAATTCAATCAATCAATATAATATTTCAAAGCAAAAAAAAAAGGCATACAACAAAAAAAGATAAATAATAATAATAATAATAATAATAATAATAATAATAATAATAATAATAATAATAACGTACTAATGACTTTCCCTTCTGTTTTTATATAAATTAAAAATTTTAAATATTTTCCCATATATGAATAAAACCTTCATTATTTTTTCACAAAAAGCAAGCTCTTGTGATAGTGAATGTGTATATATATTTACTTCATTGTTAATTGTTTTATTTTCGTACTTTCCTCCGGACATACATACATACACAACCGCCCTTTATATATGTATGCATAGATAGATAGATAGATAGATAGATAGATATAGAGATAGATAGATAGAGAGAGAGAGAGAGAGAGAGAGAGAGAGAGAGAGAGAGAGAGAGAGAGAGAGAGAGAGAGAGAGAGAGAGAGAGAGAGAGAGATGTATGGATAATTCAAATCGTGTTGTTGGAATCAAAAGTGAAACTACTACTCAATATCCAATCAAGAGAGTGGTTTAAAAAACTAAAAAAACAAATTCACAGTATTCTTTTCTCCTCACTGTAACGTGTGGTTCATGTAGTTAGATAATGATTGATTATTGTGTAAATCATCAATCATTATGTAACCTCACGAGACGGGAAGTTTTAGTGAAGAGAGTGATAAATTGTAAGTTTGTTTATTAAAATTTCTACATACAGTGGTACCTCGACTTACAAGTTTCATTCATCCGCTCGTAACTCAATTTCCACGTATATCAAATCAACTACCCCATGAAATGTACTGAAATGCCATTAATCTGTTCCAGCCATCCCCTAAAAAAACTCATTTGTCTTACGTTTCGTTAAATAGCAGGATATTATATAAAAACATAATAAACTGAATATACTGAATTATGTGTTGTAATATGTTTTAATGTTTATTTGTTTTAGATATTTTTCTTTGGTATAATAATATTGAAAATTTAAATGTTCTTAGTGAACTTTATAACATGAGCATATCTGAAGCTCGTTCGTTCCTCAAATTCTCTCATCAAAAAGCAAATAAATCGACAGAGTGACTCGTAAGTTGGGGCTTTCGCAAATTAAAGTACCACTATATATATATATATATATATATATATATATATATATGTGTGTGTGTGTGAGAGAGTTTTGTTGAACTCGACGGACAATTCCTGTCTGACGAGTTTCTTTTCTATCCTTTCTAATTGTCTGTGTATCTTTCGTATGCGGGGGTGGAATTGTTGGACAAATCCACCAAAGGTTCTTACATGGCATTTTCTGCACTACGTAGTGCCATCATCAGGTGTGAATTGGTAAGAAATTTCCATTGTTTATTTTTAAACAAACAGTAGTTGTGGTAAGAATAAGTAGGAAGAGGGGCTCACAAGTTTATAAGAATGTCATGGGGAATGATGGGAGGGAAATTGGCGGGAAATTATACGCATTTCAGAATATGTTGGCTGGTTTCGAAGTTGATCTTGTTTAAGGTAGTTTTTTTGTTTAATGTATAGGGCTTCGAGGATTTGAATTTTTTGTTTGTATTTTTCTTTGTGCAGTATAATTTTCAGTTGGAATTTTCCCGACAATTCTCCTCCTAGAGTTTGGAAGCATCTCAAATTCTGTTGGAATGTCGGAATTCAGACAAAATCGCCCCTAACTCTGGATTATTAATCAAAAACTGATTACCATGAAGTGTAATCTTACTCACAATCAGTTAATAATTTAGATTCCTGCAATACTGATAATGCGATATGTACGTTCTAGTTTCTCCAGTATATAACAATTTCATTGTTCATTATTGTGAGTAATTCACACCTGTGTAAGCTGGTGGTCTTTTACAGGAGTGAGAGTGGCAACAGGTCTCTTTAGGTCTTAAGGACTCGCTGAGTATTCTAACTGAACTTAATTAAAAATCACAGAGAATTTTATGGGTCTCTTTTTTTCTAAGACTGTTCCTGGTTTGCGCATGTAACATTTGTTAGTGTGGTCACATTTTTATTTCTGCACATTTTCCAGTAGATCACCATTCTCACTCAGTGGATCACTTTTCATACCCAATTCTTAGTTGATACCCTTTATTATTATGAATTTTTCACATCAGCGTTAGCTGATGGTATTTCACTGGAGGCTGAGTGACAACAAGTCTCTTTAGGTTTTCAGGACTCTTCTGAGTATTCTAGCTGATTGCAGCAGTGCATTAGTCTGGATGGTCTCAATTCTTCCACTGATTTCCAGATCCTCCAGTCTTCTTTCCAAGTTTATTGGGACCGTTCCAAGTGCACCAACTACAATTCTTATCACTTTCACTCTCATATTCCACAGCTTTTTTAGTTCTCTGGCAAGGTCCAGGTATTTATTCAAATTTTCATTTTCCTTCAGCTTCACCTTGTGATCTGCTGGAACCGCAAAATCCACTTGGTGACACGTTCTCTTTTTTCACTAAGTTATTATTATTATTATTATTATTATTATTATTATTATTATTATTATTATTATTGATTTGTTTGCTTGTTTTTACCAGATGTTGATAAAGCCTAAGTGACAGCAAGTCACCTCAACAAACTTAGCATCGACAATTTACCCTTCTTCTAATTGCATCTTTGATTATCGGGTTTTATCATTTATTTCAAATGTCTTATATATATATATATATATATATATATATATATATACATATGGGAGTAAATATGGAAATTAAATCCGACAATATAAAGAAAATTTGAAAAAACAAGTATTCCGAAATTGGGATGAATTTAATAATCGATGTTTAAAACATTTCGGTTACATTGAACCTTCATCAGGATGTCTCTTGGGGTGAAGAAAATGATGGATGTTTTTATATGTGACATATAAAAACATCCATCATTTTCTTCACCCCAAGAGACATCCTGATGAAGGTTCAATGTAACCGAAATGTTTTAAACATCGATTATTAAATTCATCCCAATTTCGGAATACTTGTTTTTTCAAATTTTCTTTATATATACACATATATATATATATATATATATATGTGTGTGTGTGTGTGTGTGTGTGTGTGTGTGTGTGTTAATATATTCAAATATATACCTACTTGAAATAACATCTATATTTATCGGAGATAATTTCTAGAGTTTATAGTGTATTCCACTTAGGTAGAAGGACACGCTATTTCACCGAGAATAATTTTTATCTTTATTTTTTTAAATATTTATTTCAGTGATTTTTTTTTACACCAAAAGGCTTCCTTAAGGATAAAGCCGTCACTAATGTTTTCTCTCTTTTTATTTTTCTCATAGAAAAAAATCGCAGCCGTCTCCAGATTATTGATAGTTTTATGGCTGTTCATTTTATTTTCTAATCTTTTTTTTTTGTTTTGTTTTTTGATGATAGCCTCTTGTTTTTACATACTTTATCTTCGAAACCATACTAACCTATTCTTACAACAATTCCTTTGATAGTTTCGCTATATCTTTTACTTATATTTACCTATCTGTCAGGTAAGATGTATCAATTAGTGCTTAAAGTTTTCTTTTGTTACATTTTGGTGACTATGCCAGCCCACTGAATAGAAGAACATTTTTTGATCTATTACTTTTATTATCGTTTTGATGTGATTTTTCTATTTGTCTCAATTTCTTTGAATCTTTCCAGGAGAAACTACATATACTTTTTTTTTTACATATTGTGGGGGTTCTTCCTTTTCTTTTAAAACTATCTGTCGGCTGAGACTGAAGAATATGTCGACTGTACCTCTACAGACGGGTAATAACCCTCCTCAATGGGACTACCTGTTGGCTGTTGGTAGCAGCCCGTAGTGCTTAAAGACGGAATCCTGGTACCTGAGCTGTCTATAACTTGCAATACCCCACTTCAGCCCTGACATAGGCTGGACGGTCGGAAATGACTCATCAAATCAATTGGCTTATCACATCAATCCCTAACACCTAGAATATACCAGGGTAGTCCGTTTTGTAAGCTTCATAATGTCACGCTATTAGCACGGATATCCATGACAATCTCTCTCCAACCGTTTCTATCAATTATTGTTATCGGGAGGTCCTCTTCGCAGCCTCCAGTATCCGTATAGAGCTGGTCAATGTACGTCTTTGCTGACCGGCCCACACTGGCGTGCCCATGTACTGCTTCCACAGGAGGACGTCACTTATGCAGCTCCCATCTAGTTAATTCTCTAGGCGCTTCGTTAGGATCCAAGTGGTGCAGCCGTACAGCAGCACTGATACGACAACGGCTTGGAAGAATTGTCTCTTCAGCTTGTCTGTGAGTCCGGATTTCATATCACTATTTATAGCGGACCATGCCATTCCTATGCTTTGCATTAACATCACTTTCTGTGGATGAGATATTACTGCCTCGGTATTTGAATTTTCCTACCGAGTTTAGGAGTTTGCCATCGAGAGTGGAGATGTCTCCTTTGTTTTTAAAAGACATGAACTCAATTTATCGATGATTGCGTATAGACCAATGTTCCGTGCTACCTTTTCTAGGCTGTGTAACAAGGATTCGACTTGTGCAGGTGTATTTGCGAAGAGTGCCAGATCATCAGCATAGTCTGCACCCGTAATAGTCTGTGCGAGATACCGCCTGCTTAATACTTAGACGAATCCTGGAGACACACCGGAAGAGACCTGTTGTCAAAAATACTTCAGTGAAAACAGTCTGTTAAGTCTGGCATGAAAAATTCACTTAGAGTAAAAATGATAATACGTTGGCATAGAATATAGATAGAATACCCTATCCAAGCGAGAAACCACCCTCTCGACTGGGGCTGTAGGATACGACGACTGCACCTCTGCATAGGAATAAGCCCTCCCCGCCAATGTTGGTCGTGGTGAAGATCCGTGAGGGCTCAACAGTTTATTACTTGCAACATTCCACTTTGGCCCTTAATTAGGCTAGACGGGCAGTCGGAAAGGCTTCATCCAATCAATTGATGGATCACGTCAAGCCTTAGGCCCTATAAGATTTACCCGACCATATTGCTCTTATGGCAAACCCCAATCCCTTTTATGATATAGATGCTAGAAGGCGGTGACTGAGTGCCTTATTGCCCGGGGTATGATGGTAAATTTTCATCTATGGAGGAGGTTTCAATTCATTAGCTATGAGGAGTGTGAGTACCCATTCATCACCGTTACTTCCAGGTCCACTATGTCCTGGAGTGCTAGTAGCTTTTAAGGTCCCATTTATGGGGTAAATAGATCAAAATAAGTTTTAAAAATGTGCTTAAAAAGTTTTTTAAAAATTGAATACCCAACAAGAATGAATAAAACAGAAACGTATTCGGCATAAAATAACCCAAGAATTGGCATGATGTAAAATCCAACCAACCAACCAACCAACCAACCAAATATTTAGTACTATTTTTATTTACACCATATTATCAGTTAGGGCTGATTTCATTGCATTCAAAATCTAATGTTCCTATAGCATATTATTTATCTTATTATCTTTTACCCTATCAGTAGGACTTAGAATGCGCTGACCATATCTGCAGTGGTGGAAGACCCCCCTGCCCTCTAAAAAATGGGTGTCCTGCATATGAATATATACTGCTTCTGATGAAGTTCAAATTCTGGAGATCTGGCGAGTGTGGAATACCTCTTCATTTCCATTACTCCCAGGTCCACTATGATCCTGAGTGGTAGTACATGTTAGGATTCCATCTATGGGTCAAAGAGTTATGCTTTAAAAATGTTTCTAATGTAAAAAGAATAGAAAAATCTAAAAAATCGTGTACAAAAAAAGAAATTCCAGGGCAACTCTGACCCGGAGTGTTAGTACCTGTTAAAGTCCTATCTATGGGACACATATATCTATTTATAAATTACAAGTATTCGATCGGACCGTCTGCAAAAAAAAAAAAAAACAAAAAAAAACAAAACAAACAAAAACAAGTATATCTATAACTACATGAAAAATGTAAATATGAACGTATAATGAACACGATTCTTTAACCTCTGAGCATAAAACAAACTTAGACGGGTTGACATGCCGTTATAATCAATTAATCGTACTATCTTTATATTATTAAAAGTCTCATTATTCTTGTATATAACAATAATTCAGTAAAAATAGCGTATTATAGCGAATTTTATTTTATCAGAATGATTGATGATTGGTTGGATTTTACGGCACGTCAACCCTTCTTGGTTTATTTTATACTGAAGACATTGTTTTATTCATCGGTATTGGATTTTTTATAAACTTAATTTTTTAAAGACATTTTTCACTCATTTTCTTTCTATTTAACGCATAAATGTGATCCTAACACGTACTACCACTCCGGGTCAGAGTGAACCTAAGAGAAACGGAGATAAACGTGTACCCCATTCTCCTCAGAGCTCCAAAATTGGAACTTCACCACTAGATGTAGCTTAACATTATCCACAAGACATTAAGACTTCTAGCACATATATGATATACGGGTTGGTGGTTTGTCATAAAGGCAATAGGGTTGGAACAATCATATAGGTAGGGATTGACGTGACTAACCGATTGATCAGAGGCAGATACTTATCAGAGACATACACATAAAATGCTCTAAATAAGCGAAGAAAGCAATTACTTCGCCAATTTATAACTGAATGAGAATTCTTTGGGTTCTACGTTCGTGATGATTGTTGTTTTTTAATCATCCAAATTTTCAATATAATAAAGATAACAATAAGATGCTAATCATTTTTAACTTTGTAAAGAAAACATCAACTACAAGAGAAAAACAAGGCGTACACCGGATATATTTAATGTATATATGCAGTATTGGATATGACGTACTAAGATCACCAGCTCACTTAACGTGAAACTCGAAGTCGTGAGTTATTACCCTGTCTTAATTTTATAATATATATATATATATATATATATATATATATATATAATTAAAGTAAAATTGTTGGGGCGGTATAAGTCGGTATGGCCTACAGTCGGTATCAGCCAGACAGCGAGGGAGTCTATCCCCTTTTCCCTAGCGCTAGACCAAGGAGATTATTTTAGCGTCTGAGGTGAAGCGCCACACCTACCATCTGCTCCCCACTTTACCGCACAGATCCCTGTGTTACTCATACGCTGAGTTGGCGAGGGTCGGTATCGAACAAAGAACCTTGTGATTTCTAGCCGAACGCTCTACCGACTGAGCTAAACCGGTCAAAGCTTAAAAATCGGTCATTTTGCGTGTATAGATCTATTTCTATCCACAGGTTAGATCGAAAACCACAAAATGGCCGATTTTTAAGCCTTTTTGTTTTACCAATTATATTGCTGAGTTCAATAATTTTGAACATCAATCTCTCAACTTGGACCTGAAAAATTCTAACATTCTGTTATTGGTAAAAAGTTCCAACTTAGAATCATCCTAATACCAACTGACATGGTAACCCATGGTAAACGGTATATATATATATATATATATATATATATATATATATATATAGTCTTTACATACAAAGCTATGTGTGTATTAAAACAGTTAAAATCCCCTTCGCGTTCTGTAAGTGATGACCGCCTAATGGTTAAGGTGTCAGACTGACACCCAACCGATCGGATTTCAATTCCGGTTGTAGGTAGCTTACAAATGTCTAGCTACACTGAAGAGACTTGATAAGTCGAAACACGTGTCTGTGAATGACTCTCTCTCTCTCTCTCTATATATATATATATATATATAATTTTAATTCACTTTTACTTTCTAGTCTCTCAATTGGTCACCCATTTTAATTGATTTATATTTTGTCTGTGATTTTAATCGTTATTTAAATTTTCTTATGAAAAAGTTTCGGTCGAAAGTTCCCTAAAACTTCCCTTTTTAATTTTTTCTCTCTCCATTTACATAATAATGTCTGATTCCTCTCCTAAGAATAATTGTCTCTATTATATATTTTTTCTAGACATATTTTATTACAGATGACAGGCAAGATTTTAGAGTTGAGCCTTTTTTTATCAAGCTTTTCATGTTTGAGAAGAAGATGACCCAAATGAGGCTGGAGGCTGTTTAATAATTATCCAAAATATCAGGAAATAAAAAATAACTCTAAATACTTGTCAGTCATCTTTGATAGAATATGACTACAACATAATTTGCTGTCAAAATACACGGACACAAAAACACGATATTTTTCTATTTCTTCCTTTAATTCATACTTCTTCTTTTACTCCTTCATTATCTCTAATTTAGAATAACTTTTATTTATATTTCTACTTAGAACTGTAAAATGGGAATAGTTGCATTAAACCATATAACTGAGAATTAATTGTATTAGATAGGAATACTTGAAACTTTACAACTGTGTATAAATCATTAGTATTAGACAGTAATACTTTCAACCATACAACCATGTGCAAATTATTTGTAATAGATAGTAATAATCGTAACCATACAACCATGTGCAAATTATTTGAATTATGTAGGAATACTTGTAACCATACAACCATGTGCAAATCGTGTTTTTGTTTTGTTCGCAGAGTTTTTGGAATTATTCCCAGTGTGTCATTTATTATCGGCACAAACCTCGATCATGTTCAACAGTTCCTTCCGTTCTCGGGCAAGGTTCTGATATTTCCTAAATTTTTTACTTTTCTTTTTTTTCTTTCTTACTTATTGCTCTCTTTTAACAATACTTTGCCAAAGCAACCACATCCACTATTTAATATGACCCCTTTTCTTTGCATCTAACAGTAAAGTTCAAATTCTGGAGCTCTAGGTAGCCATTACTCCTAAGTCCACTCTCAACAGGAGTAGTAATACCTGCTAGGGTCCCATCTATGGGTTAAATCGAAAAAAAATTAGTTTAAAAAAGATTGAATTAGAAAAAATCATACCTGTCAGGAATGAATACAACAAAACGTCTTCAGCATAAAATGACCCAACAGGGGTTATCATGCCATAAGATCCAACAAACCCTACAAACCCCACCAATCCAACCCTATTTCTATGCAGACGACGATTGGCAACGATCTTTCTCTGATGCAATGTTTTTCCTGGAACCGATTAATGAGGTTACCGGTACAGAGAACGGAATTGAAAAAAGAGTTCAATCACTGACTGGTAAGTTACGCTCACTTTGCAGCAATGCCCTTACGAAAGTCATCAATACTTTTCCTTCACCAACTAAGGGTAAATTGTAATGGAAGCTATTTAGCCATGTAAATGCTATCCATCTTGAGCATTCAAATGCTAGAGAGAAAATAGACCCGACGCATAATTCCTATTGCCTAGATCAGATGTTCACAACTGTGGGCGATAGGCCTCCAGGGACCATAAAAAACTTTTTGTTTGGTTTCGTTTGGTTTGGTTTTACGGCATATCAACCTTAGTGGGTCATTTAATGCCGATAAAGTTTTGAAATAAATCAATTCTTAATGGATAATATAATTTTTTATAAATACATTTTTCTATTTAACCCATCGATGGGACCATAACAGGTACTACCACTCCGGGTCAGAGTGGACCAGGGAGCAATGGTGATTAAGGGGTGCTCCACATTCCCCAAATCTCCAAAACTGGAACCTCACCATCAGATAGAGTTTAACGTCATTCCCAGGACATGTAGACCCTCAGTCACCGCCTTCTAGCACCAATATGATCAAAAGGGCAATAGGGTTGGGAAAACCATATAGGTACTAGGGCTTGACGGGACCAGGGGGGCTCTCCGACCACCCGTCTAGCCCAAGATAGGGCCAAAGTGGATTATTGCATGTCAGGAACTGCTCATCCTCCTGGGCTCTGTCCTTAAGCATCACGGGTCGCCACCCACGGCCAACAGATGCAGTTGATGCATTCTAACGCCCCAGATGACAGGGTGGTCACTTTTTGTCCAGGCAAGCAAAAATGTTTTATTATAGAAATACAATAGGACTTTTAAACATCGAAAAGCTGTAGGGTGTTCTCCAAAATAAAATAGATATCAAAAGGGTTCATAGGTAAAAGAAATGTTGAGAACCCCTGGCCTATATAGATGCCATGTAGGAGGACATGGTACACTGACGATCTTTTTAGATCACAAGAAACGCCATGTTCATTGGAATTTTCCTTTTTACTTAAACAAAGCGGTTACCTTAATTGTTATCCTCGTACCAAATGGACCCGGTGACTCGAGTTCGAATCCTGGATAAGGCAG
>CM042140.1:141079413-141154413 GCA_023376005.1 Doryteuthis pealeii
CGTAGGCGAAAAATTGTCTGTAACTAAGCGCCGTTGTCTCCATGTCCACCCCCCCCACATATATATATATATTGAATATCTACACACACATATATATGTATATATGCTTGTGTGTGTGTATGTATGTGCCTGTATTTGTAGGCATACACACATCCACGCACGCACATATGTATATATTTATATATATGTGTTTGTTAAATTCATTTACATGTCTTTATGTCTTTATATGTGGAAATATATATATATATATATATATATATATATATATATATATATATATATGTATATATATATATATATATATAAGTCTGTATGTATTTGTAGGCCCACCCACATTTTTATGTGAAATAACAATTAGAATTTACTTAAAGTTAATTAGTTTTATTTATAACATATACATGGTAGTGTAGAGTTTTAAAAGAAAAACTCCATGTTTAAATAAAAACATGTTTTATATTTAACAAACTAACATTTTAAAACTTTATTTTTAAATCGAAAGAAATCATTGTTTAATCTTTAAAGGAGTATTTTAATTTATTTTTATTCTTAATAGAATTTCTTCGTTTTTTTTATTATAATTCATAAAAATATGAAACTAATTTTGATTGGAGAACACCTTTGTGCGTGATATTTTCGCATGTTTATACACGTGCAGTTAAAAATAACACTCAAACGTATATCATTTTACACATCCCACTGACGTGTAAAATATTTAAAGTGGTTTAATAATATCTATATCTATATATATATATATATATATATATATATATATATATATTTATTTATATATATATATATATATATCATAAATTTATAATGGTGAATGAATTGAATAAGCAATATACCAAATTTGTACACAGGTACTGGCACATATGTCTCGACTCATATAATTTACAACTTATTTTGAGACACACGCATACGTATATACAAAGACAAGTGCAAATAGATCCATGCTTCATACTTATGTACAGGATTGTATATAACTAAAACACTCATTTAACTATATAGAAAGTAAACTGATATATACACAAACATACATATCAAAATCCCAAGCGTACATACAGAGTTTTATTCGCCCACGCGAGCTCACACAACAGGATATGCGTAGGCATACACGCTGTGTTGCTCGTAGAAGAAGGCGGCCCAAACTATCAGTTGCCCCTCCTCTTTAACTTTTTTGGGGAGGTAGATTCTGTGTATAATTCCGTCGCCTACTTCAATAGTAAAAGTCGAAGACAAAAAACCATTTCTTTTGTAATTTTCTTTTCTTTTTTGTTGCAGTAATCTTGTTTTATCCTTAACTTTCGCTTTAACGAAATGAGAGCTAGGATTTCTTCTTGGCATTTTACACATAGCTGCACTGGTTCTCTTAGTTATGGGTGCTTGTTGCATCTTCTTATCAAACCACATTTTCTTTCGCTTCTCGCTTTTTCATTCTCTATTTGATTTCATCTATCTTTCTTTCTTTCTCTTCTCTTTTTCTACTTTCTCTATTTGATTTCATCCTATCTCTTCTTTTCTTTCTCTTCTCTCTTTTTCTACTTTCTCTATTTGATTTCATCCTATCTCTTCTTTTCTTTCTCTTCTCTCTTTTTCACTTTCTCTATTTGATTTCATCCTATCTCTTCTTTTCTTCTCTCTCTCTTCTTTTCTATCTTTCTCTATTTGGATTCATCCTATCTCTTCTTTTCTTTCTCTTCTCTCTTTTCTACTTTCTCTATTTGATTTCATCCTATCTCTTCTTTTCTTTCTCTTCTCTCTTTTTCTACTTTCTCTATTTGATTTCATCCTATCTCTTCTTTTCTTTCTCTTCTTCTTTTTTCTACTTCTCTATTTGATTTCATCTATCTCTTCTTCTTTCTCTTCTCTCTTTTTCATTTTCTCTATTTGATTTCATCCTATCTCTTCTTTTCTTTCTCTTCTCTCTTTTTCATTCTCTATTGATTTCATCCTATTCTTCTTTTCTTTCTTCTCTCTTTTTCTACTTTCTCTATTTGATTTCATCCTATCTCTTCTTTTCTTTCTCTTCTCTCTTTTCTACTTTCTCTATTTGATTTCATCCTATCTCTTTTCTTTCTCTTCTCTCTTTTTCATTTTCTCTATTTGATTTCATCCTATTTCTTTTCTTTCTCTCTCTCTTTTCTTTCTCTATTTGATTTCATCCTATTTCTCTTTCTTATTTTGATTTCATCCTATCTCTTCTTTTCTTCTCTCTCTCTTTTCTACTTTCTCTATTTGATTTCATCCTATCTCTTCTTTCTCTCACTTCTTTCTTTTATTTCATCCAGTCTCCTCTTTCTTTTTATTTCATCCTATCACTTCTTTTCTTTCTCTTCTCTCTTTTTCTACTTTCTCTATTTGATTTCATCCTATCTCTTCTTTTCTCTCTTCTCTCTCTTTATTTCATCCTTTCACTTCTTTTCATCTTTCTTTCCATCTTCTTTTTCTTCTTCCTTTTCCCGCGGTTATTTCACCCTCTCTTATTTCCTTTTTCTCTTTTTCCCTCTTCTTTCCTCTTTTTTTCATTCTCTTCTTTTCTTTCTCTTTTTTTATATTCACCCTGTTTCTTCTTTCTCTACTTTCTCTTTATTTTATTTATCATATCTCTTCTTTTATTTCTCCCCTCTCTTATATTTCATCCTGTCACTTCTTTCTCATCTTTCTTTCCATCTTCTTTTTCTTCGTCCTTTTCCCGCGGTTATTTCACCCTCTCTTATTTCCCTTCTCTCTTTTAATTCACCCAGTTTCTCAATTCTCTTCTTTTTCCTCTTTTTTTCCATTCTCTTCTTTTTTCTCTCTTTTCTATCACCCTGTTGCTTCTTTCTCTACTTTCTCTTCTTTCTTTTATTTCATCCTCTCACTTCTTTCTCTACTTTCTCTTTATTTTATTTATCATATCTCTTCTTTTATTTCTCCTCTCTCTTTTATTTCATCCTGTAATTTCTTTCTCATCTTTCTTTCCATCTTTCTTTCCATCTTCTTCCTTTTCCCGCGGTTATTTCATCCTGTCTCTTCTTTCTCTACTTTCTCTTAATTTTATTTATCATATCTCTTCTTTTATTTCTCCCTTCTCTTTTATTCAATCCTGACACTTCTTTTTCTTCTACCCGCGGTTATTTCATCCTCTCTTGTTTCCATTCTCATTTATTTCATCCTCAGACTTCTTTTTCTCCTCTTTTCTATCACCCTGTTGCTTCTTTCTCTACTTTCTCTTCTTTCTTTTATTTCATCCTCTAACTTCTTTCTCTTGTCTCTTTTAATTTATCCCATCTCTTCTTTTCTCTTCTTTTCTCTCTCTTATAATTCATCCTGCCTTAACTTTCCCTTCTTTCTTTTATTCCATTCTATCTCTTCTTTTCTTTCTCTTCATTCTTTTTATTTCATCCTGCCTCCCTTGTCGTTGTCCCTATTTTCCCTTCTTTCTATTTTCTCTTTTATTTCATTCTGTGTCTCTCCCCCCTTCTTTCTTTCCCCTTATTGTCTTCTCCCTTTTATTTCTTCCTCTCACTTCATTCTCCTCCTCTTTTAATTTCATCTCTTTCCTTTCTCTCCCCTTTTAATCCATTATCTCTCCTGTCTCTTCTCACTTTTATTTCATACTCTCTCTTTTTTTGATCTCTCCTTTTTAAAATTTAATACCCTATCCTTTATTCCAGCTTATCACTTCTCTATTTTATTAGCGCTAGGTGAAATAGGTACAGGCTACGTAAGGATTTCCAGACATGACAAATGTATATATATATATATATATATATATATATATATATATATATATATATATATATATATTCGTATGTGTGTATATATATGCTGATGAGGCATAATATGCCGAAAGGTAGATACAGTTATCGACTTTTTCTCGATTTGTTTACGCCTTACATTTGAACAGATATGCTAGCCTAATTAATTAATTTTCAACTAATTAATTTTCAAATTAGGTATGACTTCAATTAAGCACATATTCTCCCCCCTATATATATATATATATATATATATATTATATATATATATATAATAACCGACTGAGATTTGATCACAATGTATCGAGACTGAATCTTTGATTTTTTTTAAATTTAAAATATCAAGAGAAGATGAATGCAAATCTGCTTTATAAATATCTTTCAAAAATTTCTAAGCTTCATCCAAACACTTATGGCAACCCCTACCCATTTTATCTTGTATGTACTAGTTGCTACTTTACTTCTCCATTTTTAGATTTACCGCATGCCTTTCTTTTGTATGGATCTCACCTACACGGAAATTAGGAAGTAATTCAAAATTAGTTTTGCTAGTTTTATAAGAAGTGGCTCGCTTTTGTGGGGTGAGGCTTAGCACTTTTTAAACAAGACTCCTATGTATGTATTTACCAATCCCACGACACATCGTTCATTTTAAGCGTAGTTTAACAGGTTTGAATTCAGAGTTTTCCTTTTCCTAGACAGGTTGCCATACCAAGGTTAAAGAGCCTCGTCTGTCTTACTATTTACTCATTATGTAAGGTGATGTCAAGACGAGAACTAATATTTTGATTCGTATCTCCATCCGTACTTTACGAACTGTGTCTTTTCCCCTGAAACACACGGCTGTGAAAGAGCAACAAGACCCTGTTCTTTGTAACGCTTACTTGTTCCCTTAATTGGAAATACATCGCAAGGGTAAGATTTGATGATGTTGGGGACTTTAAAAGAAATTACATGGTGCAGTTTTCTACCATATCAAAAGATGCGTTTTAAAAGTACTCTGACCAATAGAAAACACACTGGAATAAGTGGAACAAGGGGTATATTTGGAAGAAAATTAACCCTTTATTCATTGTTCATTTCTGAACAAACATTGTATACACACACACACACACACACACACACACACACACATACACACACACACTTACACATACACATATATATATATATATATATATATATGCTCCCAACTCCCATGGTAGAGGACTGTGGAGGGACATTAATTGAACTTTCACCATTTAGCGTAAGCCGTTATTCACCTGTCGCTGTTTACAGACTTGAGTTCTCTGGTGATTGTAAAAACATAACCCCGTAGGTATGTATCGATTAATTGTTCACCCCAGACTGACAACCGCTGATGGCCGCAAGCCGGCTTTCGATCCCAGCCAGAGATAGCTGTTAAAAAGTCAAGCCGCACTGATGAGAAGTATACTTCGAAACACGTGTCACGAATATGATATTTATATATATATATATATATATATATATATATATATATATATATATATATATATTATATATTCGAAGGTAATCCCAAAATTAAGTTCACCAAAATATTAATAAATCAAAGAAACGTTTATTGTTTATTGTTTTATTATAATATTTACCCCATTTTAAAGTTTAAACATGTATCTCTTTTTCTACATAATCGCCATTTTGGTAGAGGCGATGTGAGAGATTTATGTCATACCATCTTGCCGTCATGTCGTTGAGAAGCATTGAACATCGTCGTCTTTGCAAACTCTCTACACCACATATGGACGTTTTTGATATCCATTCATGACTCACCATACACTTCCGTTGATTGTTGATGAATTTCAATCGGTTTGATGATTTTAGCGTTCAAAAACCGAATAACTTTACACAAACAAAGATCGGCGTGGCAGCAAGTCGTGAGCAGGGGCGGGGACAGAGACAGGAGCGTGCGCAATAAACACAACTGTGTGGCCAATAGACACATGAAAAGCTTACCTGCATCCCAGTACTTTGTAGACCTTACTAATCGGCGTTCCTATTTGTCGTCATTGAGTCTCGTGTTTTTATGATGATTTTTTAAATTTTTCCGTTTTTATTTTATTTTTTATTTTTACTTATTTTTTATTTATTTAACATAGAATGGAAAATACTGACCAATGGAAACCATACGTAAAAGGATTTTAAAAAATGCTCATTGTGCACCACTGAAAAAATTGCGAATTCTACAAGGATTAAGCTCCGAACACGATTTTCTAAATAATAAAACGGAAATATTTAGAGCATGCACACAACGAAAAAAATTTATGATATGGAATTGGACTAACCAAAACCTCAGACCGCCATAATTAGGAATTCACATATATATATAAACGCACACAAAATAAAATAAACAAATAGATTAAAATATAAACGGAAAAATTTAAAAATCATCATAACAACACGAGACTCAATGACGACAAATAGGAACGCCGGTGAATGAAGAAAGCAAAAGCAAGAACGAATAATGGATCACGTTCACACGAGGCACGAGTTAAAAAACTGTCCAATTTTTTCAAAAAGTCAATGTCTCTGATGACGGATAAACATCCGAAACCATTGGTAAGACGAACTTTGTATTGGTGACTTAAATAAATGAATATATATATATATATATATATATATATATATATATATATATCAGTACTGCATTGTGTCTTTTATGGCGGGGAATAAGATTTTGGCAACTTTGAGACATTATTTGGAACTACGCTACAAAACTGAAAAATTTTAAAAGTAGATGAAAGTGAAATATAATTTAACAGTAACGTCCCAAACAAGTTTAAGAATTTTATGGTGGTAACATATCTCTATAAATAAACTTAGAAATTGGACAACTATCAATTACAATGCTTTACAGACGTTCAAGACAGCACGCAGCATCATTGTAGAGTTCGCATCTAGCTTTTTTTCTCTAAGTGTCCCGTTAGAGTCCAAATGGTGTAGAAATACAGTAGCACTGACACGGCTACAGCTTGGAAGAATTTTCAATTTATCTTATCTGAGAGATAAGATTTCCATATAATTGATAATCTGTCTATTGAAGCCAGTGCCTTTCTTATGCGTATATTAACATCGCTTTCTGTAGATGATATATTACTACCTAGGTATGTGAATTGGTTTACTAATTTTTTACCGTCTTGTGTGGCGGTGTCTCAATCTTGTTTGTAACACATGAACTTTGTTTTATCTGAGTTCACCTGGATGTTAATGCCTCTTGCTGCTTTGCCACATAATTACATATAAAAGGGTGATTTGTTTTTGAAACAGTATATTGGTTGTTGTTGAGCACTTATTCCACTTCACCTGTTTACATATATTTTCTCTAATGGGTTTTTATAGTTTTAAGTTTGCATCAATAGGTTCAAGTGTATAGGATTGCCTTTTTATGCAAATTCTCAACATTACCTGTGTGGAAATCAGGTTATCACATGCGCATGCATACGCGTTTGTGTTGATGTTGTTCGTGATTTCTACCGTTTATCGTAAATTCATTTTCTCTTTGGATTTTGGAGGCGAAAACGTTTATTGCTTTGTGGGAATTTAACGACTAAAGACCTAAAAATCAACCAGACGAATGATTTCGACTGCCGAATCGCTGAATCCAGTTTGAATCGTTTAAGAGTGAAGAAACAATATTCATCATAAGGGAAACATGGCCTCGATTCTCGATTCATTACAAAAACTGAGTATGAACTTGGTATTTACCTCGTACCCACTTTTACGGGTCAGGCACAGGGCTCTATTAACGTGGGACAACCCACAAACCGAAGTTCATGGGTGGCGGTTGAAAAATTGCGTTGATCCCATCGGCATTCCTCCTCAAGGGGGGCGCCTCAGGCACTAGGCAATAAACCCAGTCCCACCCCTTTAAATCGAGGGGGCAGGTATTGCCTGGGGGATAGCTCCGTGGGATCAACGCTGTTAATTTTAGCCATGGTCCAGGGCCGAATCCACTGGACCCCTCGCTCGTGCGTTATGTACTTACCCAACCTCAACGCATGAGTAGGATGTGACACACGCTAGGTATGTTTTCAAAAATCCCCTAATTTTATCAGAAAGTGATCAAATTTCCAGTCGAAAAGAGATTTATTTTCAATATCTGACTCTCTGAACTAATGTGCATCATATATGGTAAACCTCGTCGTGTAACGGTTATTGTCAAGTGGAAAATAAACACGTCAACCCGTGTTCAAATTCTGGAGGAGGCCATTTGCATTTCATATAGCGCTAATACCCTGTATTCAACTATTCTTCCATCAGCTATGGGTAAACAGTATGAAAAACTGAGCTCTTTAACGTTGGTATAGCAACCAGTCTATGATAAGGAAAACTCTGAATTAAAACCCGTTAAACTCTGCTTAAAATGACCTTGTGTCACATATTGCTCCTGTGGCGGGGTTTGGTAAATAACTACATGATGAATATGGACCTGAGTTGGAGCTTTCTATTTACATATCACCCTACAAATCATCTTGGCAAATTTGAATGAATATATATATATATATATATATATAACCCCTCCGCACGGACAGGATGTGACACAAGGTTAATTTTTTAAGCGGTGTTTGAATTCAGAGTTTTCCTTCTCCTAGACTGGTTATCTAGCCCAGGTTAAAGAGCCCAGTCTGTCCTGCTATTTGCCCATAGCTGGAGGGAAAATTGGATTCATACCTTTCCCAAGGATATTAGCGCCATGTGAAATGTAAACAGTTTCATCCAGGAATTGAACTCGGGTCGACGAGTCCATTTCCTTCGACTCTAACCATTAACCACTCGCCTCCATGAATATAATATATGGTAGGTCACAAATAAGGTGCATTTATGTGCGTTATATATGTTGCAAAATAGAGTCTTTTTTACATAAAATACCTATTTGATGCGAATAAATAAAACTTTCAGTTCTTATGCTATCACTATCAATCATTTCTTCAAATCGATTGGAAAACTCCTTGTAGAATATTCGACACTCTTGAACTTTCTCGATTGTCGGTGTTCTGTAAATTCTTATACGTTAAAATAAATAAGCCCATAGATGGGTGTGAAAAATGCTTTATTGTGAAACAATTATGTCATTAAGAATTTGATTGAAAGTGTCACTTTCTTTGTTCTTTGGTTTGGTTTGGTTTGTTTTACGGCATATCAACCTCAGTGGGTCATTTAATGCCGATAAAGTTTTGAAATAAATAAATTCTTAATGGATAATACAATTTTTTTATAAATACATTTTTCTATTTAACCCATAGATAGGACCCTAACAGGTACTACCACTCCGGGTCAGAGAGGACCATGGAGCAATGGTGATGACGGGGTGCTCCACATTCCCCAAACCTCCAAAACTGGAACCTCACCATCAGATAGAGTTTAACGTCATTCCCAGGACATGTAGGCCCGCAGCCACCGCCTTCTAGCACCCATATGATAAAAAGGGGTTGGGGCTTGCCATAAGGGCAATAGGGTTGGGAAAATCATTTAGGTGCTAGGGCTTGGCGTGACCAGCCGATTGATCAGAGGGGCCTCTCCGACCGCCCGTCTAGCCCAAGATAGGGCCAAAGTGGAGTATTGCACATCATGAACTGCTCATCCACCTGGGCTCTATCCTTAAGCATCACGGGTCGCCACCCACGGCCAACAGGTGGTCGCATTGGGGGAGTCTTACCCCTCTGCAGAGGTGCAGTTGGTGCATTCTAACGCCCCAGCCGACAGGGCGGTTTCTTTGTTCTATCGCCGTAAGAATTCATAAACAGATAAATCTAGCATATCTTCTCGAATGAATTAACCCTAACCTTAACCCTAACACTTAATTCAAGCTCCTAACCCTAACCCCTACCCTAACCCTAACCCTAATCAAAGTACAGCGGAGTGTTCTGAGATTTTCCAACTTACATTAGCAAAATAAAAAAAATTCTTAATGATATAGTTACCTCGCTATAAAGCATTATTCAAACCTATCTATCGCTTAATAATGGTCTTATTTTTTAAGGTATAAGAGTTTACTGAAAATCGCTACAACGATCGAGAAAGTTCAAGAATGAGAATACACAAACGATTTTCTTGAGAAAAAAATCATCAATAATTAGTGAGAAACTAAAATTAATCTGAAGAATATGCAAACAGAGGAAAGAAGAAAAAAAGTAGGAAATTTACAAAGAGAAATAAATACACAATATTTTATATGATTTATTTTGGTGCGTGGATTTTACAAATATAATCCGTTAATGAGATTACAGGCAATTATTTCCAATTGACAATTTGACAATCAAAATATTCTAATGCCGAATTTTCCGAATGCAATAACAACACTTACTCTTCTTGTAGGAAGAAAAAAAGGAAGACCAAGCACAACTTGTCTGTTGTTCTATCACAGTGTTGGCTTAGTAAAATACGTCTACTTCTCTATATGGAGTTAAGTAAAGGAGAAACTTTTGGGGATTAGACATAGCAGTCGAGTGTCGCATCTATTAGTTTTGGCGCTCATATTAAAAAGACACGTACGAACTAGCCATAAGACAAGGTTGATTAGAATATATCCCCGAGAGGATAGAGTCAACTAGAAGATACCTGATATCTTTAATTACCCTCTTCATCATACTGATAGGTCTCTCAAGCTTGACTCAGTATATGAAAAGGATATTTATAGTCATCATTTTGTTATGTAATAAACTTTTAGAATTGAACTAAGTTTTAATTCAGTTATTTGTAATTGTTAGACTTAAAAATAATTACTAGACTAACACAATAGCAGTATGATCACTGAGTTTGAATAATTTATAAAATGTTTAAAAACCTTAATGGGGATTTGAATAGTCACAACACTCTAATTCCACCCGCTCTGTCGGCTGGGATTGTAGAATACTTTACCTCTGCATCGAGACACCTGTTCACCGTGAGTGCTGAAACGTTAGTGCTTAAATACGGAATCCAGGTGGCTGAGCAGTCCATGACATGTAACACTCCACTTTCGACCTTAGACTAGACGGGCGGTCAATCGACTGATCACCTCAAGCCCTAGCACCTATATGATTGTCCCGACCCTAGTGCTCTTATGGCAACCCCCTACCCGTTTCATCATATATGTACTAGAAGGCGGTGGCTGAAGGTCTTACTGTCCATGCTATGACGTTAAACTAAATCTAGTTCCAATTCTGGAGCTCTGAAAAAACTAATCATCGTTCTTTGTTTTTCTGCTATAAGATCACAACTATAGTACACTTAATGAGTATCGAACTCACTACACAATAGTGACATTTAGGGTTATAGGTGATATAACCTATTTACATAATGGAATAATCCTACTACTACTACTACTATAAGTAGCAAAGACAATTGTAGCTTAAAGAACAAGCAACGCGAGTTGCGACTAAGCTTACTCGCGAAGGCTTGCTGGTCCAGTGTGCTTCGGCCACTGGACCAGTTGCGTTTGGTTAATAGCGTCGATCCCAGGCGCCCCTTGAGGGAGAATGCCAACGGGATCGACGCAATTTTTCTACCTACCACCCATGAGTCTCGGCTTGTGGGTGGTGCCCACATAAAACGGCCTTGTGCCATATCGTGTAAAAGTGGGAAACATGTAAATACCACAAGCGACACGATTCAGTTCTAGACTGTATTGTCGGACGTAACTTCACTTTCCTTCTGTAATTTCTACTTTCTTTGTTCAATACAATTGTATCAACTTTCACCAGTTTTTGTCTTTATTTGTGACCCTTAATAACCCCCACATTTAGTTAGAATATCTCAATAACCAGTACGCCACTGGAGAAACGCCCAAGATTACTTTAGCTTAAATAGAAGTTTTTTAGCCATGGTAAGGCAACCAGTCTAGGAGAAAGAAACTCCGAATTTAAACTAGATTCACTCTGCTTAAAAAAATAGATGTTTCTTAAGATGTTTTGCTTTGTTATTGTTTTTTTTGGGGGGGTTGCACACGCTCCTACCGATTACGAATATTTTTTAAACATTTGGGACTGAAAAGTGTCACCCCTCTGGGTTGAAGTAGACCTGAGAATAATGGTAATGAAAGATACTCCTATTTTTGAGAGGGACATGTCTCTATCCACAGGATACATCAGCGTATTCTATAAAATTGTGTGGGTGTATATATGTAAAAAATGAGATACGTATGAATCAATACACCTTTCTAGGATAAAGCTCTGATCCTCGACATCCTGGCTGGATCTCAGTGGCTCTCCCACTACCCACAAAAACTGATAGTTCATTATAATTGTATAGAAGGACACAGATTACAATAATATTAATAGGAGTCTATTTGAATAGAATGAGTTCCGTGGGGAATAGCGAGTGAACTTTGAAATATCTCATAGTAGAGGTGAAATATACTAAGGAAATTTGGTACAACCATTGCGGAAATTTGGTAGGTAAACACTTAAAGCTTACCCATTTGATGAATCCTCTCTGTTGGTGGAAATTAAAATATACTGACTATAACCCCTGTAGAGTAGTAATACTCCCTACCTAAATATTTTAAAAAAAAAGTATTCTAGGTATGACACGAACCTGCATCTGATGATGAGACCCCTGTTCTGAAGATTTGGGAAGTGTGCAGCACCCCTTCTTTGACATTGCTCCCAGGTTCCACTTTGAGCCGAAGTGGTAGTACTTGTTAGGGTCCCATATATGGATCAAATAATACTATTCAATCATTTAGTAACGATTATTATTATTAGTTACTTGAAACCATAAAACTCTGTACAAATTATTTGTATTAGATAGTAATACATCATAACTCACAGAGCTATGCAAAATAAAAATAAAGTAATAATTATTTGAAATCGTAAAACTGTGAGGAAACAAATGATAATTATTACATAGGAATTATTCTTATTAGATAGGAATACTTGATATATAACTGTCTACAAAAACTATTAAGAAACAACAGTACAAAAATGTAAATATGAATGTACAATGAACATGATTCCCTAACCTCTAGGAATAGACGGGTTGGCATGTCATTAAAATGAATAAATCTATCAACTGGCCTGATTTATTACCGAATGCCCAAAATGTATAATTTCTTTCGCAACAGTGGATGAATGCCGAATGGTATTCGTGCGAAATAAACACAAACTGTACCTGTTGGAATTTGAACTCGGTTCACCGGTTTCAAGGTCCGTAATCGTTAACCACACCTTATACCTTCAGGGGTTACCATACTGTTAAAATAGATCATTCATGAATAATTCATGTGATGAGTTTTTAGTTAATTAAGTATGAAAGATTTGCACACTGCTAGGGTCTAGAGCTGTGCTTTATTTTCATATGTCAGTGTGTCATCAAAAACATTCAGCCCCAAAACTTCGAGATTGGCTCCCTATGTTTTTTTAATAATTAATATTATTTACTATAGATTATTTTGTTTTAAAAGTTGTTTAACCGTGGACACGTTTTTATACAAATATTAAATTTTAAAAGAAAAATGTTTAAGTTTTAATCTCTATACTTCTTGAACCCGTCAGGTACATTAATATATGCTTCATTATTTTATCTATATTCTGAGTGTAGAACTCGACGTGTATTATTGTCTTTGAGTCGGAGTGGGGGCAAAAAAGAAAAGAAAAAAACAAACCAAAAAAAAGCGTTCTTGTTTATGGGGATTCCGGTTTCGGGCAATATCTGACACCACAGATTACTAATGAGGAGAGCCTGAGCAGTTTGAGCCCTATTGTCTGGTACTTAAGAATGCTCCGATTGCACCTCTGCAAAGGGGTAAGAACCTCCCCCCAATGGTACAACGAGTTGGCGGTGGGTGGTTACTCATGATGCTAAAGGATTGAATCTTGGATTGTATGACGTCCATAGCATGCAACACTTCACTTTGGTCCTTACTTTGGCTAGACGGGTAGTCAGAGAGATCCCCCCTCCCGACCAATCGGCTAGTCATGTCAAGTAGTGGTTGAGGGTATTAATGTTCTGGGTATGACGTTAAATTCTATCTGCTGTTAAAGTTCCAATTCTGAAGTTCTGGGGAATGTGGAGTACCCCTTCATAACCATTATTCCCAGGTCCACTCTGACACGGAGTGGTAGTACCTTTAAGGATCCCATGTATGTGTAAACAGAATAAAATGAGTTTGTGTTTAAAGAATTGAGTTTTTAAAAAATTATCTACCCATGAACAATAGATAAAACAAAATGTCTTCAGCATAAAGTAACCCAACAAAGGTTGACATACCATAAAATCCAACCAACGGAGCAGAGTAGTTTGGTAGCTCAGTGAAGTTGGTCTGATCAATTTTTGTTCTTCGCCCACATGAAAAAGTGGTGTGGTCATGCACGTGAGCATGACTATGAGTCAGATTCTATCTTCTTAGTTAGCTACATAAATATAGGATCATAGTGTAGTGTATGTGCATACTTTGAGTAATATATTATATATATATATATATATATATATATAATATATATATATATATATATATATATATATTTGGAGGAGATGTGCTTAATGGAAGTCATACCTAATTCTTGAAAATTAATTAGTTTATAATTAAATAATTATATTTATTAATGAATTTAGGCGGGCATATATGTTCAAATGTAAGGCTAAACAGAACGTGAAAATGTCAATCCCTGAATGTACATTTCGACCTATTAGGTCTCATCAGCAAGGGTATAGACATGGGAGACTGCTCCCTGTGTGACTATATATATATATATATATATATATATATATATATATATATATATATATATAGGATAGCGTTGATATAGAGTCTCAGAAACAGCCACTTGTTTGATAACTGTTAGATTCAGAAGATCACATAGGCGAGAAACTGACGGTTACCAAGCGCAGGTGATCTACGCTCTCTTAACTAAGATATATATGATCTATCATTGATATTGAGTACTCTTTGTTTTTGAATATTCCAAACAATATTATCAATATATATATATATATATATATATATATATATATATATATATATATATATATATATATATATCTTTCTCACTGTGTGTATGTGTGTAATTTGTACTAGTAAAAGTCTCTATATATGAAACATTATTTCAGTAGCAATCGGATATATTATCCGTGATAGTAATTTATTAACTTTCCTAACTATAGAGTCTCAACAACAGGAAGAACTATGCCTGTTTTATTAAATTTAATTTGAAATGATGACAATTTTAATTGTTAAATTTACGCAAATCGATTTAATTTGACGGTAAAATCTTTTTATATTTTATAGTTTTTATTCCGTTGGCAAAATATAAAAGAAGGTGTAAAATCGGAAAGTAGAAAATAATGAAGAATAGAAGAAGAAAAATAAAGGAATTAAGGAAAATAAAAAGATGAATGAAACAAAAGAAAGAAAGAAGGAAACACACAATCAAATAAATAAATGAGTAAGTAAAAAGAGAGAATGAAGGAAAATAAAAAAGAATAAAACAAAATATAGAAAGAAAGAAAGAAAGAAAGAAAGATAAAAGAAGAAGGATGAAACAAAATCAAATGATTGAATGAAAAATCAGAATAAAAAAATGACCTATAAGTAAGGACAACAGTGAGAGACAGAGTGAAAAGAATGTAAAATAATGAAGGATAAAAGAAAGAAAGAAAAGAAAAACAAAGAAAATACGATAGAAAATCCAAGAGAGGCGAATCAAACTGAACGAAGGATAAAAGAAAAAAGGATAATAAAGGAAATACGATAGAATGAAATATGAATGATTTAATCGAATAGAATCGGAAAAAAACGAAGAAAAAAATAGAGAAGAAAAATTGACGAATGAATGAATTAAATAACTTGATTATCGACTAAACAGTAGCATCAATGCGTGAATATGAACGGGTGATGAAATACAACTTATGTAGGAGGTTAGACGTCACACAGTCCAAGTAGGCGAGAGTATTAACAAAGAAGTTTTCTTTTGTCTTATTCTTTACACATCTCGATACTTCCATAACCTATCACTTTTCATCGTCACTTAGTGATTCTTCTCTCTCTCTCTCTCTCTCTCTCTCTCTCTCTCTCTCTCTCTCTCTCATACTCACCCTCTCTCACTCTCCACCCCTTCTCTCTGTCTCTCTCTTTCTATTCCTAATCGCTTAGTCTTTCTATATATCTTGATCATTCAGTTTTTTCTTTCTTTTTAATCATTTCTGTCTTTACTCTCCTGTAAAGAAGAGCCGTTTCTTCTCTCTTCGTAATTTCTTTACTTTCTGTGACTGTTCATACGCAAACTTATATCTGTAGCTGAATGTAGAACTAATTATTCATTAAACAAAACATGTTAGTGAGGTCTGTTTTCGAGACATTATCTTGCCAAAAAGAAACCTTGTTTTAAAGATATAATCAACAAGTTGTAATTCATTTATTTGTAAAGGACACACACAAAAGTAAAAAATAAACAAACAAACAAAACAAATAAAAACAAATAAAATAAATGAAAGACCATTTAAAAAAAAGAAAACGCCAATATCTCTTAGCCACCACTAAGAGGAATTTTATGTTGGAGACCAGGAAGTGGCGTCTCATCGTGGTATAATGGTTAGCAAGCTAGTCCCGCAGATCTATTACTACTGAATAGCGAGTTTAATCCTTTTACTTATGAACTTGTGTCACATCCTACCTGCAGGCGAATGGGTTTAGTAAATATCTAATGATGCCATACACAAACAATATTAAAGAGAGAGAGAGAGAGAGAGAGAGAGAGAGAGAGAGAGAGAGAGAGAGAGAGAGAGAGAGAGAGAGAGAGAGAGAGAGAGGGGGATATATATATACACATACAGTATTTGATATAGTACATGGATAATAAGTATATTTTAATGGTAAAAGTGATGAAATAGATTATTACAGCATTTTATGCATTTTTGACTAAGTAAACTTATTAATTAATTAATTAATTAATTAAATTATTAGTAATTTCTAGTTAACATGAGTTATCTGCAATTTTCCGCAGTCGACCAAAAAACTGAAAAATAAAATAATATAATCATTCCATTGACATATTGATATCAAACTGGCAAATAACTATATCCACGAAAATTACGGCTCATCTGATAAACATGGTGTTTCAATAACCGACTGTGTACGGTTTCGAGATTTTTAATTGACTTTTCCATTTTAAATAGCCAATTATCACTGGAGAGTATCGGTGGTAAAATGATTTGTCTTTTTTTTTTCATCATCATCATCATCCTCATCATTTAGGCGCACCACGTCACGGATTGCGTTGACCCTATCTCACCAACTGTCCCTATCGTTCATCATTCTTGGCAAGTAGACAACATCCAATGTCCATACAGAGATGAGGAATGTAAGTTTTTACTGCTGTGCCAACACTAGTTTGTCTATAAGTTGGAGTCAAATGAAGAACGTCACTTATGACTTTTGTTTTAATTTTTCTGAGTGGTTTTATGATTAAAAAAATAATCCCTCCTATTCTACGGATTTTAGCGGATTATCCCTCCCCTATTAGTCCGTTGATAGAAGGTTTTTCTGAATATATATATATATATATATATATATATATATATATATATAATATATATATGTGTGTGTGTGTGTGTGTGTGTGTATATATGAAAGTACGCAAACAGTTTGTTTGATATGGCTATGCCGACAATTTTTGGGAGAATATGTTCTTAATTGAAGTTATACCTAATTTGAAAATTAATTAGTTGATAATTAATGAATAAGGCGAATATATTTGTTCAAATGGAAAGCGTAAAAAAATCGAGAAAAAGTCATTCTCTGTATGTACATTTCGGCCTATTATGCCTCATCAGCAGAGTTATAGACTGGAAGCCGCTTTGTGTGTGATTCGAACCCCAACTGCTTAGCTGACTGGCAGGGATTCTAACCGTTACACTATTTGAACAGATATATTCGCCTAATTCATTAATTACCAACTAATTAATTTTCAAATTAGGTATGACTTCAATTAAGCACATATTCTCCCATATATATATATATATATATATATATATATATATATATATATATATATATACAGATGCACGTCTATATTTAAAAAAAGGATTAATTCAAGTCCATAAGAAAGCTAAATGTAAGATAATAAATAAATTAATGATACACAGAGAAATATTTAGACTTTCAATAAGAACGAAAACATCAATAAACATTCAGTTGGATATCATAAATTTATTTCAGCTGGTAACTCCATAAAATAATCCAGTCTTGTCAGATAGCCATTATAAAAGGGAAAATAACATCTGACGTGACTGATCTGTGGAGTTTTTTCCTAAATATATAAAACTATATATATATATATATATATATATATAATGGACTCTCTTGTCGATTTTCGACGCATGAGTGTTCACCCAGTGAACAACCAACACAGTGATTTGTTTATAGTGGTGAAGGCTTGTATAGGACCATTCCACACTTGTTTGGCACAGTCGATAGGAAAGAATTGGTGCATCAAGGAATGCCACGAACCCAATCAACGACTGACCTCAGGAATTTTGAATTCAGAGTTATCCCTCTCCTAGACTGGTTACCTACCCAAGGTTAAAGAGCCCAGTCTGCCCTACACACACACATACACACACACACACACACACACACACACACACTATATATATATATATATATATATATATATATATATAATATAAAAGATAAAGTATTCAATAAATATGTAAGTTGGGGAGGATTCTATTTGGGATCATCTATATCCTCCATATATCTACATTGCATGTCCCTGCAGATGCACACCGATAGATATAAACAGGGATTCTTTCAAGTCCCCTATAGAGCTCCATGTATGATGGTTGATAAATTAATTATATACAGAGCAATATTTACACTTCTAATAATAGAAAAACTCAACGGACCGTCATTTGGCCATTATAAATTTATTTCAGCTGGTAACTCTATAAAAGACTCCAGTTTCGTCAGATAGCCATTATAAAAGGGAGAACATTATGATGGCTATCGACGTGACTGGTCTGTTGAGTTTTTTCCTATTTGACGTATATATATATACATATATATATATATAATATATATATATATATATATATATATATATATAGAGAGAGAGAGAGAGAGAGAGAATCTTAGGTCGATTACGACGTATAATTGTTCAACATTTCAGTTAAATATTGTTAGATATTTAACTTCCGACACTGACAATTGTTTAGTGGCAGAATTTTATGTAGAAAGATCCAAACTTTTTGCATAAACGAATCGTTTAATAATGTACCACACTCTCCCGAACAACACTTTTCAGGTTATGAATTCAGTTTTTCTTATTAGAGATTGGTTGCCGTACCGACACCAGAGGGTATAGTCTGCTTTGCTAGGCAACACACACACATACATAAAATTTATTTAGCCTAATTACAAAGGTTAATAATCCCCACCCCAATTCATATTTCATACCATGCACCATTCGATTCTCTGAATTTTTTGGTTGCTATATTCTGTAATATATATGTAATGGTTATCGTCAAAGGAAATGGAACCGGCGACGCGAGTTCAAACCCTTAACGTGGCTGGCTACATTTCCTATGGAACTAATACCCTTGGGAAAGGCATGAATCCAACTATTCTTCCTCCAGCTATGGGTAAATAGTAGACGGAATAGGCTCTTTAACCTTGATACAGCAACTGATCTAGGAAAAGGAAAACTTGGAAAACTCTTTCTGTCACACACACACACAATGTGTGTCAATCCGAGTTCAAATCCTGGATAAAGCTGTTTGCCTTTTACATAGGGCTTATGCAGTTGGGAAAGGTATGCATTCGACTATTCTCCCTCCTGTTATTGGTAGTAGGTCGGACTTGGTTCTTTAACCTTTGCATTCAAGTTTCCGTTTTATTGCATTCTTAGAGCATTTGGCGTCAATTCTCGTGCACAAATATAAAAGCGTGTTCTGAACTCTACTGGTTTTCCCTCGCGATTGGGTTGGATTTAGGTGACAGCCAGGGATCGGATTGCATAATGATTTTTTCTGCTCAAATCGTTAAATGGAACCTAGGCATCATCGCCAGGTAAGCTGAAAATTGTAAACTATCTAGATTCCGGTTTCGGACAGATCTCTACCTATCGCTGTTAAAGCGATTTTAAATAGCCTCTTACTCTGCCATATTGGTTAAGAGATTGCTAGCCATAGGCACGAGACCCTAGAGTAGGGCTTCTTAAAGTGGCCCATATAGACACATGGCGTAACTAAAATTTGGCAAGGTGAAATTATAGATATCTACAGGGGGCGAATTTATTACTTTGCATCTATAAATCCCTTTATAACAAGAAAAAACTTGTTAGATTATTTGCCAGATATCGTACGAGGGCGGGGGGAATTGTCTATTCGCACACGGGTACTATTTTCTTACAATGCTACATAAATGATGAGTTTAAAATGTTTAGTTTGTGCCTCTAGCTAGTGGTTTGGTTGCATTTTACGACATGTCAAACTTTGGGTTATTTTATGCTGAAGACCTTTTTGATTTATTCATTCTTGTTGGATATTCAATTTTCAAAGATCTACTTTTATAGATGATATAATTTTATCTATTTAACCTGTCGATGGTACCTCAACAGGTACTACCACACCGGGTCAGAATGGAGCTGAGAGTAATGGCAATGAATGTGTACTCTACACTTCCCAGAGCTCCAGAATTTGAGCCTCACCACTAGATGCAATTTAATGTCATACCCAAGACACTAAGGCATTCATCCACTCCCTTCTAGCACAAATACGATAAAAATTCTGGAAGTTTGGTCAGGAGAATGATATTAAATGACAGGTCAGCTGATTGATCGGATGGGGACTGAGCGACATCCTGTTTAGCCTAAGTAAGGGCCAAAGTGGAGTGTTACGTGTCATAGACTGCTCAGCCACCAGGATTCATTTCTTAAGTATCATGGGTCGCCACCCATGGCTAACAGGTGGGTCCCATTTAGGTTTGGGTCCTACAACTCAGCAGAGGTGTAGGACCCAAACCTACAACCCCAGTCGACAGGTCTTTTGGGCCTCTGGATGCCAATGGCTTTTTCGATCAATTGTGTTTAACCAGGTTTCGGCAATTTTTATTCCGCACCGTTTCGTGTCGGGTGAGTTTTGAAAACAAAGAAAAAAAAATAGCAACAGAAAATTAAGAAGAAATAAAACACAAGTGAAAATAAATGGCTACCAAAATCACTTTAAAAGCTTCATCCAATTATCTATGCAGGTGCGGGCTCGTCAGCACATGTAATCAAATGATAAATACGATGAAAGGTTTTTTGTCACTAATCTCACCGGGTCAATAGTATAAAACGAGACACTCCATACGAAATATATGTGCACAACGAATATTACCAGCTTTATCTAACCGGTGACAAAGTGGTTTTATGATTTATGCTGACTGTAGAATTGGTTTGACTAACTCAGCATTGGAGGTGCAGCTGGCCTAACGATTAATAGCCCGTAGAATGGAGGTCAAAAACAAGCAGCAGTTGGTTGAATTTACATCGTACTGATATAAAGGCGTCAATCTATACTTTCCCACTCAGCTGTCGATGACAGTTGGTACTCTTCAGCATTGTAAAGGCACTTAATCCTCTGAGTTTAATGGTAGGTTAGATAGCATATGGAACTAAGTATTAAGAGCAGGAAGGATTTTACTCACGCTACTATTTACCCCCTGTAATAGTCAGGGATAATTTCTTACTAATGATACCATGGAATCAATGATTTCTTACTATTGGTACTATGTAACCAAGAGTTATAGTAAGGGATGATATTTTGCTGCTGATACCATGTAACTAAGAGTTAATATCATTTTTTTCTAGTTATTGGTAACATGTAACCAATGGTTTTAGTCAGAAACATTTTTTTTGTTTTATACCATGTAACCAATCACTTTTCCTAGCTGTTGGTAACATGCAACCAATGGTTAAAATCAGGCGCAATTTTTTGTTTGTATACCATGTAATTAAAGATTAAGATTATTCTTTTATAACTATTGGTACTATGTAAGTAATAATGGTAGTCAAAGATACTCTTTTGTTGCAGAGACCATGAAATCGAGAGTTACACCTGGTTTTTCAAGCGGTTGGTACCATGTAACCAAGTGTCATCGTCAAGGATAATTTCTTGCTAATGATAGATTGTAACCAAAGGTTGATTTCTTTTTATTAATAATATATAAGCAAGAGATAAGATCAGCGATGTTTTTCTTTATTTCTGTTTCTATTTTACTACTATTACCAAGATAATGTGTTTACAATTGGGGATGATGTCTTTCTACTGGTACCGAGCAACCAAGAGAGTTCAGGAATGATTTCTTTCGGTTGTTACCATGTAACCAAGGATTGTGGCCAATGGTGATGTTTGCTATTGTTACCATATAATAAAGAATCATGGCCAGGGATGATTTATTTCAACAAATAACATGTAATCATGTGATAAGTTCAGGGGTCATTTCTTATTACTGATATGATGTAACTAAAAGTAAAGTTCAAGGATTATTTATTGTTACTGGCGCTATGCAATCAATAGTTAAGTTAGGAAAATTTCTAGATTTGGTACTTTATAACTATTTAATTCAAGGTATATTCCTTAAGGGGCCGGGTTATCTCAGTCGGTAGAGCGTTCGGCTAGAAACCACAAGGTTCCTAGTTCGATACCGGCCCTCGCCAACTCAGCGTATAAGTAGCACAGGAATATGTGCGGTAAAGTAAGGAGCTGATGGTAGGTGTGGTGCTCCACCTCAGACGCCAAAAACAATCTCCTTTGTCTAGCGCTATTGAAAAGGGGATAGACTCCCTCGCTGACTGGCTGATACCAACTTTAGGCCACTCCGACGACTTTACTTTTTACTTACTTATCTTCCTACTGGTACCATTGTAGAAGAACAGGAGTGCAGCTATTCAGCGCTCCTTTCCTTGTGTGGAAGAAGGATAGCTGGTTGAATATCATTTCCTCGTACAGAATAAATGAGAAGAATTCACGACGAAATAATAATGAGGATATTTTATTGCCCGGGAAAGTTTAACTGAATGGAATGCAAACATAACAAGGTATATATGGAAGAGCTTATACTGAGTTGTATGAGCGAAATGTCCTAATACGATGAGTCTTGTGCTGTCCTTGGTATTTAACTGGTAGAAAATGAAGATGTAAAGACTTACATGTTAAGAATGTTATTGTATTTACGCGACACGAGATTGATGGAACACAAAGTTCCCTGTTCGAGGACAGAACGTAACTGACACGCTGTTCTTTCTCTCGAGGTTAGAAGGGTGAAAAAGGGGTTTTACTTTGCCACTTCTTTTATAATGTTCCCGGCTACGCCACCTATCGGCTACGAACTGAAATGAAAGGTAATTACCACTCGTATTCCCTAGTCTAAATATGTAATACCAACATTTTCAACTGTTAACCTGTGACCCAGTAACCGCTTGTTTATTACTTGGTTAGTAGAGGATTACCACCAAATAACCCTTTTTGATTTAAAAGATGAAATGAAGGAGAATTATTTTAAAAGCTTTTTCTGCTAATTGGTTATAGGAAATTTCAAATCCCAATTCATGTTGTTGTTAGCAACTTTCCGTCCACTAAGAACGATGGCGTAGTGTCCAAAAATGAATAAGTAAATAGATCGATAAAGAAATTATTTACATCTGCGCAAGTGAATCTGCAGGCCAATTCATGAAACACACATAAAATAGAACTTACGAATGTTTAATTCGTTAAAATTGTTGCATTTACGTTTAATTTATTTTTAAAAATTATTTCTTAACTAATCTCTAAAAAAAACTTCTTATTGTCGTTTGTATGTGTGTTTCCTTTATGTTTTGTATCTTTGGAAATTTATATTTGGCTGCAGACATCATGCTGAACTGAATAGTTTGTTTGTCTTCCACATAGCAACTGTGTTTCTGCGTAGGAGTAAATATTGGGAAAGCTTTCGTCATCCAGTATCCGGTTGCGTAAGTCTTATTGACGTCGAAGGTAACCCGTTTTTTGCCAGTTACATTTATCTCCCTTTATCAAAGTATTTTTTAAAAAGTCAAATAGTATGAGTTCTTTATCTAATACGTTTGGTTTCTTTGTTTAATGGCTTGTCAACCCATGTGGGTTATTTAATACAAAAGTCATCCTTGTAGGAGAACAGGAGAGCAACTATTTCACCTACAGCTGGGGTATGAGGGGCTTGATTTATTTCACATTTCAATACATTGGCCACTAACCCACGAAACATTCTCCACACTAGACGACTTGTAAACCAATTAATTCAAATACGATCCATGATGATTTTTCTATTCAATAACGTGTGACGAATTTTGATTGATTAATTGTTTTATTCAAACGGCATGTCAATTCATATAGGGTTATTTTCGCCCAGATGTTAGGGAATTACGTTCATTGCACGTGGTGAGGCTTCAGTTCTGGAGCTCCAGGGATAAAAAAACACAAGTAGCTGGAAGTGTCAAGAATAGTTACTTGAAGCTACTATTCTTTATTAACAATCGTTATTAGTTACTTGAAACCATGTAACAAATGACTATTAGTAGATAGAAATAATCAATTGTAAACATAATTATAGGTATCATATTGGGATATGTGAAACTATTTGTATGTGTGCATATTATTTGCATTAGAAAGGAATACATGAAATTATTATAGGGGTCGTATTGGCTAACATGCAGGAATGCGACACCATAATTAGTGAGTTCGAACTACAGTCACATTATTACGTTTGGTTTCGGACTAATATCATTGGATTATTTTTGGCATATAAGACGTGCTACAATACACCACTTAAAATAATAGACTAAGCGAGGTCGCGTGATTTAAACTTCCGCCAATCAACAGCCCATCAACAGCCCGAATGCGTGGCTGGTTAACTACTTAATCAATGATACTGAGATATGTCTATTTGCAATCAATGACGAAGGACTTGAAATACTGAGGAGCACCAAGGAACAACCAAATGATTCTTTACCAAGGATTTTCGCTGGAAAAGCGCTCTTGCTTGAAGCCTAATGAATAGCCCATAAAATCGTAACAAACTACGAATCAACTCATCACTGGGTTAAATATTAAGACTATTGTTCTTCTAAATGTATGTATTTTGCATTAAATAACCCATGAATGCCATTAAACAATGTTACGAAGTAGTCATGATATCATATACAAATGTGTGAAAAAACTTTAAACAAAATAACAATAGAGAAAATGTTAATAAAAACGTACAATTGAAAATTCCTAACCTCAAGGCATAAAATAACCCAATACGTGTTGAAATGCCATTAAAATTAATCAATCAATTAATCGCTTAGATAATGAACTATTTCATCTATGTCTCTATACAGGTAACATTTTCTATTTTTCATGAATTCTATTTATTTTTACATTTGATTATTTCGTATTGAGTGCTCTCTGAATTCCATTGATCAGTGTCTTTTAGGTTTCCCTGCTCTCTGTCATCTCTGAAATAGTTTTCTTTCCAGGTTTGTGCCTTTCAGCAACTGTTGACACTGAAGAACGAGCTTTTGTTTACCTGCCCGACGAACAGTATGGTATGGATTTGTGTTTGAAATATTAGTTATTTTTTATTTTTATTTTTGATTGCTCGCTAATGAGAGACGATAGCAAATCCTATAATCGCTCTATTAAACTAGACTTGAATGTTTGATGCAAATCATCGCGGTTGACTAAGTTTGTTTTCATTTGTCAGTGTGAAAGCCGACGAATCAATTTGTTGGTGGATGCTTCCTTAACTGCTTCAACTTCAGGATTAAATGAAATCTAATTCATTCTAAATAGGAGGATCATTCAATAAATAAGGTTAAATTGCATAAGGATTTTGGTAATGTTTGTAAAGAGGGCAACACATAAAACAAGACTTTACTCTAAATCTTAGGACCTTGTAATCTTTTCTATTATTCGCTTGAGTCGCTACCGCCAGGATTTTCAAGCTACTGTAGCGTAATTATTATAGTCTAAGGGGAATTTGGGGATTAAAAAGAAAACGGCAATCGGATTTCTGGAGAAAGAGAAGAAATATTAATAAGAACAAAGAGAGGTTAAAGTTTGGAACGGTAAACAATCAACGGGGGTCCAGCCATTGACTGACAAATGACCCCGGAACCGGATAAAAATTAAAACGGAAGTGAATGTGACCTTCCTCCACCCCTAGGACCCCAAACGAAAGCAAAGAAAATTTCTCTCTTTTACGCCAGACCAAAGGAGGTCGGCGCGTTTGTTGGGGGTCCATGGTGAGATATCTAGGGTAGCAACGAACAGCGCGCCTGAATGTGATTTACGATATAATAGCTTGACCTTACTCTCACTCTCTTCTCTCTGAAAAAAAACCAATAAGCCTAGAAAAAATAAACAACTCCTTTTTTACTATACGACTTGCGTATGTTGTTTCTGAATTAATGACAGCTACTACTTCTAACGGCTACAACTACAACTCGACTTTGGCATCTATGCAACACTACAATTGCTACCTGCCCTTTCATTGCTACGGGGTTTCGAATTTCATTCAGTTCTAGTTTTCCTGAAATGTAAGCTGGCTTACGATTCTTTTAGGGTGATACGTATCTTACTCGATTCATTAAAGCAAGCAATTTTAGTTCACTACAGACTTTATTGTATGCCCGTGGATAGCAGGTTAAATACAATGACTGCGCAAAGAGAGAGGGACAAACAGACAGACAGACAGACAGAAACAAAGAGAGAGGGAAAGGGAGCTAATAGTAATATTTTTTTCGAGGCTTGTCACTGAAGTAAATGCTGTCCTTTTAACTTGGGAGATGAAACACTTTCTGTCTTGAGATTCAAACACATTATAACTACACAACGGTCAAAAACTCTCTAAATACTGTGACGCAAACCTGTATATATATATATATATATATATATATATATATATATATATATATATATACATAATTCTAAAGTAATCAATTTTAATCATCCCTCATCTCTTCTCCCAACGTGTGCAATTTGAAAGCCGAACAGTTGAACGTGCAACGTACCTTTTTTTCGGAAACTTATGCTTTCCCCGTTCAAACTGGGCCAAAACACCACGCAAGCAACCAAAAACACTTTTCGCGCAAAGGCTGAAACCAATATTGATGACAGTACAATAAGAATATCGACAATTGGGCAAAGTGTAGTAGGCGTGAAAGGGTGACTTTACCCCAAGCCATAGATTAAATCTGGTGAGTAGCACTCAAAGAGTATCAGGAGAGCTCAGCATTCCACAGTCCAGTGTGGCTCATCACCTTCCGACTCTGGTTTCTTAAATGTACCTCGCGTAACCGAAATATTGCAAAACGTTTTAATCACACTAGTTGTATATTTGCTACTACAGAGAGTAATATGGATAGCAAATAACTTCTGAAAAATACTCCTTTTTAATAAGCCACTCTCCAACAAGAGATACTACTGTTTAGGATAATACTTACTGGATACGGCTACAACAGAAAGTAATGTGCATAGTAAATATAACTTTGAGAAATACTCGTTTTTTTTTAAATATCTAAAAACTCATCGACTTGGGATAGTCCTGTATTGGATACTCCCGTACTGGGTACCGTTTCTACGGAGAGTAATGTAGATAGGAAATGTCTTTTTGAAAAATACACCTTTAATAAATAATCCCCGACTAGAGAAGCTCCTGTATTTAGATCTGCTTTTAGCTTACTTGGTGCATTGGATATAAACTTGATCCTGTGCTCTGAAAATCTGATAATATTTCAATATTCCGGAATCCAGTCATTGTAGTCAACCATTATCACTTGTTCTTCTATTCCATTTCTGCACCTTCTTTTCCCTCAGGTAGAATCTCTATGTTTTCTAACGAGTAATAGATTGCATCAGTAAAGTCTTCCGAGAGGATTTTCTACATCAAAAGCAGACACTTTGAATTAGTTTTGTCCCCTTTTTACGCAGCCTCTTTTTATAAGGCCATCTTTCTCTTTACATCAATTCGGGGGATCATTGCTTCCTATACGGCTTCTGTGCAGTTGCTTGAAGATATGTATCAAAAGGCTGAGAAAAACAGATGAATAGATGTGTCTATTCTATGATTTCAGTTAAGTAATTCTGCTACAATAAAGTGTTAACTTAGTTTTTTCTCTGATTTGGTATAAATGATTTAAAGAAGACTTAATTAAATAATCAATAATTTCGACATTTTGTTAATTTATGAAAATTCTTAGATTGTTGTGCAATGAGCGTTTTTTTTATCTATTGTCACTCATATCTATAACACTAAAAATATCGCAGAGAAATAAAATTGAAATCCATAGGAAAACAAAAGGATACAATGTTGGCATAAATAAGTATATTTATATATGGAAGGGATACTCAAAAAATGAATCTTTGTTGTCGTGGATAGAAACATAGATAAAGCATGAAATAATGCGGACAGACATTCATTTTAATATTTCTTTTAACTTTTATCAAATCCACATAAATGTATATGTTGGAAGACACACACACGCACACGCATAGACACACACACACACACACACACACACATACTACGAACCAGCCTGCGCCATGTACACCCACACACGAGGAATAAAACATCGCTATCTCAATCAGCAGCCTGATATATATATATATATATATATATATATATAATATATATATATATATATATATATATATATCAACTCCTCCGCACGAGCAGGATGCGACACAAGGTCAATTTCTGAAGCGGAGTTTAACAGGTTTGAATTCGGAGTGTTCATTCTCCTAGACAGATTACCTAACCAAGGTTGAAGAGCCCAGTCTGCCCTACTATTTGTCAAAAGCTGAAATGAGTATAGTTGTATTCATACCTTTCCCAATGGTATTAGCTCATATATATACATATTATTTCATATATATATATATATATATATATTCCTTCAAGATCCAGTATCAACTGACAGTATAGAACTGTGTAAAGTAGACACTGTTTTGTCTTAAGTAAAAGACACCCTCCAAAATCCGACTAAGTGAAATTCTTTCATATTGCAATTCCCCACCTTGTTTAAGTTCATTGTCACCTCAGTCTCGCCATCTTGTTGAGCACTACCTCTTCTAAGCCTTCGGATACTCCTTCTTCGAGGTGTCGTTATTTTGGCTTTGCTTAGAAAGTAGCCCAGGTCTGTTCATCGGTCTGTCACTGTTTCAAGAGTTCCCTATCTGTGACTCTGGTCATTGGAACTCTCTAGGAGGACTGTACTTTTTTCACTGACAAGGCCTCAATATCAGCTATTTTGTCATCCTAGGAGTCTATACTGGTGGGTTCTCTTGTTCGTGTTACTAAATCTTATATAGAGATACCGCTAAAGGAAAGATGTAAGGTGTTTTCAAGTTTTTGTTCTCTCTCTCTCTCTCTCTCTCTCTCTCCACATACACACATACTCTCTCTCTCTCTCTCTCTCTCTCTCACACACACACACACACACACACAGACACACACATATATATGAAGAAAATAACAGATTAAGAAAATTCTGATAAAATGTGAGGAAATATATTGTAAAAGTGAATAACGAACACAAATAATCAATTCAATTAATATTCCGTCTCTGTTGATTGGATAATCTTATGAAGTTTTCGAAACGAAATATTAATTGAATTGATTGTTTGTGTTCGTTATTCACCCTTTCAATACATTACCTCATATATATATATATATATATATATATATATGATTTATATGAAAATGTTGACTTACCGGTGAAATGATAAGACTGCGATATAACAAATATAAAGTGCTCGATACGTAAGTAGAGCAAATTTCTTATTATAATGGTATGCACAGGAATAACCTACTCGAGTTTCACCATAAGGATCTTTAGGTTTAATCCTGAAGATCCTTATGGTGAAACTCGAGTAGGTTATTCCTGTGTATACCATTACAATATATATATATATATAATATATATATATATATATATATATATTATAAGTTATCTTGGTTTAAGGTCCAAAACAGATTTTCTGCAGTCAAAATTAGGAGGACCAATATTCATTCTTTACTGAAAGAATCATTTATCTACCTAGATGAATTCTGTAAATTCAATAAATATTAATTATTTTTATCTGTCGAAGCCATTATCACTGCTTCGATGATTACAGACACAATTACCACGTTCATATTTCACAGTTTACAGTTTTTAGTTGAGCCTGTGATATTTATAGTGTTTCTCAATCGCTCTCATTTTCAACCGGTCATCTTGCATGACATAGTTTTTAGCATCCAGATGGTTCCAAGTAATTCCCAATCTTTTTGCTACAATAACTAAAATCTATGTTTCCTACCAAGTTAGAGAAAAACAACGTTAAAATATGTGATAATAGTTTGGAGTATCATAAATTAAGTTGTAACTAGTCTATATTCTTAGGTATGAAAAAACCACACCTATATATATATATAAATAGCTTTATATATATATATATATGTGTGTGTTGTGTGTGTGTGTGTGTGTTAGGGACACCTAAGGAAATAGACTTAAACTAAAATAGAGTTGCTTCCCTTTGTTTTTGGTCTATTTCGTTAATATATAAACTAAAAAGTGACCACTACGTCGTTTTATACGCTCAACTTATACCGCAATAATAATAATAATAATAATAATAATAATAATAATAATATATATATATATATATATATATATATATATATATATATATATATAATAAATAATAAAAATTAGTTAACATACCATACTAAAACAGTGGTAATGCCTGAAGTATCATTAGTCTTCAATACACAACATTTTCTAATACAACGAAAATATAAAGCAAATATCAGATAAAAATAATGAAATATCTTTATATGTACAATATATATATATATATATATATATATATATATATATATATATATATATATATGTGTGTATGTGTGTGTGTGTGTGTGTGTGTGTGTGTGTTTGTCTGTGAGTGATTCTGCTTTACACGAGAAAGCATTCTTAGATCTAAGCGAAGGAATAAATGTTGAATTCAGAACAAGTAGTGGCCTATACAATCAACAACGTTTTAAAAAATTTCCTTGCAGCTAGTACGTGATCTTCTCTTTGCAGACGATGCCGCTCTATTAGTACGCAGCCTAGAAGACTTCCAGACCATTATTGTTAAATTCTCTGAGACATTAAAAACATTTAGACTTACTACCAGTATAAAGAAAATCGAGGTACCGATTAATTGCAGTCGATCAACGAGCGTACCCATATTCACTAGTAAGCCACCTTTTATCTTTATATATATATATATATATATATATATATATATATATATATATATATATATATAGAGAGAGAGAGAGAGAGAGAGAGAGAGAGAGAGAACGAGAGAGAGAGAGAGAGAGAGAGATAGATTCAGTTAACAACTTGGCTTGATGAAGGATCATATCATTGTTATGTCCCTTTATTGAAAGCAGAAGAAAATGGAAAACAGGATCCTAGATAGAATAATCCGCATTATCAAAATCTCCAGTCTTAGCAAAATTTAAGATTATATTAGAACTTGAAATCATAGTATCGGATTAATTTACACCATTATCCGTCTACGAATCAGTGTGTGTATAATACATTTTTCGCTTTTGTTTACAACAACCGAGAGAGTTTTAGATCATTCATTATAAGGACACATTTGGTGACCATTACGCATAAGGGCGAGTCATATTTTCATTATAAAAGTTCATACCGTAAATACTCGTGTATAGGTCGAATTTTGGCATCCTCTTATTCAGACAAAAAAAATTGTTTACTTATACCTGAATAATACTTTTATAAGGTTTTAATATTTACATAAAAGTAAATACTAGAGCCCTCAAACATTAATTCCGTGAATGTCATAAGTCAATGGTGGCATGATTATAAATCTATGGTGATTATAAATCTATGGTGAACCTATACACCAGGTCGACTTTTAAGAGGATGATTTAGCTTAGTAGAGCACCCCTTCTACGGACCACAGGGTTCCAACTCAGCGTATAAGTAGCAGACCTTCAATCTGTGCGGTAATGTTGGTAGCTGACCGTAGATGTGGCGCTCCATCTTAGACGCAAAAACATCTTCCATATCTAACGCTAGTTAATTCAGAGATTTCCTTTTCTTAGACTGGTTGCTATGCCAAAGTTAAAGAGTCCAATTAACCCAACTATTTACCCATAGCTGAGGGAGAATAGTTGGATGCATTTCTTTCCCGCTTTCCTTTAGCGCTAATGCAACCAGCCACGTTCAGGATTTGAACTCGGATCGCTGTGTACATTTCATATGACGATAACCATTGTAGTACAAGCGCTTCCATCAAATATTACTGAATATAAGAGTTAATATTTGTGCTTTAATAGTGTTCTTTATTTACGATTTAAGTAAAGGAGTTACATTTTACTCGGTCTGAAACAATCGATTTCAACGATAATCATATCTACAGTGACCCCTTTGGATTATAGAAAGATTTCTATAACAGAATCCTCTGTCAGATTTCTGGATGTATTGAAATCTAATAAACTCTACAGACTCCTACTGTAAAGCAAATAGATTCTGCGATGTTTGTGCAGATTTGTTCCTTCAGACAAAGATTTCTGCTGACACTCCTTAACAGAGAAACGCATTATTGCGCACAGGCATCAAAATGCTAGGGGTAACTACTTGAAAACATCATTAACCAACAATTGCTGCCCTCATTGCACAAAATCAGCCATGACATAGAAAATGCATACACATTATTATTATTATTATTATTATCATTATTATTATTGCTGTTTGTTGTTGTTTTTGTTGTTGTTATTGTTATTATCATTGTTGTTGTTTAGTTTTTATTGTTGCTATAACAATCATTGTTATTGTTATTACTGTCATTATTATTATTATTATCATTGTTGTTATTATTATTGTAATTGTTGTTACCATTATTGTTATTTTTGTTGTTTTTGCTGTTTGCTGCTGCTGCTGCTGCTGTTTTCTTTGCAGCTGTTATTCTTGTGGTTACGATGACCCACAGCGTATACTCGTATATAAGTCGATAAAGCTAGCCAGTTTTTTTATGGTATTGAAATCCTTTATTTATGGAATTAATTTTCGGAGCCAAGGGATTCAAACATTACAACATTATTACACATAATAATTCCTTTCGACCTATGCACAAATATATATATATCATTGATTGATCGATTGATTTTAACGGCATATCAACCAGTCTTGGATTATTTAATGCTTAGACGTTTCTGTATACATTTTTGTGTAGGAGTTTCTTAAGATTTTTTTTCTTCACGGTTCTTTCAATAACGAATATTTTAAACATATCTATTTGTCCTATAGATGGAACACTAATTCCGGATCAGAGTGAACCTAGGAGTTATGGTAATTAAGGGGTGCTCCACAGTCCCTACATCTTCAAAACTAGGGCAGTGCCACCAGATGCATGTAAGCGTTATACATATGTTTAGAGGGAGGGATGTCTCACACTTCTGTAGGGGATATAGTCAGCGTATTTTAACCTCGTTGACAATATATACATGAGATTTTAATTTTCAAAATGGAATAGAAATGAATTCTTTTAAGGAAAATATCTTAAAATTAAAAGTATATATTATATATATATATATATATATATATATATATATATATATAGTCAGAATAAATCAAGTACACATAAAAGATCCTATTTTTGGAAAAAATTATTTCCGAGCGAACTCATTAGAGATAATTTGCAAGACTGGCATGTCTTTTTCTATAGGTGTTCCCGCCAGTTGAAATTTTAGATGAAAATAGATTGGTTTCATTATTGATTGATAGATAGATAGATAGACAGATAGATAGATAGATCGAAGTATGTATTGAAACAGTCTCTCATGAAAAGGGTGCCTGCTGGCTCAAATCAAACTTATGGAAAATGAGCAAAGTATCTAGAGCTGTGACGTACGAAAGTAGAAAAAGATTTTTCCAAGATATAACTTGATACTTATATTCACGGACGGACACACACACACACACACACACACATATATATATATATATATATATATATATATATATATATATATATATAATAATCCACAGACACGTGTTTCGAGGTATCACCTCTCATCAGTGTGGTTATACCGTTTAACACCAACCTCTGGCCGGGTTCGAGACCCGAATGAACTTTCGTTCGCCAAACCTCTTACTCGTGCGGCCACAAGCAGCTGTCAAATATAGGAGACTATCTAATTGCTACATTTCTAAGCGGAAGTGAAATTCACTAGAGGCCTCAAACTTTGTTTATGTAAACAGAGCGAGGTTTAGCTGTACGCCGAATACGGTGAATTTTGCAATTAAATCCCTTCTAATTAAGGTGCTCAACCAAATTTGGGAGCGTATATAATAAAGTAATCCACAGACACGTGTTTCGAGGTATATATATATATTGTGAGAGAGAGATGAAGAGAGAGAGAGAGAGAGACAGAGGGGATAGGAAATTAAAAATCCTTGAAAGTAGTTTTTAAATTCCTTGAAAAATATTTTCAAAATTGAACATTTTTAGCGTCCATATGATTTTAATAAGACGATAGGGAAATTCCAAGGATCTGATACAGGCAATTTGTATTTTCATTGGGTTAAGCGCATTTTATTAAAGTTTTTTCTTTTACCCCACTCTTTGGCTAACCGTGAGAATATTCAATTTAGTTCGATGAGATTGTGTTAAAAATGTAGGTATAATTGCTAATAGAACACAAATATTTTTTCAGGAACAAATCTTTATATATTCATGTTATTTAGACATAGCCATTTTAAAGTTGATGCTAAAATATTTTATTCAATAATCGGTTTACAATATTGGGCCACACAGTAAGAAGCGAACTCATAAACAGCAGTTTGTGAGTATAAATTGCTTATCTTAGCCATAAGACAGACGCCTGGAGATATTTTCAAAAAAGATTTTCTGAATAAAAATGTATGTGATTTGTGATATGCATGTGAACCACACACACACAAACAGGACGTAATACAAGGTCAATGTTTTACGCTGAATTTAACAGATTTTAATTCAGAGTTTTTCTTCTCCTAGACCGCTTGCCAATCCAAAGTTAAAGAAGCCATTCTGCTCAACTATTTACCCATAGATGACGGGTGGATAGTTAGATTCAGGCATTTCCAAAGGGAATTAGCGCTATGTTAAAAAAAGCCTCGTCCAGTATGTGAACTCGTATCGTCAATTTACTACGACAATAACGGGTGCCTCTGTTATGTGGTAAAGTTCATAGAGAAAAGTAAAATTTTATTTCATTCCACTCTATCATATTCTCCCCTCCTATTGATATATGATACGCACATTTTGTCTAAATTAAAAAAAAGTATATTAATATGCTTTTGGTGTATGTGACAGTAGATGAACATTTTTTTTCTATTTGTAAGGCTCTATCGGCGAAGCGTAGAATACCTTGACTGCATATCCTGCTGGGGGTAAGACCCCTAAAAAAGGCTGATCTGTGTATGAGACAAAACTCCATCTGGTGGTGTGTATGGAGTTATGCCTTTGTTTTCATTACTCATAAGTTTACTCTGTCAATGGTTAGGGTCACAGCTCTAGGTCAAATATGTTTGAGATAATGAAGTGACCATAATAAGTTTAAATAGCCCAATCTGTCCTTCTATTTACTCATAGTTGGCGGGAGAATAGTTGAATTCATGCCTTTCCCAAGGGTATTAGCGCTATATGAAATACAAGCAGTCTCGTCGAGTATGAATCATTTAAATAGGCAAGACAGAGTTTTTTCTACCGTCTGTTTTTATAGTAAAAAAATGATAACATCTATCGAAATTCACTTTATTTGACTCACGATGATTTGCATTCCTAATCTCGATTCAGTTCAAGCTCAATTCAGTTAACCTTGTACAAAAATCAAACGAACGAATCACAAGACAGAACGCAGCAGTAAATGTCAGATTCATGAACAGCGAATTAATTGGCAAAATTCAGTGCAAAGAATTTTTATCAATGAACCTTTCCGCGATTTTGTGAATGGGCTTTTTACTACGCGCTGTTGCTTCACAACAATCATTGATATTCATATTTTATACCCCGCCTTCTCATTGAAAAAGCAAAGCCTGGCCTTTTGATCAGATCAAGAACAAAATCATACATTAAAAGAGGAAATCAATCGATTAGATGTGAAGAGCAATTCAAGAGTTTTATTGAACACAAAATGAGGATATTTATATCTGGTTGGTACAACAGGAACCGTAAATAGACACATATTATCAAGCGGATGTCCGCTTGCGTAACGGTTATCTTTCTAGGAAAAAGAAACGGCGAATCAAGTTCAAATCCCAGCTATGGATAAATAGTGGGACATGTTATGCTCTTTAACTTTGGTAAGACAACCAGCCGGAGGAGAAAAAATCTGAATTAAACTAGTTGCATTCTACTTAAAAATAATGACCCTGTGTCGCCTCTTGCATGTGGTGGAGGGGTTAAATGTAAATACAAGCATGTTAGCAATAGAAGGCGCTTGTTTCCCAACGGTAATCGTCGTTAGAAATAGATATTGCGATCTGTTTAAATCTGGGGCGAGACTATTTGCATTTCACCTAGCGCTAGTACCATCGGTAAATAGTAGGGTAAACTGGGCCCTTTAACCATGGTATGATAAGAAGGTTAAGATTCATTGAATTATATGGACAAAAAGGATGTGTACATACAGCATATTCTTTATTATAATCTAATAATTTCATGTTGATAAGTATTGTATATTGTCCTTCCTGGGGCTGTAAAATATGCTGGCTGCAACTCTGTAGCCGCGTATGCGGACAGTTGTTAGCTGTGGGAGGATTGTAGTGGCTGAGCAGTCTATTACCCGGGTATTAAGTGATCCTATCATATGCAATACTCCACTTTGGCCTTTACTTGGACTAGACGGGCAGTCAAAGCAGCACGATCTGATCAATCGGCTCGTCATGTCAATCCCTAGCATCGATATGACTGTCCCAAGCGTATTCTTGAAATGGCTTTTATGGCCCCCTCTTTTTATCATATAAATGCTAGATGTTGGTGGCTGAAGGTCAACAAACAGTATTTATTTATACACACAAAGTTAATGAAAATTATTTATACCAATCTAAAGATATTAAAAAATTGAACATGAAAATGTCTTGATTCAGAATTAAATGAAACGAAAAGGGTTGCTACGTCGTAAAAGAAAATAAACAAATAAACAAACTGTATATTATACAAATCGTTTTTTGTAAATTAAAAGAATGGTGAAAAAAAGATTTCGATTTTGCGAATTTTCAAAATTAAGGTACGCTGTTTAATTCAAATCTAAGTTGTCTTGTAGAGAGAGTAAAAAAGGAGGAGTTTCGAGGGGACAAAGAGGTATATACATTCAAGATAGGAACCAAAAGGTCATATCGTATACAGTAGAATATATATATATATATATATATATATATATATATATATGTCTTTGAAAGGAAGGAAAAACTCAACACCGTTATTCCATGCTAAATTTATTGCGACCAAAATTGCGGCCTTTATAAATCTAAGTTGATTTAACAAAGCTCCCCAAAATCCAGTCTGATCAGATGGATAATCATCAATAATTTGAATTGCATAACAGAAAACATTTACTCCTCAAAAAAAGAGTTTTCTTTGCAAAATGTATTCATTAAAATACTGTCACCATTGCGACAGGAGAGCTCTCTGTAGTGATTTAAAGATTCACTGTATTTATACATACTGGATCATACAATAATAATACAATGTGTCAGATATCACATATAGAATCATCCCTTACTACCAAGTTTTGGATACCTCACACACACACACACACACACATATATATATATATATATATATATATATATATATATATATATATATATATGAAATAAATATTTAGAAAAAACAAACACATGATGTTAAAATTCGCTGACAGAATTCTGTTTCGACCCTTTATTGAAGTGGTCTTCCTCAAGAGCGAGTTGTGTATGATAGAGAGAACGGCGAAAGTGGACATTATAGTCCACAAAGAAAACAAATACCAGGATTTCTACATCTTATTCGGTGAACATCGTGGTCTACAGTGCTGGGATTTTTGAACTTTTTGATACTTTCTTTTACATTTTTATACACATTTACATCAAACTCTTTTGAGTTTTCCTTTGTGGACTATAATGCTTCTGATTTAATAAAATAAAATAAAATTTATTTTATTTTATTTTCAAAACAGAATACGCATTTTCTAAATTAAAAAAAAAAATTAAATTTAAATAATTCCGGCTATAATATTGAACGTTTCATCTGCACCACTTTCGTCTCATAACGGTCCACTTTCGCCGTTCTCTCTATCATACACACTCGCTCTTGATGAAGACCACTTCAATAAAGGGTCGAAACAGAATTCTGTCAGCGAATTTTAACATCATGTGTTTGTTTTTTCTAAATATTTATTTCACACTGTCGGATTCACTTCCATTCATTTTTCATATATATATATATATATATATATATATATATATATATATATATATATATATATATATATATATATATATATATAATGGATTTAGTTGGGAAAATTTGAAGAAAAGATAAAAGAAAAAACAATAATCCAGATTGTATTGATATGCTCTCAATACAATTTAATCTAAATTAAATTATTTCAAAAAATAAAACAACAATAGAGCTCATTGTATTTCGTATTCTATTCTTTCAAATTCTCTCGTCTGTGGTCACATGCTACTAAATGTACGTGTATGAAGGAATACGGTGTTCAACTTTAGAACCGAAGTCATCTGATTTATCCACCTAATATTCTTAGATTCTCACTGGCACTACAATAACTGTCAAGCGGCAAAGTCAGGATGGTTAAATATCGCCAGTAAAGAGGCATAGACCTGGAAAGGGTTAACTCAGCAGGTAGTCTTGATCGTTTATGTCTGTTTTCTGTGTCATTATCGCCAGAATGGTAGAGAAACTGGAGTCAAGTTTAACTTACTCTTTGTGGTCAGTGGGCGTGTTTATGGCAGCTTTTAAATTCTGTGGGTTTCTGCTGGTCAAATCCTTAACGAGAGACCATTCCTTGCTGATGTCAGCTTCATGGATACCAAAATATACAACTGATCCAGTATTGCATTGCTTTTCTTTACAAAAGTAATAATAATTCTCTGTATGTTAATTTAGGGATTTGATTTAACAAAGAAATTAACTGTGATCGATTGATTTTAACGGGATGTCAACCCCTCTGGGGTTATTTTCTGGCTAGAGGTTAGGGAATTGTCTAGATTGTACGTTTACATTTACGTTTTGTGTAGTTTCTTAGTTTTTTTCCATAGAGTTATATGATATCTATTATTCATATCTAATATAAATAATTAAATACTTTTACGCAATTATGTCTATTTGATTAAAGTCATTTGTTTACACGCGGTTATATGATTTAAGTAATATTATGATGTAATCAATATTAATCATAAATAAACAATTATAGTTTCAAGTAACTATCATTAATTCAAATAATTTACAGTTTTATGATACCAAGTATTTCTATTCGAAACTAATAGTTTCACACAGTTGTATAATTTCAAGTATATATATTTACACATCCCTCCACACAAGAAGGATACGACACATGGTCAATTTATCAAGCGGAGATTAACTGGTGTGAATTCAGAGTTTTCCTTCTCCCAGACCGGTTGCCGTACCAAGGTTAAAGAGCCCAGGCCGCCTTAATATTTACCGATAGCGGGAAGGAGAATAGTTGGATTCATACCTTTCCTATGATTATCAGCGCTATGTGGAATTCACACAGATTCATCCATTTCGTACGACGCACCTCCATTATAGTATAGTTTCAAGTATATCTAGATAATATTAATATTTATATGGTTTAAGTAATTAGTTATTTTTGATAATAGTAATTTTTTCACACAGTTATATTATTTTCAAGTAACTAATAATAATCACTAGTAAACAAATATAGCTTCAAGTAACCAGTTTGAATACAGATGATTTATAGTTATATGGCATCAAGTATTCCTATTAAATATGAATCATTTTTAAACATGTCTATTTGACCCATAGATAGGACCCTAGCAAGTACTACCACTCCGGGTCAGAGTAGATCTGAGAGTAATGGCAATGAAGGGTTCACCGTATTTCCCAAATCTGCAGAACAGAGGCCTCAACATCGGATTCGGAGAGTCATGAAGGGGGTCTTATCCATCTGCAGGGGATACAGTCAGCGTATTCTAAGCCGCACCAACATGATGTCTGTACCTTAAGAATATAGAATATGATAAAAGTTATTATAATTGCTGGATCGGTGATGCTCTTGTGCAGCAAATGTGCATGAAAGTATCGAAGCAATTATTTCAGATTCTAAATCATTAATTGTTTGTTTAGTTATGGCACAATACGGCATATCAGATATGTTCATTTTATAAATTCATCTTTCTTTATTTTTTTCGAAATACGATTTAACGATTCTTATTTGCCGCTCAGAACAGAGTAAACAATTTTTTTACATAACTGTCAGTGTAAAATCAAGTATAGCGAAATATTCAAGTTACATAATGGCAGCTCCTCAGCTCCGGAATCTTTCAGCATTTCTATTATTTCATCGTTTCATCAAATAAAGACGATAAGAAAAAGAAAGTGTTGTGAGGGACTTTCCAAAAAACGCTCTCGACACAAAGGAACTACAATCCAACAGAACTCGTATTTTCTTTGAATAAATGGCGAGTTTGCCGAGTGGGCTTCAGTGTAAGTGGTGAGAATATATTTGCGTTTGTTTACGAGTACAATTATTAGCTTTGTATTAAGATGCATATGTTCATTTTTTGCATACGTGCTTATGTAAATATAAATACACAACATACACAACTGTTCTTTCTATAAATAGATAGATAGATAGATCGATAGATAGATAGATAGCTATGAGCAAAGTGAGATAGATTAATAGATCGGAACAGACTTAGATAGATAGATAGATAGATAGATAGATAGATAGATAGATAGATAGATAGGAACAGACTGAGATAGATAGATAGATAGATAGATAGATAGGAACAGACTGATATAGATAGATAGATAGATATGAGCAAAGTAGGATAGATAGATTAATAGATAGGAACAGACTTAGATAGATAGATAGATAGATAGGAACAAACTGATATATATATATATATATATATATATATATATATATATATATATATATATATAGAGAGAGAGAGAGAGAGTGAGAGAGATAGAGATAGATAGATAGATATGAGCCAAGTGAAATATATAGATTAATAGATAGGAACAGGCTGATATATATGTATATATATATATATATATATATATATATATAGATAGATAGATAGATAGATAGATAGATAGATAGATAGATAAATTAGTAGATATGAGCAAAGTGAGATAGATTAATAGATAGGAACAGACTGAGATAGATAGATAGATAGATATTTTCTCATCTGTTTCCATTAATTTTAATTATGTCTATATAAATTTGTATGCGGGAAGAGACACACAGACACACAGTCAAACACTCTCGCATACACATACCCTCTTTCTCTAACACACGGATATACACACAGAGACACATATATATAATGTGTAATTATAGCAAATTTGAAATGTTACGTAATATCCTAAAAAGATAAAGGATGTAAATTAAAAGACGAAAAAATACAAAAGAAAAGAAAGAGATAAACTTTAGGAAAATACGTTACATTTCAAAAATTCTTTGAATTGCATAACAGTAAATCACGTCACCTTTAAAAACAAGCGATGATAATGGAAAAAAACAACATGTCTATTAGTTCTAATATTTTTTCATCTTTTCCGCCACATAATGTCCAGATGAAGATTTAAAAAAACTAAACATTTTCACCTCAAATTCACCATTTAAAATAAATTTATCTTTTTGACTACTTTGTTTTTCTACTTTCTACACACACACACACACGCGCACACACACACACACACACGCGCGCGCGCGTATATATATATATATATATATATATATATATATATATATAATATAATTTCTATGTACCGTCGGATTTACTTCGATATTTTTCCACTCACATACATACATATATATATATATATATATATATATATATATGTGTGTGTGTGTGTAGTTGTGTGAGTGTGTGTGTGTGTGTGAGTGTGTGTGTGTGTGTGTGTGTGTGTGTGTGTTGTTACCCAACCCTTCTGCCCTTGGCAGGATCTAAAATAAGGTCAATTTTTTAAGCGAATTAAAGCTGGTTTGATTTCAGTGTTTTCTTTCTCTTAGATTGGTTGCCTAACCAACCCCAAGGAGAGCAACCCGACTATTTACTAGAGAGTGAAGAACATATATTTTTATGCATTTCCTAATAGTATTAGCACGAAGCGAAACACAAACAGCTTAATCCAGGATTTGAACTCCGGTTGACGATTCCATTTTCTCCGACGATAACCGTTACACAGGTGAATGGAGTGTTCGAATGGTGAGTGAGTGAATTAGTGAGTGGGTGCTTTTGATTAATGATTTAAATAAACCGGTGTTTATAAATAAATGCGATGCTTTAGGGGCAATAAAAATGTATGGAATTCAATCATGATCAACGAGTTTCTTAGATGGAAATCAACCCTCCAGTTATCACGGCTCCTATTGTTTATGCAACTAATTATGGCACAACAATCACTAGTGATGCATCCCCTAAAAAAATTAAACACATCTTATCAACCGATAAATCTTTAACTTCTTTTCTTTTACTTTTGAAAATACCCAGAGAAATCGATAACAATTATGCCTGAACAAGGGAAAATTGTACTTTAGTTTTATGGGAAAAGTGAAAATTTTAAAGGTAATTAAAGAAATTAAATACAATCTACAATAAATGGATATACAGTGGCACCTTGACTTACGAGTGTCTCATCTTACGAGGTTTCAGAGTTACAAACTTTCCCTCGTCGATTTTTTTACTTTGTGTTGAGAGCTAAAATTTGAGGTACGAGTAAGCTTCTGATACGCTTATCCTAATAAGTTCACTAAAAAAAATTAAGTTTCCAAAATTATTACGCAAAAAAAAATTAAAACATATTAGAGTTCATAATTCATTACATTCTATTTTATTATGTTTTTATACAATACAGTGCTTCTTTTCTAATCTAAAAAAACGTAACAAAAAATAAGGGTTTTTCGCGGGTGGGGGCTGGAACGGATTTGTGGTATTTCAATTTATTTCAATGGGGAAATTGATTTGATATATGAGGAAAATGCATTACAAGCAGAACAAATTCAACTCGTAAGTCAATATATTACTGTGCAGTTTAGTTGAGAATAAGTCGTATGTATGAAGATTTAGACCACGAATGGTGACAGAGAAGTCAAAAGAATAAAACGAACACAAACTTAGAATGGGAATAGACATGTATTATTGGAAGAATTGTTACAAACTTTGGTTTGTCTGCAGAATGTTATACATATAATAATAAACCACTTAGCTGAAATCTTGAGGTAAGGGAATTATCAAAGTCCTTACTACGGCTACTCTGGTCGTTCAGGAAGATATGAGAGAGACCCTTTTTTGAAGTCTGACTCCGTTCCTGGTCGATCAGAAAAGGGAGAAAGAATTTGCCTCTTTGGCTTTGCCGCCAAAGTATGCTGGCTCGTGATTGTTGGTTCGATAGAGAGGCTCGTAGACAAGGACGATAACCCCCACCTCAGATTTCTTATATATGTTTATTTTCTAAATTATGACTTATTAATTCAGTAATGTTGTAAACAGAGACGAGAGAGAACGAGTAAACATTTGAAAGGCGAGAAAATTGTGATAGATTAAAATTCTTATTGGTAAATATCTTTCTTGTTTGGATGTAAGACAATCAGTATCTGCTTATTCTGAACTGAAATGAGTTATGATTTCTGGTTTGTTGGTTGTTTTGTTTTACGGCATATCAACCCTTTTAGGGGTATTTAATGCTGAATCAAGTCATTTTGATAAAAGCTTCTATGTAAATATTTTTAACTAATTTCATGTATAATAATAAATACTAGTAGTCGTCTCTCAGTCACCGCCTTCTAGCACCTATATGATAAAAAGTGTTGGGCGTTTGTTATATGAGCAATTTGAAGTATATGGTCGGGACACAAACTGCTCAGCCACCATAATCCTGTCCTCAAGCATTATAGGTCCTCATTCCTGACCAAGGGGTGTTCCTTTTGAGGGTTTACCCTTCTTCAGATGTGCAGTCGATGTATTATACAGCACCGTTTGACAGGGCGGAAATAATTCACGGAATAATACAGTGAAAATTATGCAGTTATTGACATGATGATGATGATGATGATGATGTGATGATGATGATGATGATGATAAAATCAGTAATGTAAATTGTGCTGGTATTGATTACTTACTTTATTATAATGGAGATTATGTAACTGTCTGTCTGTAACGGAAACTACCTCATCATCGACGTCACGATTTCTTTAGTTAAACAACTAAGGAAATCGTGACGTCGATGATGAGGTAGTTTCCGTTACAGACAGACAGTTACATAATCTCCATTATAATAAGATAAGTAATCAATACCAGCACAATTTACATTACTGATTTTATCATCATTTATATTCTTAACAATTATGAAAGAGACATTATTTAATCTTAATTAGCATATAATTATTACTGATGTCTCTATTAAAGTCTAGCTGAGTTAGTTTGGCCGCAAAAGTGCTCATATTATTAATGTATTTCAAATCCTGAAATATGTTATATATATCTACAATTTTATATAGAAATCAATCAAAATAGCATTAAAACAAGTGTAATATTTTTTATTCGTTCTTATCTTTCAAATTTAATATAATATTTTAATACATTAAAACTAAACACTTGCGCCTAGAGGGCCGCAGCTTTTTCGAGTGTTAACGTATCGATCAGAATGATGAAATCAAAAATGATGCTGGTAATAATTACTTATATTAATAATCATGAAAAAAAAAAGTCTTGCCGTTTTGGTGCAAATGCTCTGAAATAGGAAACTGATGAAGATGATAATTATTAGAATTATTCTAGTCATTATATATGTTTAACTTTCACTAATGACGATATTACAAGTTGTTGTTATGATACTGTTATCAGCAATCAAGTGCAACGGGAGGGAAAATGATCACACCCACCCACGCGCTGCAGTCTATACTTGCATAATTACATTCATTCATTTTTATTATTAACTGCAGACAGGTTTTTACCACTGATCATTACTGGTCATTGGTTTGGAAACGGGTTCGTTGATACGCTAGTGGGGTCCAATTAAGTTTATAAATGATAAAATTCTTCAAATAAAATTCAGAAATTTAAATATATTTAGCACGAAAATATGTGGTTACACGGCTGTAGTAGCCGGGGGCCAGGCAGACCCTGCCCATTCCCATTTTTTAAAATAATTTGTAATATTCTTACAGGATTTTATTTTAACATACAATACAGGAAAAACACAAAGAAATACAATAAAGAAAGAACTAGAAGTTAGAAAAGTAAGTAAAGTCGTCGGGGCTGCCTAAAGTCGGTATCAGCCAGTCAGCGAGGGAGTCTATCCCCTTTTCAATAGCGCTAGACCAAGGAAATTTTTTATCATCTGAGGTGGAGCGCCACACCTACCATCAGCTCCTTACTTTACCGCACAGATCCCTGTGCTACTCATACGCTGAGTTGGCGAGGGCCGGTATCGAACTAGGAACCTTGTGTTTTCTAGCCGAGCGCTCTACCGACTGAGCTAACCCGGCCCGTCCAAATAATCTAGCCATTAGGGAAATAAATACTCTCTCTCTCTCTCTCTCTCTCTCTCTCTGATTACAGTATTTCGTCCCTTATGAATTTTGTATTGCACATTATCAGATATTTAAGGAAATCAGCAAATAGTTGCGTAAATGTATGTGTTACATAATAGTTTATCTGTAATTATTATTTTGTCCGAAAGTGAATGTAATAGCGAAACTAGAGTTCAAACTCGCATACTATGATGGTAACCAAAACGCCACGAAGAATACCCCACGCGAGAGAGAGAGAGAGAGAGAAAGAGAGAGAGAGGGGGGGGAGAAGAGAAAAAGAGAGATTAATCAACATTAATGACTGAGCATGGTCAACATTAAAAACAAAACAAGATGGTCGCATGAACACGCACGTGTGGACAATTATTGTCTACCTATCAATCCTTTTGTGTCATTGTCGCTAAGAAATAAAAACAAATATTGTTGCATTTAAAATACATTTAACTGTTTTGCATTTGTTCTTCCTAACATTCTGGGTAATAAAAAGTCATCGGGGTGGCCTAAAGTCGGTATCAACCAGACAGCGAGGGAGTCTATCCCCTTTTCAATAGCCTAAGCTAGACTAAGGAGATTGTTTTTAGCGTCTGAGGTGGAGTGCCACACCTACCATCATCTCCTCACTTTACAGCACAGATCCCTGTGCTACTCATACGCTTAGTTAGCGAGGGCCGGTATCGAACCAGGAAACTTGAGGTTCCCAGGCGAACGCTCTACCGACTGAGCAAAACCGGTCCTAAACATTACAAAATTATTATTTGTTCTAATTTTTTTTAGATGAAGCTCGATAATTTGTATTATTTAGATTTTTTGGACTGCTGTCCTTATCTTTATTGTTGTATATACACAAGGGTTTGGTTCTAAGTTCCGCTGCTGAGTTCGACAAGAAGGTTCTTGCGTTTGACAAGAAACACCCGAAGAAGCCCGAAACGTTATGTATATAACAATACAGATGAGGACAACAGTATGAAAAAATATAAATAAGAAAAATTATACAAAGTATTTGTTAGTTTATGCAGTTTAAAAAAAAAATAAATAAGTAAAAAAAAAGTTATAAATAAATTAAAAAATATAATGAATAGAGATTTTTTTATGGTTTGGTTTGGTTGGTTTTACGGTATATCAATCTCGGTGGGTCATTTAATGGATACTCATTTTGCTAAACACATTTTTCTATTTAACGCATAGATGGGATCCTACCAAGTACTACCACTCCGGGTCAGAGTGGACCATGAAGCAATGGTAATGAAGAAGTGCTCCACTTTCCCAGACCTCTACAAGTGGAACCTCACCATCAGATAGAAGTTAACGCCATTCCCAGGACATAAAGACCCTCAGTCACAGCCTTCTAGCACACATATGATAAAAAGGGTTGGGGCTTGCTATAAGGGCAATAGGATCGGAACAATCATATAGGAACTAGGGCTTGACGTGACCATCCGATTGATCGCAGGGGACCCTTCCGACCGCCCATTTAGCTTGACTAAAGGTCTAAGTGGAATGTTGCATGTCAAGGTGAGTGCTCATCCTCAAAGATACCGTCATTAAGCATCACTGGCTGCAACCCACAACAACAGATGGCCCCATTTAGGGGGATCTTACCCCTTTGCAGAGATACAGTCAGTGTATTCTAAAGCCCCAGGGATGGATTTTTATTATGTAATCTTGATCTGTCGAAGGATGTTCTCAAAAAGGTTTTCTTTTAAATAAGACATCCGTATTCGCTTATTTATCATCATTAATCGTTCGTGTTTGTGTTGTTTAGACAGAACAAAAACAAATTGAACTTTTCATTAAGCCTGAAAATAACAATTTTCATTTCCTTTCAATATCGTTGTTCATTAAATATATTGACAATAAAAGGCAATGTAAAATCTATCTGTGAGTAGCAATATAAGAAAATGGCTACCCGGGCACGAATACTTTCAGAATACTCTTCAAAATACTCTTCAAAATACTTTTCGAAATAATGTGTTCATCTGATTTTTAAAATAAGGGTAGAATATCACTCACACTACGCATTGTGTAATGATTATCGGTATAGGAAATAGACACAGTGAACCAAGTTCAAATCCTGGACGTGGTTGTTTGCATTTCACATAGAGCTAATACATTTGTAGTTTAGGATAGGATGCACTCGTTATATAACTGTTATTGTTGGAGAAAGTGGAATCGGCCACCTGAGTTCAAATACGAAGCGAGATTGTTTGCATTTCCCATAGCACTAATACCATTCAGAAAGTTATGAATACAACTATTCTTCCTCCAGCTATGGATAAATAGTAGGGCAGACTAGATTCTTCAATCTTGGTCAAACAACCGGTATTAAAGAAAGAACACCAACTGTAGACCGGGAGATGGATGGGCACCGACGGGCTATTCCTCTTCAAGTCACGCTACTTGAGTTGCACCCCTACAACAAACCCAGGTTACGGGACCAGTGAACAAGAACAGTTTAGGATAAGGGAAAATCAGTTTGTGATAAAGTGATATTTTTTTTTTACATTACCTTTTCATCGGAAGGAATGTTTTTATAAGAATCTATAAATAACGCAAGGTCAGTACGTTAGTACGATGTTGATATTATCAATACATTATAGTTGTGCATACAATAGAAATATGAATAATGGCAGTTTCCTGCTAGCGATGCTTTCAGTACGCTGAATAGGATTATGGTGAATGCTATTATTAGGTTGCAAACCTCTAAATCTTTTAGATATTTTTTCGTGAACCAGATTCAGAAGATGTAGCCGCTGAAATCGAAATCTTAAATCAAAAGAAAAAATCTACACCTGACGTTAATTTTTCCTGGTCAGACATTAAAATATAGATAAATCAGAGCGTTATTACGGTAAATGCGGGTGCAGACGCCACATGATTCTTGTTAAGTTAGAGAATTTCAATGCTACTGTAGCAGCAAAAATACCACAGCTATATACCGTCTATACCGAGTTCCTGTACGATACATAAAAAACAAACTGGACCATTAAAATATAGATGAATAAACTATGAGGCACGTGGAGTAATGGTTATCGTAGTAAGAAAAGGAATTGGCGACCCGATTTCAAATCCTGGATGAAGCTGTTAGTATTTCACACAGCCCTAATCTCCTTCGAAAAAGTATGAATCTAATTATTACTCCTCCAGCTATGGGTAAATAGTAGGACAGACTGGGCACTTTAACCTTGGTGTGGCAACCGGTCTAGGAGAAGGAAAAATTTGAATTCAAACCATTTGTACACCGCTTAAGAATTGAACTTGTGTCACTTCCTGTTCGGTGTTTAGACTTTGGGCAAATTTATACGTATTTACGAATGGTCTCCAGTAGAAGATAATACTCCTGGGAAAGGTACGCATCCAACTACTCTCCCTCCAGTATGAGTACGTTGTCAGATATACTAGGCACTTTAACGTTGGTAGTGTAAACATTCTGGAAGGAAATTTTGAATTAAATCCCGTTAAATTCCGTTAAAGAAATTGACTTTGTATCCCATCCTTCTCGTGCAAATGGATTGATTAAATATGTTTTAATGAATAAATTAGTACCATTTCCGTTAGATTATTATTTTCACTAAGAAAAAAGATAAAGATAAAAGCTTATTTATATTAAAGAAACTCGCTAGTCCAAGTAACGGCAGAAGTGGAGTTTTGCAAGCCATGGACAACTCAGCCACCAGTGTTCCGTCCTTAAGCATCATGGTCGTCACTTACGCCCAACAGGTGACCCCATTAGGGGAGGGTGTCTTACAGAGATGCAGTTGGCGTATTCTAGAGCCGCAGCTAACACGGTGAGTCTCCACCTGCACACCATCCTGTCAATACATCACAGTAATCTTCTCAGGGGGTCACCGTAATATCAGTTCTGCTTTTCTAATAAAGATACGCCCATAGAAATATAAATAGCGAGTTCAATCCTCGCTGGCCCTTGCGTCACATTTTACGTCTGGACAACCGGTTGGGTAAATACCTAATCTCATACAAATATTAGCATTTTTGAATCTGACGTAGAAGATTCAAAGAATGTGTTGACAGGGGTGGAGAATATGTGGAGACGTTTTTAAATTATATAATAAAAGTATTTCAATGAGGATGTTAACATCCTATTTAATCCCTTTGTATAATTAGAGACCATAATTGTTAAGATGCTTTCGGCATTACATGACCCAACAAAGGTTAACATGCCCTAAAACCAACGAACCAGTCAACCAACCAGCCAACCATTATTCTTATGTTTGTTCATTCACAATTTTCTCTGTTCTGATGTTAAGAAATATCAAATAAATATTTCCCATCCAAACATACATAACTGCGTACTGTATGACCTGTTTGCCTTCTACTGAAGAACTCAACATTTACATTATTTCTTTTATTTTTGGAAATCTAATTCTTAAAATCTTGATGAGAGAAGAGAGAGAGAGAGAGACAGAGACAGAGACAGAGACAGAGACAGAGAGAGAGAGAGAGAGAGGTGGAAGGAGTGAGAGAGAGAGAGTATGATAAATAATTTTAGCTACAATATCCTATCTAACAAACCAAATTTGAATGTTTAAGCTGGACATTCCATTGAATGAAAGACAGAACATTGATCAGTTCTGAAGCTAATAATTCTATTAAATTATAGCAGCGTGTTGACTTTTCATTATATTTTTCTGACATAACGATCACAGAGTAAAATAAAAGTTACTACGCTGAATGCTGAGTCAGTCGTAAAATAACGGATACACGTGGTTTATTAGAATCATTAAGCAAAGAAATTTTTCAGGAAAACTTTTAAAGTGGAGACATTTAATTAACTAGCCTGAAATAGAAAGGAATAATTATGGATTTATCAGATTTTTTTCTTTATGATGTTTAGGAAATGGCCAATAAAACCTGCAATTAAGTCACCATGGCATCGATCAGGAAGATCTTTCATATCATACATATAATAGTAATATTTTACCAATGACGTTTGCTGTAAATCCTGACCACTGACAATACTTATTTTTGATTTTTCTTGCATTTCTCTTGTAAAAACATTTGCATTGCATCTATATAGTAAATGAATTTAAAATGCACTTACGTAAAAACATATGAGCCCTAATAATTACCTTAAATTCTGACCACACACAAACATTTTCCGTTTGATCTTCAATGCATTTCTATAGTAAAATTATTTACATTGGATTTATATAGCATACACATCTAAAATGCATCTACCTTAGAGGTATAAGATCTCTAACGCTTACTTTTATTCATGACCATGCACAAACGTTCTTGATTTTCTATTATTTTCTATAGTAAAATTATTTACATTTCATTTATATAGTTGAAACATTTAAAACACATTTATGTAAAAACATAAAAATCCTAACGCTTATCTTCTTTTCTAGCCCCACAAAAACCTTTGTCTTTGATTTTACTCGAGATATTTACTAAGCTTAGCTTAGTTGTGACACAAAGTCAGAACTATGGGGCATCCAGAGAAAAAAAAGACTCACCAAAAATGTTCTTCAAATTTCGCCTGCTAAGCATTGCACCATATGAGGTGCCCGATGCGATACCATAAATAAACATATTTAGAATATATTTACATATGATTATGTCAGTATTTATGACAATGTCTCTATTTTTATTTCTTGTTAATGTATTTCGGTATTAAAATCATTAGCAGTTCATTTCTATTATGTGTTTAGTAGTCTTTATTTGTCCTGTAATAATTGTCCTAATCTCTACCGATCTATTTGTCTTTATACTATTGAAATATTAAATAGAAATACCGTTATTGTATAAATATTATGCATGGTTATATATATATATATATTATATATATATATATATATACATAATATATATATTTAACCATGCATAATATTTATACAATAACGGTATTTCTATTTAATATTTCAATAGTATATATATATATATATATATATATATATATTATATATATATATATATATATATAGTGTAAGTAATTGAATCCAACGGTATAAGTATAGATAAAAGGATATGAAAACACACACTGCTGTTAAAATGAAAATATTTTATATCATATTCATAGCTAATATTGAACAATATTTCGATTTATTAAAATCATCATCAGAGTTTGTTTTTAAATCGGACTCATCGAGAGAGAAGCTGAAAATAATTTGAATTCAAAACGAAAACATTGATGTTCCAAAAAGCGTACAATTCATGCAATTGTTTCTTGATTAGCACACCCGCTACGCGTTTCACGGTCAACGACATAATGTATATCTTAGTGTAACAGTTTTTGAAAAATAGACAAATTCTCTTTTTCAAACAGGAAGAGTTTTAACCCGTTCATGGTCAGCCTGCAATGGATTTTTTTTAGAAAATATAAGATATACATTGTCGTTGACCGAGAAACGCGTAGCGGATGTGCTAATGATGAAACGATCGCATGACTTGTACGCTTTTTGGAACATCAATGTTTTCGTTTTGAATTCAAATTATTTTCAGCTTCTCTCTGGATGAGTCTGGTTTAAAACAAGCTATGATGATAATTTTTATAAATCGAAATATTGTTCAATATTAGCTATGAATATGATATAAGATATTTTCATTCTAACAGCATTGCGTGTTTTCATATCCTTTTATATATATATATATATATATATATATATATATATATATATTATATATATATATATATATGACATAAGGTCAACAGCGTTTAGTATCTGTTTAATAAATTGTAACTGAAATAAGTTTATTCTATTTTTGGAAAGTCGAAATTCCATGAAGGAAATTTAGCAACTATTTGACAAATATATCTATTTTCCACCTTGATTATTTTCCATTTAACAAAATGCTAAAAGAAGCTGGAAAAACGAGAAGCGAGATAATTTTCGAAAACAACAGAGAAAAAATCGAATACTAGTTCGAGTAAATAGAAACAAGAAAAGAGAAATAGAATTTTATTGATGAACTTAATAATCAGTGAGTGGAAAAGTCTCAGGTGCTGAATGCTATTATTCAAGAGTCCCTGAACCCTTTCATCATTAGAGAGAACGGATCTAGCACCTGAACCATATATGTCTTCTGTAAAAATTCAATTTGAATTTTATCTTTTAATCATTAAAAAAATATGTCCTGCGAATATATCTTCCGATCTGAGTAGGAAAGGAAAGACAATAAAAATTGAAAAAAAAGAGAATAGATTTAGAAAGAGAGATGGTAAAAAAGACGGTATATATATATATATATATATATATATATATATATATATATATATATATATATAGAGAGAGAGAGAGAGAGAGAGAGAGAGAGGGGTAGATAAAGCAGAGAGAAAGAAGGGATTCTTATTAGTAGGTATAAAGATAAGAAAACATGTGATAAATTGAATGAGCATAGTTGCACTCTTTCTTTTTATTTAGACTGTGTGTTGACTAAGTAAGTGTTTAAAACAAAATGTGAATTTTATTTGCAAATTAGAATAATTCCCATAAAAAATGACCATATAATTTATATACGGATGAGGACTTCTGTCCAGGATCGCCTTTAATTATTTGTGCATACTACGAAGAATCAAAATATCGTTCTTCGGCATTTATGATTCGGATCAATCTCTAGTATCTGTGCATTCAGCCGAAGATAAAAGTATCAATACATGAGACTTCTTCTTAAGATAAGAGTGTGATATCTGTAATGTTGGAAATCTGATATTAATTTCTAGAATTGTAATATATAAAATATGTGGTAATTTATAAGGAAGACCGTCCTGGTCTGCCTTAAAATTTGCTACTGGTGATTGCTGAAAAACCAACCCAGCTACGATTGAAGTCCGTAGCCGAAGCAGTGTCACTTGAAAGAAAACAACAAACTTGGGGCGTTTTTTTTTTCGACATTCAATTACATATGAAAAATTCAAAACGTTTATTTTTTTCGGTATTTTCATTTTATTTTGATATATTTATTTCCAACAATCAATTACAAGTATAAAAAAATCAAAATATTTAGATATTCTTGTTTATTTAATCTAAAAACAAGACATTAAACAAACATGAATAAAATAAATTCTGAGTATTTAGATATTCTTTTATATTTTAATAAAAAAACTATGTTCATATCTATTTATCTATATATCAGTCTATTCAAAAACTATCTATCTATCTATTTATATCAATTTGTTCTTATCTATGTTACTTTGTTTATATCTAACTATCCTTCTATCTCTGTTCCTATCTATTTATCTGCTTTTCAGAAAAGGATACAAACTATTTTCCAATATGCCTTAATAAAATAATAAAATGAAATAAAACAACGTTTTTATCGACACTGCTTCGGCTACGGACTTCAATCGTAGCTGGGTTGGTTTTTCAGCAGTCACCGGTAGCAAGATTTGAGGCATGAGACCGGGACGGTCTTCCTCATAAATTACAAAATATGCAAATATAAACATCTAGTATTTTATCAGAGGTGCCCAACCGTTTCGGCCACAAAGGTTTCTTTATGGTGGCTCGGGTCTGCAATCTTAAAAGTTCAGAAAAAACAGGTAAATTTATAAGATAAAAATCATAATTTATTAATGAGACATCTGGTGTTGCTTGCTGTCTCAAAAAAGGTATAATATCAGAGTTATATGAATAGGTTGACAGAAGGATCACATCATACAAGTAATGATTTGACAGTTGTGAACGCAGCATGTTATTGGTATGCTTCATTTTGGAGAACAATTGTTCACAGCGGTATATAGAAACAAATATGCTTCACTACACGCTGGATATGAGTAACAAGGTTGGGAAATCGTCCAGATAAACGCATGTGTAAATTGGGGAACACTGAAGATAAATGTGTTTCCTCTTCTGTTGTAATGGTACTCCTTCCGAGTCAACATCAAAATGAAGGGCTTCACGGATGGGTCTTCGAGGGTTGCGTTTGGTCCGCGATTGGGGATGTTATATTATACCTTCTCAAAAATAGATATATCAATGTACAGTTTGCTTTGTTTTTACTAATTTTTATGAGTAATATATTTAAGTAGATTTAAACAGGGACTACACATTGATATTGGATTTAACTGTTTTTCAACTGGGATAGAATTGTTATATAGGTAGTTTAATGTTGCTGTCTACATGAGTGTGTATGAGTAAACACCACAATTGTCCAGACCCCACGACCAGTGACAAAATTTTATCAGACCAGTCGGATACTCCTGTTTTGTTTAATGAAGATGCACAGTGGTCGGAATCGTCATAATTAGGTTTTTCTCGATTGTTGGCACACCATACTTGAAGAAATGAACGCGGCCGACGAAAAAGAAAAGATACTAGCTAGAAGTATCGGTCGGCAACATTACAGGAATATTCCATAAAAGAACCTGAAGAATAAACTCGACTGCCGAAGGAGAGACAAATATTTTTTTAAAAAACAAGGTTCACAAACAGGGTATCCCACTATGGTGAAATGGTTAGCAAACTAGTCTTACAGATCCATTACTAATGAATAGCGAGTTCAATCCTCGCTGGATACCCCGTAATTATATCTTGACTCGTGTCACATCCTACCCCTGTCGAACAGGTCGGGTAAATACGTACTTAAATAATAACAGTTTTAATCACTACGAATCGCTACAAATAACTGGGACCACTCGAACTTGATGGAATAAAACAGAATGAAATAAATGAAAAGAAAGTAAGAAGTTTCTTGTGAGAATATGTAAGAATACATAAGAATATGTAAGATATTTCAAAGCAACGCACACAGGAGATTTTTTTTTAAATTGTGGATAAACATGTTAGCAATGTCAATAGCGAAGTCTTTAGAACTAATTCTCGGATGGACAAAAGGGAAATTTAGATCGATGGATCTTAGGCCAAGAAGTCAATGACTATGCAGCTGACTGTAAACTCCCGGTGTGATATCGGCTGAAAACATAAAGGAAAGATGGAAAAGGGGGACACATCAGCATTGAAAACTTTGTATATAAACAAAACAGTTCAAAACTTTTTTTCTTCATCCATATGAAATTGTTCTAGTTTAAGTTCTTCTGAGTGTGTGCGTGTGCACGTTATATATATATATATATATATATATATATTATATATATAGAGAGAGAGAGAGAGAGAGAGAGAGAAAGAGAGAGAGGAGGGGGAGAGAGGGGACAGACAAACAATGAGGAGAGGAGGGGAGAGAGAGATATTGAATATACTGAGATAGATATATAGATTAGGTTAATTGTTGCACACACACAAACTCGTATATCTCTGTAAAATCTGAACTCTTGACGTGATGTATTGGTTAGCAAGCTAGATTAACAGACCATTCTTCACAAGTTCGTTTCTCACTGGACACTCGAAAATTCTGACCTTTTTCCACAACTAAACTAAGTTTATGCATGTCGAGTTTTGTATATATGCTTGCATACTTTATATAATAATGCTTTTGAGCTGATTGATTTTTGAATGGCATCTCAACTCACCTCTGGTTATTTTATGCCTAGAGGTTAAGAAATCCTGTTTATTGTACATTTATATTTACATTAAATGTAAACAAATACACTTGACCCATAGTTGGTACACTAACAGGTACTAGAATTCCAGGTCAAAGTGTATCTGGTAGTAATGGCAAAGAAGAGGTACTCCACAAACTTTATATCTCTTAGAACTGGATTTAGTGTCATGCCCAGGTTACCACATTTTGATAAGAGGATCTTGCTCCTTTGCAGGAGTTAGAGTAAATTACTCTAAGCCCCGTCAACAGGTCATCAATTTTGTTTTTGTTCAATAATAGATTTTTTTTAATTATAAAGAATATAACATATAGAACATAAACGAATAGTTTAGATTGTGTCGTCATGATCACAGCATTGTGGTTAATGTTACTAACAGCGTTTTTTTTTAAATACCGGACAACACCAGGAGCTTCTGTACGTTGATTCAATGATTCTATCTACATCTCCTAACCAGGCAGCGATATGTGTCGTCTTTTTTAGTGTGTACTTACCAACTGCTCCACATAAGTGGGATTTGACACAAGGTAAATTTTTAAGCAAAGATTAAAAGGTTTGAATTTAGAGTTTACCTTCTCCTAAACAGGTTGCCTTATCTGCTCTAATATTTACGCATTTCTAGAGAGAGAATAGTTGGATTCTTCCTTTCCCAAGGTATTAGCGCTATGTGAAATGTGTCTTCCTTTCTAATAGTAGCAGTAATTAGACATCAGATCCCACAACCTTCAGTTCAGTCATCCATCGCCGTGAGTTGCGCACAACCGGAAGTAGACCCTACTAAATTACAGATGTAGTATTTCCTTCAATACAAAAATAGTGCACAGGTGTGAAAATGATGTTGATGGTGCTTATTAAGCATTCAGAAATTTTAAAGCAACCAATTTGCTCGGAATATATATATTTATCAGCTCCTCCACACGAGCAGGATGTGACACAATGTCCATTTTTTAAGTGGAGTTCAACAGGGTTGAATTCAGAGTTTTCTTTCTCCTAGACCGGTTGCCTAACCAAGGTTAAAGAGCCCAGTCTGCACTACTATTTACCAATAGCTAGGAGAGTAGGATTCATACCTGTCCCAAGGGCATTAGCTCTAAGTGAAATGCAATTACCACGTTCCTACGACTATTTATTCGGAATATAAGATCTTTTCTAAATTACGACAATGTAAGGAGCGAGGTATGGTCTCTGTATGCATGTCATTTTGGAAACCCCAACAGGTCCCTAACATTTTTAGTTGAGATGTAACAAATCCGGACAGTTGTGGCGTAAACATGTGTGTAGAATGATATATCGTCGTGTGGATATGAATTCAAAAAGAATTCATGGCGTATTAACAAGGAAATTGTATTCACTGAGCAATATTAGGAGAATCAATACCATAATGAGTCGAGAGAGGTGTATGAAAGTATGTCCTAAAGTGTAATCATTTATCTAGAAAAATATAATATCCTTGTTGTATATCTAGTAGAAAGGAAAATGTAGACCTATATGTTGAGCATGTTCTTATGCGCCGGGCTACGTGAGTTTGTAGTGGGCGAGAAGCCCCTCTGTCATGTAGACAGGAGACAGGCTGTTAGCTCTGATGAGGTTAGAAATTGAAAGAGGATCTAATTTTGGCACATCCACTCTTATATTATTGCTGGCTACGACATCTAGCGCCTACAGGCAAAACGGGGAGAGGGTAATTACCTCTCATATCCCTAGTGTCAAAAAAGAGAAACCGTGTAAATACGGGATATAATCCCTACTTTTGAGTAGTTGATAGGGTGCCTATCAATTTTGTACGGTAGTATACAATTTGAAATAAACGGGTAATTCTGAAAAAGAAGAGTCATAGGAAATACCCATCATATGAATTGATAAGGTTTAACCTTTCGCTGAACTTGTAGTCGTTCTCTGAGAACAGGAAGTAAAGTTAGAGATTTCAGTTTTAGCAAAGTTATCCGTCCAACTAAAAAGTATAAGAATATAATAAGAAAAGAAGTAACTATACAACAACTCCCACGTATGCAAATCCAGGCAAAACTGAATAGTTTGTGTATAAATCTATGATTATTTATGTATATTTGTTTGTATATATAGAGTTTGTAATAGACTTCGAAATAAAAAAAAAATAAAGTAACTATAACACACGCAAATTCCATGCAAAATTGTCTCTGTTTAAAGTGATATAAATAGAATATATTTCATTAAATTCTTTCAGTTTCCCTTTATCTTAAATCCCATCAATAACTGACACTTGAACGTGTTTTACAAAAATATCTAAACTATATCTTTGGTATAAGATGCATGCGAATAAATTTATGAACGAGATTATTGTACTTAGTTCTCCCTTGAGCTTTCTTCAGTGTGCCATTGCTATTATCTGTCATATTAACTGTCATTCTCACAGTTCTCATTTGTCATCTTTCTAAGACGAAAACGTGAAATTAAATTTGACAGCTCTTTGTACTTTTGTTCTCCATACATTACTGGTCTAAAAGGTTATTGATTTGTGCAGAAGATATGGAACGAGGGAAAGTCTTATACGAATTAGCACAGAGGTGATAATGTTATAGCAATAAAAACAGCATTAATCACAATGATAATACTATTGCATTTGATTGCCTAGAGATGTCACTAAATCTCGCGAACTATGAACCAAGGCGCATGGTGTAATCGTTATTCTCGTAGAAAATGGACCCTGCAAGATGAGTTCAAATTCTGGACCAGACCGTTTGAATTTCACATAGCTCTAATACTCTTGGGAAAGGTATGTAACCAATTGTTCTCACTCCGACTATGGGTAAATAGTAGAGCGGACTGGGCTCTTTAACCTTGGTTAGGCGAACAGTTTTGGAGAAGGAAAATTCTGAATTCTAACCTATTAAACTCCGCTTAAGAAATTAACCTTGTGCAGAGGGGTTGGTAAATATATAAAAATAATAAAATATCTACTGATTTTTTAACACATGTGAAGTGTGAATTTGTTCTCGTTGAAAAATGACCACTTAAAACTGGTGTGAAAAACTCGTAAGGATTAAAGAAGAAGAGAAGAAGAAGAAGAAGAAGAAGAAGAAGAAGAAGAAGAAGAAGAAGAAGAAGAAGAAGAAGAAGAAAGAAGAAGAAGAAGAAGAAGTTATAATAATAATTCTCTGGTGAATAAAGTGAACTTTTTAACTGGTAGATTTTATAATCCCAACTGATGCGTGAATGCGAAAGTAAACGAAAAAATAGACAAATATCTGAACCTTGACCTTAAAATTGAAAAAATATGAAACATGAGGGAAAAGGTGATACCAATTTAGTTGGTGCCCTTAGAACAGTCCACAAAATGTTTAGAAAACAGACTGGAGGAATTGGAAATCAAAGGGAAAATCGTGAACATTCTCACAGCAGCATTAAGATCGGCTACAATACTCAGAAGAGTCCAGGAGACCTGAGTAGTTTTTTGTCACTCAGACTCAAATAAATGATTATGAAAACTCATATGCCTCTACATTACTGTATTGGCCATAATAGTAGCCAATTGGAAGCCATACTTTTCAAATCTTCAACATAATTTATACTATTCTTTTAAACGCAACTTTCCAGGAATATCTAATTATTTTAATCACCATGCAAAGCGTTTTTGACTGTTTGCATTTTTCCAAGGAGAGTGGCCTACAGTGTGTCTACAATATACACAGCACTTTGTGAAGCACTACTGTCACGCCACGAACGTATTATCGCCAGATGTGGCAGCCTGATATTTCCTTGTACCCAAGAAACATTTCCCACTGAAGGATCCCCATCTTATGACCGTGGAGGAGATCCAGTGTGGATCACATGTGGAGCTTGAAATGATGAAAGATCGAGACTTTCAAGCAGGTCACATATCATGACAGAGAATGGTAACGGCTAAAATTGAATAAATTTTAAATAAGCATCTTGGAGAAGTCATCAAGATTTATCATCGCAAGACACACACACACACATACATATTATATATATGTGGGGGGTAATTATGTGTGTGTGAGTGTGAGAGTGTATGTGTGGAGGGGTGAATAATATCAAATATATCTGTGATTAGATTCAACCAAATTAGAAAACTCAAACGTACATATAAATGAAGTTTTATATATATATAATATATATATATATATAAGTAAGTAAAGTAAAGTCGACGGGGCGGCCTAAAGTCGGTATCAGCCAGTCAGCAAGGGAGTCTATCCCCTTCTCAATAGCGCTAGACCAAGGAGATTGGTTTTGCGTACGAGGTGGAGCGCCAAACCTACCATCAGCTCCTTACTTTACCGCACAGATCCCTGTGCTACTCATACGCTGAGTTGGCGGGGACCGGTATCGAACTAGGAACCTTGTGGTTTCTAGCCGAACGCTCTACCGACTGAGTTCATTTATATGTACGTTTGAGTTCTCTAATTTGGTTGAATCTTATCACGGACATATTTGACACACACACACACACACACACACACACACACACATATATATATTATATATATATATATATATATATATATATATATATAATTACAATTAACTTTATTTTACTCTTAATATAGAGCTTCGTAGAAGGAGAAAAGTGTCTATATATGAAGCCATTTATTGCCATCATTTTTTCTCTCTTAATGGACCTAATTAATATACCGTGAACGGATAAATCTAAAAACTAACAAGGTAAAACGGTGATATGTAAAAGTATCAGACACCTGGTAAAAGCTACCATATACCACTTAAAATGTAAACGATACAATGTAAAAAGTAAACGATTTTAAATAAGAATTGTTTAGCTAATATGTATCACGCAAAATTTGGGGAGAATTTGTAATAATGTAATAATAGATGAGTGTAGTGAGCCTCTCACAAAGTGACCAAGCTGCCTGCAGGATCTAGTGAAAAGCCGCGTTCAAATTGATGCATTTGCTTCTTAAAATAATGTTAAAGAAATGTAGTCGTAAATAAGGTTAAAAGAAATGTAGCTGTAAATAAGAATTGTTTAGCTAATATGTATCACGGAAAATTTGGGGAGAATGTGTAATAATTTAATAGTTAGTGGGTGAATGTAGTGAGCCTCTCACAATGTGAGGAAGCTGCCTTCAGGATCTAGTAAAAGGCTGCTCAAATTGATACATTTGCTTCTTAAAATAAGGTTAAAAGAAATGTAGTTGTAATTAGTTTGATACGAATATAATTTTTTGTTTGTTTTTAAAATGTTTTAAAAAGATTAATTGCAATTTTTAAAAATCTATTTAAAAGAATTGGTGGCACTTCGATATTTAACTAAAATTAATACTTGAAATTCACAAAATGTTGCGAAAATCTGTATTGTTCAAACAATTGAAGAAGAACCGTTGATTTTGTGAATGTTACATAATTGTTAGTACCCTAACACTTATTTACAGTAGTATAGAAACCAAAATGGCTGTTATAAGTTGCAGCCGACTTAAAGGATTGACTGACTCGGCTTGAACTCAGTCTGAGCCTCCTTCTGGGGGATACCGTGAGAATCGGTGGAGAAGACTCTCTTCCGGTTTAGATTAGAAAGAGAGTTTTAGTTCAGATCGGCCAAATCACGAAGGTGGTAAGTCGTGTTAAGCGCACGACCGACTCAATCTAAAATATGATCTAAAGTAAATCGAAGTCTTGTGTTATTATCTAAAAACTACCAATGACACAGGGCTTCTGATAAAGAGAAATCCCCAATGGAAGACCAGACACGAAGTCCCCAAGACGAAGTCCAGATGCTAGAAGAAGAACGTAAGATACCAAAGATGAGCAGAAGAATAATAGAAGTAAAGAGAGTATACAACATATTTACCAATAGAATAAGATCATTAAACTTTAGATAACTCAACCAACAACTTAATTATATAATCCCGGCCTTATAACATTCAATTGCTATGAATTTTTGTATCAGATTTTTTTTATTACTTTATGCTTATTTCTATTTGATTTTTGTTGCGTTGTTTTTTCTTGTTACGTTACATTAATGGCGAATGAAATAAAGAATTAATTTTGGCGCCTAACCACTGCTGCGGCTGTGGACGACTTGATGCTTTTCATTTATCTATGCTGACAAATTAAGAATCCCAGACACAATGTCCGAAAGTTGTTCTGTAGAGCAGGTGGAAAATGAAAAGGTTGCAATCAAATCACCGGTCAGAAAAAGAAGAAAAAAAAATGTCCGACTGGCCCCTGTCCCCCACTCTCACCACCCTAACGCTTGTTCCTTACTATTTTGATTGCCTCTAAATCACCATTTGTTTACTGTCAGAGAAACCAAATATAGATTTGTTTAATGTATCAGCATAACAGTGCTGAAAATAGCCGAACTATATTTATCAAAGGTTTCATGAATCACTAAAATGTCTGAAAAGGAACATGTTTTGGAATATTCAGCATAGAGTTGTTAATTATTAGTTGTGGCACAAAGCCAGAAGTATGGGCCACTTAGTGTGAATCAACTTCATTGGTAATGGTCTAGTTGCCAATCTCACTATCACAACCAAGTAAAGCGACTTATTGAAAACTAGTAAGTAAAAGTAAAGTCGTCGGGGCGGCCTAAAGTCGGTATCAGCCAGTCAGCGAGGGAGTCTATCCCCTTTTCAATAGCGCTAGACCAAGGAGATTGTTTTTGCATCTGAGGTGGAGCGCCACACCTACCATCATCTCCTTACTTTACCGCACATATCCCTGTGCTACTCATACGCTGAGTTGGCGAGGACCGGTATCGAACTAGGAATCTTGTGGTTTCTAGCCGAACGCTCTACCGACTGAGCTAACCCGGCCCTTCTTGAAAACTAAACAGCTTAAATTTGGCGGAAGTATAGGACACATAGTGAGAATCAAATTCACTGCTCAGTACTTGTTTGCTGATCATTACACGACAACATAGGCGGGGTTAGGTCAGTCGGTAGAGCGTTCAACTAGAAATCGCAAGGTTCCTAGTTTGATACCGGTCCTCGTCAACTCAGCGTTATGAGTAGCACAGGGATCTGTTCGGTAAAGTAAGGAGCTGATGGTAGGTGTGGCGCTCCACCTCAGATGCAAAAACAATCTCCTTGGTCTAGCGCTAGTGAAAAGGGGATAGACACCCTCGTTGATTGGCTGATACTGACATTAGGCCGCTCCGACTACTTTTACACGACAACAGGCTGATCATATTCGCCATACAGTAGTGGTTAACGGTTTTCTTTTAATTTATTAGTAATGTTTATTTCTTGTTAATGTACGCCATGCTTATTCTACTCCATGTAAAAATTATGGAATTAGCAAAGCTAGGGGATGTTCACCATATTTAGTTTATTATTTAGCAGTAAATAAGCTAATAACAGATAAGACGCAATCCATGTTTTACTTCATTAATGTATGCTAAATAAACTAGTAGAAATTTTTTTTTATTAAATTCATGTGTATTAATGAATAAGAAAAATAGTCTCATTTGTATATACACTGGTGGTTGACCCTCTTTTGTGTTTTTGCTTTAGAGCAAATTGAAGAATACGCCCGGGTCTTACTCATATAGCTGCTAGGGCTTGACATGTCTAATCGATTGATCAGATTGGGCCTCATTGACCACATGTCTAGCCTAGTTAAGAGCCGAAGTGAGGTGTTGTAGATCATGTGAATATTGTGGGTCATACACACCCCTCAGTCACCAAGATCCCATCTTCAGATATTACAGGTTGCCACCCATGACCAACAGTTTGCTCCATTATAGGCGGAGGGTCTTACCCATCTGCTGGGGGGCATCAACGCATTCTCCAACCCAAGACGATAGGGTGGTTATTCTTGTTTTTGTTTTTTCACAGATCTTTCTCCAAAGCTTATTTAAGGTATACTTGTAAAAACTACTCACTAGATTATTAATATTACAAGCAAGGATATACACCCTCCGTGCATAAATATTTTAGTCTTAATGTTATGAAATATATTAAATTAGAAAGACTAACGAAATTAAATAAGAACACATATAAAAAGATGACACTTATTTTAATTATATTTTAATTGGTTTCTATATATCATTCATGGAATTGATTTTGATACGTTCGAAAATAATAAAATATTATTAGAGATCAATAACACCAAGTAATTATTTATTAATCCCGGTTTTGTTAAAACCAGTAAGCAAAGTAACCACACCATATACTATGTAAACCTTTATTTCTTAATGATATATAAGACACATTGCAGGATTTTAAACGCACTAATAACGTGGGATGTTTTAAGGCAAATCCAACTCATGTTTATAGAGACATCGTTGATAAATAAGATTTATTCTATGTATTAATGTTAGTGATTTTTACTATAAATTACATACTCATTGATAAATTTACGCAATTGCTGAGGGTATTGTGACGTAAGCATTAATGTAGTTTCGGTTACAGACAAACAGACGGCGAATCTACATTATAATAGGATATATCATATTATCAGTACTTTTCATCTGCTTTTGATTCAGATGTTTTAATGGCAAATACGTACTGAAATGCTGGACATTTTGAGAGATATATTTACCCAACCATATCGCCACAGCCAGGATTTCAACTTTTAAGCGGAGTGCAGCTGGTTTGAATTCAGAGATTTTTTTTCATTTTCCTAGAAGATTTGCCTAACCAAGGCTATAGAATCCGTTCTGTTCAACTATTTACACATAACGGGGGCGGGGGGAACAGAATGGTTCATGCCTTTTTCAAGTGTATTAGCCTGTCCGTTATCTATTTCTTCATCGTTTCTCGTTCATAGAGATTAAATAGAGAAAATAAAACAATCGGGTCCGAAACGATTAAAATTATTTGTACTTTTGTGGGTTTTCTCTACCCATTCAACGTTTAGCCATTACATTTACAGCAGTCACTACATTATCAATTTTATAATCTCTACATTTTTCTATCTTATCTTATTAATAATGGAGATTCGCTTCAGGTTTTTGTCTGTAACAAAACTATGTCACTGCTTACATCACATTACCCAAAATCGTCATAACATAGGATAAATACACTCAAAATTTGAACATGCAACATTAGACAGTCCTCATTGTTTTTAAAACAATTTTTAATGAATACATGACTGGTATTATATATCTATATATTGTTTGTTTTATTTTAATACATATTCAAAGTTTACATTTCAAATTGTTTTATTTTTTAATCCTTTAATGAATTTGATGAATATTACTTACTTAGGGTACAAACTCGCTGACATTGAGTTTTTAACTCCCACCCCTCAGGCAATATGTTTCAAAAATCTATTTTAAATCGCCCGGTGGGTGTTTTTTATTTTGCTAGTTATTATAATGGAGATTGTATGTTTTTTTTCTGTCTGTAACCAAAACTATATCACTACTCAAGTCACAACCCCCTTAGTTATTTACGTCACATTCTCCATGATTTTATTTAAACCTCACTTATTAATAAAATCGTTTTACATTATTAATACTATTGACCATATCTACATACTAATAACATGCAATTGTATTTATATATAGAACAAAATAGCGGTTTACAGTGTGAACGAGAAGGCTAATTTGCATATTGGTATTAAAGAATTGATTTTAATAAATATGTGCTTACTCTAATTAATTTCTAATTGTTTGGTTTTATCTTAATGTATATGAGCAAAAAAAGCAACACCTACCATCAGCTCCTTACTTTACTGCACAAATCAGATTAGCCAATCTGTGCTACTCATACGCTGGGTTGGTTGGGACAAGTATCGAACCCAGAACCCTATGATTCCTATGTGAGTGCTCTACCCAATGAGCTAAACTGGTCCCTTTACTAGCATCAATAACTGCCTCTATATGAAGTTGAAATGCATGTGTCCTCAAATACCTGTATATATATATATATATATATATATATATATATATATATATATATATATATATATATATGAGTATGAAAAGGTGGAATGAAAACATGACACAATGCTGTTAAAGAGAAAACAATTTATAATATAATCATATCTGATATTGATCAATATTTCGATTTTACAAAAATTAAAATAGATATTGATCAGTATCAGCTATGATTATATTATAAATTGTTTTCTCTTTAACTGCATTGTGTGATGTTTTCATTCCACCTTTTCATACTCATACTGTCGGATTCATTTCCTTTCTTTTAACTTATATATATATATATATATATATATATATATATATATATATATATATATATATATATAAAGATCAATAGCATTGATGATTTTATTATGAAAAATAAAGGTACTTAATATAAAAACAGAGTAGGTAAAACACAGACACAATGTCTCATGCAATTTTTTCATGGCTGAAGCAGAAACTTTTTAAAAATGTCTGTAACTAACTAAAGAAATGTCGTGTAGAGTCTTCTGTCTGGGAAGTTCAAAATTAAACTCGTGTCAATGGGAGTATGGTGGGGATGTATACTGTATTTTTTAAAAAATTTTTGCTAATTATTGAATTATATTACTTAATTATGTAACGTTGTCGTATATGTTCACAGTACCCAAAGTGTATATAATTAACGCGGCGGCGGTGGTGATATATTCACCGTACTAAAAATGTCTTCGGCACGTGGCGGTCATCCTGTTGATAAAAATTACAACGCGAGAAATATGTAGCCACAACTGCTAGCCTTTATTATCGTGCTCGTCTCGTGGGTTCGTATCAGAGAGGAGGAAAGGCGGAGAGAAAGGGAGAGAGAACTATTAAACTACCGTCATCCCACACGGGACCCAGGGCACGTCTTAACCCTACGCTGTCCCAAATCGAAAAGAGGTCGGTACCTTTCTTCGTTGTTCCACGTCACCACGAGACTTCCGGTTCAGGTCAACACCTGACTTCCGGTTGACACTCAATTCTCCATTCGAGAGGTCACGCTCCAGTCAAATCATCGTTCAACCTGTTTTTGTGCTCATCCCTATTTTTAAAAATCTTTACTCTCTCACTTATTTCTTTCTTCCTCCCCCTTCCATTAGTAGTCCTTGCCAAATCTAATCTTGCTACAATTATTAAAAATCAAAACCCAAATTTTGTGTGTTTCTTAGTTACAAGCTTTTTTTTTTGTTTCTTAGTTATAATCTTTTTATCTGTATTCCTATTTAGTTTCATTAGCCTTTCTAATTGAATATGATATTTTATTATATCACAACTTAAATACTTGCATACTTGGAAGAGAAAAATATATTTACTAGTCTTTATAAGAATTTTAAGCGACAAGTACTTGTGATAATTATCACGGAAAAAAATTTTTTTATTTATCTTATTTTATTTTTTACTTAAAATATTTAATTGTAATTTAATACAACTGTGTAGCTGTATAGATTTGTTTTTGTTCCTTATATTTTTGTATCCAATTTTACCACGATAAGAAATGGGCTAGATCACCTAAAACAAAAATTCATCAAACGTTCAATTATGTAAATCACGTAAAAAATTAATGAGAGGGAAAAGTATTTTGCCCCAGTGGGAATTCCACGAACTAAATTAAAGTATTCATCGGTAATCGTGACACCTTTATATTCTGTTTCAATTGTTGCTCTAGGAAAACAATTACGAGTAAAATTACTGAAGCTTTGATTAAAAAAATATCCATGCTGCGTCTACAATCCAAACTAGATTTTTTCTTTATCTCACTGTTGTCTTTGATAAAATGAATAGCATCCCAAGTGAGGTCTAGTATAGTATAGGGTTAAAAGTAACATTTAGTGTTGGGTTTAGCTCGGTAGAGCGTGTGCCTAGGAACCACAAGGTTCCTGGTTAGATACCAGCCCTCGCCAACTCAGCGTATGAGTAGCACAGGGATGTGTGTGGTAAAGTAAGGAGCTGATGGTAGGTGTGGCGCTCCACCTCAAACGCAAAAAAAACAATTTCCTTGGTCTAGCGCTAGTGAAAAGGAGATAGACTCCCTTGCTGTCTGGCTGATTTTATTTATCACATAACTACAGGGTGACGCAAAAGTCTTATCAGCCCTTATATGTTTTTATAGACTGAAACGAATTGAACATTATCGGTCAGTTTGAACTAGATTAAGTAGAATCGATTATCACTTCAATCTCGGACGAAAATTGATTATTTCAAAGAAAAAAAGGAAAGAATCAAGTAAAAGAATAATGATTGTTTACAAGGAAAGTGTAGTTTGCACTCGACGCACTGCCACAAAAAATGAAAGAGAATTATAATGTCCTTCTCAAGTGATTATATTCATTAGGTCATCTAATGTGTTTTCATGCAGAAAATTCGTCGGATGCCATTGGGTTGCGTGTTGTTGGGAAAAAATAGTGGAATCGATTTATTGTACATTCATTCACCTAATTATGTGATGAAGTAATATCAGTAGTTTTGATTTTAAGCACTCCACCGCCCTATCAGTTGGGGCTGTTAAATGAAACGACTCCACCTCAGCAGAGGGGTAAAATCCTCCCAATGGCCGTGGGCGGTGACCCGTGATGCTTAAGTATTGAACCCTCGTGGCTGTGCAGTCCATGATACCAGCTTTCACCCTTACTTAGGCTAGACAGGCGACCAGAGAGATCCCCTCTGATCAATTGGCTAGTCACGTCAATAGTACCTCTATGAATGTCTCGACCCTATTGCTGCCATGGTAAAGCTCCTACCTCTTGTAAAGTTTTTAAGTACCATCCTTGGCCAGTTGAAAAGAGCTTAAAGAAAGTCTTATGTTATGGAATCCTTTGGTAATCATTTGGTAATCGTATAAGTCCTATTTTGCGTATTGGTAAATGTCCAGTGGGTCAATCCTATGTCCGTCCTCGATGAACACTACAGTAATTATGACCAGTAGGGTGGGTTAAGTATTGTATCAGCCTCAGAGTACTGCCAATGATTGGCCAAGAAATAGATCACATGATCTCGCCTAGTATATAAGTAAGAGCGAGGATCTAGCACACACCTTATATACTAGAATTTCTCAACACCTCTTTTTATCATATGTGCTAGAAAGCAGTGGCTGAGGGTATTAATGTTAATCTAGTGGCGAAGTTCTAATTCTGGAGCTATGGGGAGTGTTGAGTAACCATTTGTTGTAATTACTGACCACGTGTGGTAGTACCTGTTAATGGTTAAATACATTTAAAAGAATAGTTCTCTAAAGATACACCTGTAAAGCAAAATTGAAGACCAACTGTCGTCTCGCACTCAACAGTTTTTTTTAAACAAACTATTTACCTACTAACTATCCCCATACAAATTATACATACAAAAAAGAAAAAGAAAAAAAAGATTTGGCATTAAATAACCCGCAGGGTTGTTATGCCATTACAACAAACTAATCAAAACTTTTCAATCTTTTTAAAAAATTCTTTCAATATTATTTTTACTAGTTTTTATTTAATCTCATTTATCGCTGTTTGTTATTGCAACTATTAAATTATTTTTACAATTGTTATACTGTTATATAGACGTATATACTCTTCGGGTACACATAATCGACAGACAGACAGAGACAGAGACTTAGATTAGAACGGAGATGGTTGATCTTAGTAACTTCTCTGGTTACTCTGCCTGGCACTGACTTGCTGCTGTTTCTACTTCAGTCACCATTTTCTTTGGGCTGATCTAGGGGCTTCTTCTTTGGTCTGGTCTGGGCTGGACATTGCTTGTTTCTTCATTTGATTAATTAAAACAAGACTTGGTTTTCATTGATCAAACTCTATTTTCTTCTAGTCCATATTGGTTCCACCACGGGGGGAGACCGACCCGGAGCTGACATAGGTATACACTCTCTCAAAGCTGGGTCGCGTCTGCTTAACTAACTAATTATTCTCATGTCTCTGTACCGGAGGTTAATTGGCTTCATCTAAAATTTCAGTCATAATCCCCAACGGTTATGGAAAATTATCCACCTCCGGTTTTAAATCTAACGAATTTATTTAAAAATAACTTACAGGTACGTTCACAATGTATGAATACTGAATTGTAACAATTCGATTATTACATGAATAGAATTAACCAGAGTTAACGAATAAGCTTCCACTGAGCTTCCTTATTAATGGGGGCAACAAAATATGACAGAAAAAAGGGATTAATAGTGACACAACTTCATAGAAGAAATTCTCACACATCCAGAGTATTACATATAAATATACTATTATGTGGAAACTATGAAAAAAGAAAAATGATAGAAAACCTAATCCCAAATAACTAATTATGATAATAATTAATCTAACAAAATTTCAGACAACTTAAGCCTATTACGTCGACTAAAGTAAAGAAGCAACAAAAATTAGGCATAAGAAAATCTAGTAAAAAAAACTGTTAGTAATAATCATAATGCTTCATCTGAGAAATTCAGACAACTTAATACTATTAAGTTCACTACTACAATAAATAAAGAAGAAACATAAAGAAAGACAAACAAAAATTGGTGAAAAATTATAATCACAATATTTAATCTAAAAAATTCAGACAACTTAAGGCTATTATGTCTAGTGTTACTAGTTGTAAACAAACAATAAATATAAAAGAAAAATGCATTACTACTACTAATAATAATGACAAGTATTTATATGAGAGATTCACACAAGATAAGAATCTTTCACTTGTTGTTCACTTGTTAATCGACACGACCGCCACTCATGTTTTCTTTATTTTTAAACGGATTAGTCGATCTAATCTTATTCTCCAATCTTTAATCAAGCTGTGTTTTATCCTTTGGTATTTTGTTGATGTTACGCTAAATCTGCGAATTAAATTCGTCTTATTATTAATTTATCCCACGATGGTTAAATATATGAAAAATAGCTGACGTACCCATCGAAAGCTAGTAGAAGACCAAGAAATGGATTGTGGTGGGCTTTAATGACAGTTAAAGGACAGCTTTGTTTTTTGACACTTCAGATCGATCTACACATGTTTATGTACACATGTTTATGTAGGGAGTGTCAGTCCAAACTAAATAATAATCTTATTATAATAGAGATTCGGTGTCTGCCTGTCTGTATACGTCACTGCTTACGTTACAATACCCTTAATACGTTTATCAATCAGAACTTAATTTATTGTCAGAATCGTTAATACATACAATAAATCTTATTTATCGACGATGTCTTTCAAAATATAAGTTAGATTTGCCCATGTTATTACTGCATTTAAAATCTTGCAACGTGTCTTATATATCACTAAAAATAGAAGTTTACATAATATATTGTGTAGTTAATTTGCATACTGGTTTTAACAAAATCAGGTTTAATAAATCATTACTTGGTGTAACTAATCTCTAATATTATTGTTTTATTTTCCAACGAATTAAAATCAATCCCGTGAATGATTTTATAGAGAAACCAATTAAAATCTAATTAAAATGTGTGTAATCCTTTTATATGCGTACTTATAGAATTTTGTTAGTCTTTTAAATGTAATGTTTCATTACATTTAAAATTAAATACTTACGCCCAGAGGGTGCATATTATTGCTAGTAATAATAATGATATGTAATTATTTAATATTTCCAGCGTAAAGAAAATTCCTAAAACTAAATAATATTGTTCAATTGCCAGTTTGACAGTTTGACAGAGGGGTGTGGCTTAAAAGTTATTGCCTGAGAAATGGACTCAAAGAAGTTCAAATCCTAGACAAATTTGTCTGGGTTTTTATTTCGGTATAAATGCCTTCGAAAATGCATAAACCCTGTAGTCTTCCTACTCTATGGGTGAATAGTAGGATAAATTCTGTCCTTTTAGTTAATAAAGTAACTTATCCAGGAGAAAGAAACAATAATAATTCAAGATATTGTGGTCCTAGCAACTCAGATCCATAAAAAACTATCTCGCTGTCTCTCAATATTCCCATAACCTGGTTTTCTGCTTTCCCGGTCTTCGGGTCGGGGGTCCAGTGAGCTTCGGCCACTGGACCGCTTTGAGTCATAATAATAGCGTCGATCCCAAGGGGCCATCCCCCCAGGCAACACCTGCCCCCTCGATTTAAAGGGGCAGGTCTGGGTTTATTGCCCGGTGCCTGAGGCGCCCCCCTTGAGGGGGAATGCCGACGGGATACACACAATTTTTCACCCACCAACCCATGAACTTCGGTTTGTGGGAGGATCCCACGTTAATAGGGCCTTTGTGCCGGACCTGGTACGAATGGGGTACCGGGAAAATACAAACCTGGTTTTAGTGGTATAACACAACTTACGTAGATTTTTTGGGTGTGAATAGCTTGGCTGGACCCATTATTCTCTAGGACTACAACCGGTCTGAATTCAGACCGGTTGCCATATAAAGTTTAAAGAGTCCAGTCTGTCTTACTATTTACCAATATCTTGAGGGAATATAGTTGAATTCATACCTTTCTCAATGTGTATATGAAATGCAAAACAGCCTGGTTCAGAATTTTATCTCAGGTAGGCAGGTCCACTTCATACGACGAGGACCTTAAAAAACTACTTGCACCAGGAACATAGACATGAGATAGGTACATCCCTATGCTTACAAGAACGCAGGCCATTTACCTTTTGCCATTAAATCTATACTAATAATGGAGATTCGGTCTCTATTTGTCTGTAACAAAGACTACGTCACTGCTCACGTCACAATTACCAAATTCGTCAATACATAGAATAAAGAACAATTAACTTTAATAAAAAAAAAGAAGCTGTTCCTTATGATTCAACGTTTGAATCCTTGCTGTTGTAATAAGTAAACTATATATTATTTAAATAGATAAACTATATAAACTATTAAATTAATTAAGAACTTGTGTATATAATTATTTAGTAAAAAACAATTCATTTTTTTTATTTGAACTTTATAAATATGAAAACCGTAGCATTAATTATGTCTTATGACAACATGGCTTCTAATTGGTCATTCCTTATTTCCTAGATTCAGTAAATATTCGTAGTAAATTTGGTAGCTCTATATCAAATCGTTTGACTTTATAAAGAACAAAATATGGGTGATGTACTGATTATAGTCGTAGAAAATAGACATGGGTCCCCGAGTTTAATTTTAATTGGACAGGCTGTTTGCATTTCACATAACGGTGATATCCTTAGGAAAGGTGTGTATATAACTATTTTCCCCTATATCTATGGGTAAATAGTAGAGCATATTGTGGATCTTTAACCTTGGTTAGACAACCAGTCTAGGAGAAGGAAAACTTGAAATTAAAATCTGTTAAACTCCACTTAAGAAATTGATCTTGTGTCACATCCTACCCATGCGGAGGGGCTGGTAAATATATAAAAAGAACAAAACTCCGGCTAATTATTAATATATATATTTTCTCGAAAACGAGATTTAAGGTGATAAGATTGTTAACATATTTAAGAAAAGAAGGAAATTCTTATTAGAAATGTTATTGTTAGAAATCAGTAAAATACCAGCAAAATGCAGATACATGAGTACAAATAAAATAAAACTTTCTCATTTAAAAAAAAATATTCCTTCCTTATTAAAGTTTCGAATATTCATTTCTTTCCATGAAATCATTTTTCTTTCATTTCAAAATTATATCCATTATGTATTTTTAGTTTTCCATTTATACTATAGCGTAGTTTGGAGTACAATGTCGCAGAACGCACGGTAAATAATATTAGAAACACACAGACCATATATTATGCGTGTGTTAAATGAGTACTGCGCAGCGACGAAAGATAGCAAATTCATCATACATAAATAAATAGAAACCTTTTTTAATAAACAGTTAATTTTCTCCTAAAGGAAAGATATCAGGACTTTATTATTTCTCGCCATACATTTTACATTGAAAACAAATATTATTCGGCATTATTTATAACATAATTTACAGCATTAAAACTCTGACACCAAAAATATGAATTTTTGTCTACAAATAGGTACACTCCTTATATATATATATATATATATATATATATATATATATATATATATATATATATATATATATATATATATATATATATATATATATTGTCTGTTCAACTGGATAGGATTTCTGAAATATAACAGCAAAACATTTCTCTTATGCTTCATTTACTCCGGCGTTTCATAGTAAGTACATTAAATTTTTTCAACACTTTAGTTAAATATATACGCCATGCCAGTTTTATCTATGTCATATGAGAACTGTACGTGGAACTCACACTTCAGTATATATATATATATATATATAATATATATATATATGTGTGTGTGTGTGTGTGTGTGTGTGTGTGTGTGTAGATATATGTACATGTATATATATATATATATATTTATATACGTATATATATGAGTCAACATCGTTGGCGTAAAGGAATTATAAATACGTAGGATGTCTTTGACTTGAAGTTAAATCTTATCAAGTCAAAAACCCTTCCTGTAGTTCTAAATTCCAAGAGGACGCCTTTCTCACAATGCTGGAATGCATGAGTTAATATTACAGAAAAGAATATTGAGAATAGTGTTGGGGCCAAGACATCTCCCTGCTTAACTCTATTATCTATTGGTATTTCATCTGACAATCTACCACTCATGACAATTCTAGCTTTCATACCATTGTGCAACTGCTTGAGTATATTCACAAATACTGGTGGGCACCCAACTTTACTCAATATCGTCCAAAGTGCATCTCTGTTGAATGTATCAAAAGCTTTTATCAAACCTGATACAGGAGGACCCGTTGCTCAATACACTTCTCCTGCACTCACCTAGCAGAAAATATCATGTCATTTGTTCCTTTCTTTCTTGACTTTCTAGCTCACAGTGAGGAGGATATTCAAAATATTGTGAACCTAGTCGCTGCCTCGTGCACTGCTTTTGGATTAAAAATAAGCTTGACGAAGACAAAGGTAATTTTGTATTATATTATATATATATATGTATGCATATATATGTATATATATATTCATATATATATATACATATATTCATATATATACAAATATATGTATACATATATATGTTTATATAAATGTATACATATGTATATATATGTATGTATATATATATATATATATATATTATATATATATATACATATATATAATATGTATATATATGTATATATATATATGTATATATATATGTATACATATATAAACATATATATGTATACATTTATATAAACATATATATGTATACATATATTTGTA
>CM042140.1:141156913-141184413 GCA_023376005.1 Doryteuthis pealeii
AAGTATTTACACTGGTTGAAAATTAAAAGTCAGAAATGTAAAGAATTTGTTAAGAACAAATGGGGTAAACCAGAGAGGGGGGGAATAATGAGGAAAGAGGGGTATGTGTGTGTGCCCTAGGTTAAACCAGGGTTATGTTATGCCTCCTATGGGAAATGTTTTGCTCTTATATTTCGGAAATCCTATCCAGTTGAACAGACAATATATATATATATATATATATGTGTGTGTGTGTGTGTGTGTGTGTGTGTGTGTGTGTTATTGACGGCTACATATTTATATTTTTGGTGACAGAGTTTTAATGCTGTAAATTATGTTTTAAATAATGCCGAATAATATTTGTTTTCAATCTATAATATTCCACGAAAAATGAAAAAGTCCTGATACCTTTCCTTTAGAAACAATGAACTGTTTATTAAAAAAGGATTCTATTTATTTAGTTCTGTATGATGAATTTGCTATCTTTCGTGGATGTGCAGTATTTACTTAACACACGCATCCAACCCAACCGTTGGATACGGGCAGGATGTTACACAATGTCGCAAGGATGGAACATCAATCTAATATCGAACTCGCTATTAAGTATGTGGTGTAATGGTTAGAGTCGTAAGAAACGGATTCGTTGATCCAAGTTCAGTTCCTAGACAAGGCTGTTTGTAATTCACATAACGCTAATACCCGTGGGAAGGGTATTAATCCATATATTTTCTCTCCAGATATGGATAAATAAGAGGGCAGACTGAGCTCTTTAACCTTAGATAGGTAACCAGTCTAGGAGAAGGAAAACTCTGGATTTGAAAAGCGTGGGGTTAGTCGTTGATTGGGTTTGTATCATTCTTTCTGTACCAATTATTTCCTATTGACTGTGCCAAAAAGTGCGGATGGTCCAACACAAGCCTTCGCCCCGATAATCAAATCACTGTGTGGGTTGTTCATTGGATGAACCCTCGTGCATTGAAATCGACGAGAGTGTCTATTCTCATTTATATAGTATTAATGGATATTTTAATTTACGACATGTCATTTTTAGGTATTTTACGCTAAAAACGGTTTTATTTTATTTGTGTTTGTTGAGTATTTGATTTTTTTTCAAACAAACTTTTAAACATATTTTTGGAAAGTCATTTTTATATATCTATCTAACCCATAGATGGGACACGAATAAATTATTCACTGCAGATGAGAGTAAACCTAGGAGTAATGGCGATGAAGGGGTGCTTCACATTCCCCAGAGCTCCAGAATTGAAACTTCACCACAAGATGCAGTTTGATGTCATAACCAGGTCCCTAAGGCCTCAGCCACCGCCTTCTAGCAAATATCTGATATAAAGGGTTAAGGGTTTACCATAAGAGCAAAAGCTCGGGACAATCCTATGCTAGGGCTTGACGTGACCAGCCGATTGATCTGAGGACCAGTCGCATAGCCCAAGTAAGGGTCAAGGTGGAGTGCCGCATGCCATGAACAACTCAGCCATCAGGGTTTTGTTTTTAAGCATCACAGGTCACTAGCCGCATCCAAAAAGTGGACCCATTCGGGAGATTTTACCCCTCTGCTAGAGTGCAGTCAGCATTCTTTACAGTCCCAACCGATAGGGCGATCATATAATCGTGTAAAGCAAATGATTATCATCAGTAAATAGGAATGTACTTGAAACTATAAATTACTAGAAGCGCCTACCCGGCATTGCATGGGTAGAGGGGTGACAAAGAAATTAGTCTCGCATATCCATTATTACTAATAAACGGAAGCTGGATCCTCGCTGGATTCCCCATAAAATCTCCATTTAAAAAAGACCTGGTGGGATGTCATAAATTTGTTTCCCAAATATTAATAAAATTTATTATTTTTGCACAAAAAGCTAACTCTAGTGATAGTGAATGTGTATATCTATTTACTTTGTCGTTAATTGTTTTATTTTTATAGTTTCCTCCGGACATACATACTTACATACACACAACAGCCGCCTATATATTTATAGATTATATACTATAGCTATAAGTGTTGATAAATATTCATTAGTTATCTGAAACATCTAATTGCTTAAAAGAACAGTTTTTCTTTGATATTAATTAAGCAGCTATGTTATGATAAATTGTAAATCTAAAACCAACAAACCAGCCGTTAAATGATATTTAATATTCCTATGTAATGCATACAAATTGCTCACGGTTATATGGTTTCACGTATTCCTATCTAATACAATTAATTTTCAAACAGGTTTTTAAAACAAATTATTGGGACCCGTAACGGGTACTTGTACTTGCAGAGAGGATCTATGGGATGATGCCAACGAAAGGGTAGCACATATTCACTAGAGCTCCAGATAGATAGATAGATAGATAGATAGATAGATAGATGACATTTTCTAATTCAAATAAAAATTTCTTTAACATTAGAATTGGTAATAAGTGTATAAATCCGTACATAAACTTGGAAATAGAGATGACAGTCTTATGACAGTAAGTTAAAGCATTTATAATATTTTCACTGAAAGAGACATTGTCGATTATTTCAAAGTGAATGATTGTCGAAGATTGTTTCTTTTAAGGAGGATCATTGACAACGATGGATTTTCCTGTCTTAGAAATTGTAGCCGTTGAAACCAATTCTATTCATTTCTTTTGTTGCAATAATAGTGTCTCCATTTATTCGAGTTGCTGATATATAGTCAGGGGCTTTGTTTAGCGTAAGATGTTTAAAATGGGACTGATAACTTTCACTTTGGTATTTAATGCAAGGCCAAGTAGGAAATTGTGTACACAGGTGAAGTTTTGCAACATTTGGTTGTCCCCAACGGTGCGCATTTACGAAATAGAAATAGAAATCTGTTTTCTTACAATGAAGACACATTTCATGCATTTGAATGTCAGAATAAAAGAATATATATATATATATATATATATATATATATATATATGTGTGTGTGTGTGTGTGTGTGTGTGTGTGTGTATGTGTATGTGTGTGTGTGTGTTTAAGGTATCCAAAACTAGTAATAAGGGATGATCCTATTTGGGATCTTCAAAATCTCACTGTATAACCATACAGTATGTTCTTGTAGGTGCAAACATATAATTCATACAAGGAATTTTATAATTCCTAAAGAGAGCTCAATGTATAATAATCAATAAATTAGATTAGGTACAGAGCAATATTTAACTTTCAAAGAAAGAAAAGAAAAAAAGAAAAAAAGAAAAAAGAAAAAGTTTTTTCTTTCTTTGAAAATTTTAATATATATATATATATATATATATATATATATATATATATATATACAATTATATAAACAATTAATTTAACTGTCACATTACATTACTTAACATTACTTAAACAGTTTTAATGATGAGAAACACATACTTTACCTTGTTCATGGTTTGAATACGAACTGAAAGTTCTCGGTAAGCTAGAAATAGCTCTTTTGGAGAAATAATTAATCTCAATCCAAATATTTCTTTGTTGACGGAATATAAAATATATGTTTGATATTATATTGAAAAACAAAGCTTTTTTTCCTAGATGAGTCGTTATCTTGCAAAATTCACCTATTAACATATGTTCCGTTTTAAATTAGATTTCCAAAAACGCATCATCATTATAAACGAGCCAACCAACTTTCCCAATTAAAATGTAATTAAAAAGATTTTTGACAAAAATTTACCAATCGTTTAGGCAAAGATTTGAAAAAGAAAACCAAAGACTCAAGACGTTTTAATAGCAGCGATTCAGTCTACGTGGGAAAATACAATGGCACTTTAATATCAAGAATATTTACATGGGACAATGTGTAAAAGGAGTGAAGAAATATTGCAAGTAAAAAGGAGGAAATACAAAATATATTGTCTTTTATTGTCAAAATAAATAGCAGTTTTTACTAATGTCATTTTAATCAAATATGATAGATTTTTAAACAAGATCTTTCTAAAAATATGATAGATTTTTAAACAAAATCGTTCTAAGAATCTTGTAATTACTACATTGTTGGAAGTGCGTGGTCTAATGCTTAGAGTCGTAGGAAATGAAATCGTCATCTGAGTTCAGATCCTGGACGAAGCTATAGTTTACATAGCGCTAATATCCTTAGGAAATGTATGAATCAATCTACTCTTCCTCCAGATATGAGTAAATAGTAGGACAGACTGGGTTCTTTAACCTTGTTTGGGCAACCAGCCGAGGAGAAGGAAAACTCTGAATTCCGCTTGGGCGCCGCTTAAAATAGGCTCAGTCCTAATTAGTGATCTATTTCACTTTCTTTCAGTATAATTATTTGTGAAGTGTAATGAACAAAATTACAAGTTAAAAGTAGAAACAAAATAACATTCAACTGTAAATTCGAAGGAAATAGTAGAAAAAGATTGTGTGTTTGTGTTTCCTATTAGAAGTATGCATATTTTTGTTCAAAATATCAGAAATTATTAAAACATCATTGTCATAATGATGTTTTCAGTAGTTTTAAATGTGCAAGCCATAATTATGAACATATGAATATTTTTAATCAAATGAAATAGCAGTATATCTAACAACTGTGTAATTCCATGTCAAATCACCAGAAAAAGTAAAATTGTCACCCACCCCTTCAATTTATAGGTGTTCACTATGTTAACATTAGACAATCCCCAAAATTTGAGCTTCCAATTCCAGAAATTGGCGGAGTTATGTTGATTTTTAGCTCTCCAAATTTGGTGGGGTTGACGAAAAATGGCGACTTTTTTTAACCTATTTTTGTCTGTAAAATGAGTTCTAGTGCTTCCCTACTACTGGCACCCCATATATGACAATTTCTTTTTCTATTATTATTTCACATATATTGAACATTGTTCGTACCAAAAAGATTGTTTGATATTGGCTCAAACCGTAGCTATAACACCACTTAAACTATTGCAAATCAGAAATCATTAATAACTTAAAATGGGTTATCTTTAAGATTTTTTTGATAGCATTCCCAATTTTTAGAAGTAGGGAAGCTCTAGAACTGATTTTACAGACAAAAATAGGTTACAAAAGTCGCCCTTTTTCGCCCCCCCTCGAATTTGGAGAGCTAAAAATCGACATGTCCGCCAATTTCTGGAATTGGAAGCTCAAATTTTGGGGATTGGCTAACTTTATTATAACCCACACTTGGACAAAACTTCAGAAAAATTGAAGAGGGAGGGTGACATGACCTGGATGATTTGACATGAAATTACCCAACTAATAAACATATAAACTCAAACAGAACAGTTTACATGGGTTGGCACGGTTTGCTAATATATAAACACAGACTATCTAGAAAAATATCGCTTTTTAAAATCTTTTTTGTGACTGAAAACATAATCATTTATAAAATATCGAAAACTTGGTAAGACTTAGATTCCACCATTTCCCATAATCTATACAAATACTCATCTCCTTCATCTCCAACTTTTCATTCTTCAGCCTCTTATACAATTTCGACATCTTTTCTTTCCATACTATATTTTTCCTATTATCTAACTTCCCCATTCTTACCACATCATTTTTCTTCATCCCGAAATATCTAAGAATTGTCACTTTCTTCCTACTTTCCTGGACTTTGCTACAGCGTTTAATTTCCTCAAAAGAGCCGACGATATGTGACACATACGAAAGATTGATAATTAGGTAGTTAGGTAGCTACTTAGGCACGTAGTTACAAACAAACATATCAATACAGGGTCTGGCTGAATGATCATCGAGATTTAAAATTGTCTACGCCATCGCACTAAATGTTATTTCTTTGTGTAGCCGCAACCATGCCAATTTAATTGCCACTTGTAATCGTTCGTTTATTTTTTTCCTGGATATCTCATCTCACTATGTGGTAACATATTGTAGCAGGATCCCCCACCCGATCTATCCCCTTGTAATTTCTTTCTCAGCGAATACTTGATAGCTCTAGTTTCTAATAAGCAGTTAAGTGACGAAATGAAAAATATCATTTGTCATGAACCACTGTAATACCAGAGGTAATAACTAGACGAACGCTGTAGAACTCCATGGTGAGGTTTTAAGAGTGTATAGTTTTTTAAGGACGATATTATCTTAACAATAAAAATAAAAATAACAAAATAAAACTTTTTTTTTGTAGTAAAAATCTAATTTTTTGGTTGGTTGGTTGGTTGGATTTTACAGTATATCAACCCTTGAGTAATTTCGTGCGAAAGACGTTTTTTGTTTTATTCATTCTTGTTGGGTATTCAAGTTTTTTAAAAACTAATTTTTTAAGATTTTCTTGAACTCATTTTTTTGATAATTTTATCCATAGATAACAGTTACTACCGCTCCGGGGAAAATTGGATATGAGAGCAATGGCAACGAAGGGTACTATTACACAAAATCCAGAGCTCCATAATTGGAACCACTAGATGCAGTTTAACGTCATACTCAGGACACGTGAAAATTACAAGAAAGTTCCCGATTTCGAAAAGAAGGTTCTCGAGTCCGAGAAGGTTCCCGAGTCCGACAAGAAATACCTGAAGAAGGCCGGAGGGCATATCGTCCGAAACGTTGTACAAATAACAATGAAGATGGGGACAATAGTCCGAATAACGCAGATAATACTAGAAGAACAGTAGTGGAACTATTTAAGCCATAGATGAGATGATGAGGTGGTTCCTATCTTTCCCAATATTATTCGTTAGAAATTGAATGTAATAGCTCGATTTCGGTTCAAACTCACTTACTATAATGTTGCTGTTCAGCACGTGATCCTCTACGCCATGGTGACTTCCCCATGATGTTTTGAGAAAGTATTTTAAAAATATTGTATTCTCCTAATGATAACCTGGGATCGAATCTCTCATAAAACTTGTTTTTTAGATGTGTATAACACTACAAATGTTATGGGTTGATTGGGACATTATTTTGTAGAGCGCCAATCAAAGTCTTTTTACCTCGCTTCTTTGACATCATACAAATCATTGTATGGGAAAATAAATGTATATATTTTGTACATAACCATCAAGAAGCGTTCTGTTTATTTGTTTTGTTGATACGTTGACAGCTTTTGGTTATTTAATCCTATTTCAGCCGAGTTGGTAAAAGGAACGAAACCAGCTCTCCTTCAGGACACTATGATACTATAATCTGTGCTATGACCAGCATTAGAATAATCCTCAGACACTATAGTAGTATATTTGGTATCATTCCGATAGAACGACTGTAATACTGAGCCGGAGCATTGCTCTATAAACCGAAACTTTATTATATGTGTGTGTGTGTGTGTGTGCTTGTAAGTGTGTGTGTGTGACTGTTTTTGTGTGTTGGGGTAGGTGTATGTGTGCGGATGTGTGAATGGGTGGATGGTGGGAAAAATAAATTTACACTTGAAGATCTATTTATTATTAGATATTTTTGTAAGCACAGAGAAACTTGTTTCGTCCCATGTAACATAACGTCACCAATAAATATAATGGAGTTGATAAATGATAAATTTTAAAAATTTAGAATGCGCTTAATATTTTATATATTCGCATGTACAATGGGTTTTAACAATCCTACTACTTAGGACAAATGATAAGATTAAATATCAGGAAAATAAAATAAAAATAAGGATTGGTTGTAAAGCTTTTATTAAAAATAGAGACCTTGCCAAAAGGATTAAAACAAAGTCTATAATGAATAAGTAATGTCAGCTTTGACGTACGGTTTTTAAACCGAGGAATTTATAAAAATCAATTGTAAATTCATTTCAAATTGTCATCTTTAAAAACATCGATGGCAAGAGGAATGTTAGGAATAATTTAAGAGATAGAAAAAAAACTAGAACTGCTTAAAGGATACAAATGGAGGTGTACACGATAAGAAAAATAGGATGAAAATGTTCCGAATGGTTAGTTAAATGGTGCCCAATGAATAACAAAGGCAATATGCAATGACCACACAAAAGAGAGGTGGGATAGAATACCTGCCAAGGGCAATGACAGATAGACACGGGTTGAGAGAGAGAGAGAGAGAGAGAGAGAGAGAGAGAGAGAGAGAGAGAGAGAGGGAGGGGGGAGAGATACTCATGGGAATCCGTGCTCTCAGCGTGACCTGCTGATTATAAGGAAGATGATATATGTACTAATACTGGTGTGTGAACGTGTGTGTTTGTGTGTGTGGATACATGCTTGTGTATGGACATGTGTGGTGTATATATATATATATATATATATATATATATATATATATATATTTGTACTAATACTGGTGTGTGAACGTGTGTGTGTTTGTGTGTGTGGATACATGATTGTATATGGACATGTGTATGTATGGATGTATAGGTGTATATATATATATATATATATATATATATATATATATATATATATATATATATATTTGTTTTTGATTAAGTTAAATTACTAAGTAAATATAATTGTCTTTCTTGGATCTTCATATATGTTTCTATGTATGTGTATGTGTGTATATGTATGTATTTGTATATGTTTATGTACGTTTGTGTGTGTATATGTGTGTATGTATATATATGTATATGTCACTTAGAAAGAAAAATATAATTAAATAAAATAGATTAGTTTATATTTCACTTTAAATTTAAATTTAAATTTATCCTAAAAATTAAAAACCTTACATTCTTTCTTAACTCTCTTACTTTATATATAATAAAAAATATAAAGATATTAAAAAATTTTATTACAAAATTAAAAATCCTTCCTAATTTCCGTTGCTAGCTTGCCGTCAACGGTTAATTTTCTTATTTTCATATTGGTTGAATGGGTGAATTCGTCTGGTGACGAATTTGGAATATGTCTCTCTTTTTCTGAATCTCTCACAATAATAGATACATTAAGAGATACATTTTTTGTTGACCGAGATTTTTGTGACGGAAGTGCTCATATTTGAAACTACAACATAATTTTTTTGCAACATCAAGGACTTCGTTTGGAATTCATATCGCAGGACTATAAAATTTTTAAAAAATTTAAAAATTAAAAATTTAAATCTGTCTTCAAATGCCTTTAAAGTAATAAAGAATTCATCATTCGCATCTGATGAGTCGGGAGAGTTAGACACTTTGTCTAAACTCCCTGAAATAGACTATATTGCTAAATCTCTAAGTCTTTTGTTATTTCTTTACTTATATATTTGCTCTGTGACTCTAACATTAAGAGCACACATTGAGCACTCAAACTGCGACAGGTTTTTTAAATAAAACTCTTGTGTCGTAAGGAAGTTTTCTTTTCTGGACTTTTGGATTATATATATATATATAATATATATATATATATATATATATATATATATATATATATATATTTATAGCCACCAATACATTTAAAAGTCCGTTTTACCAATGGTTTCGGAACATCACTTTTAGGTGATTATCCGTCATCAGAAACGTTCACTTTCATACAGGAAAGTGAACGTTTCTGATGACGGATAATCACCTAAAAGTAATGTTCCGAAATCATTGGTAAAACGGACTTTTAAATATATTGGTGGCTATAAATAATATAAATACAGCTCTTACAGAAGTAATTGAGCACTTTATAATCATTTCTCCAATAATAATAACAAGAATTTATATATATATATATATATATATATATATATATATATATATATACGAGGTTTGTAAGAAAAGTTCCAGGACTAGTGTCACAAAAATTTATTTCAAATACAAACTACAAACTACAAGTTATCCCTTTCAAAGTAATCCCCCTAGAGTCGAATACACTTTCCCATCCTTCTCTGCCACGCTTGCATGCACTTCTTGAAGGATTCTTCCGGGATTCTCTATAGCTCTGTCGTTTCGGCCTATGAAAATATCATAGAATGTGTTCTTAATAACAATTAAGTTCATTTCATATAATGCGTAAGCCCAATTAAGAACACATCTTATGATATATTCCTGTAAAATATGCAGCTGTATTTATTCGAACAAATTCGTATTTTCAGTATAGATTTACGGTAAAATAAAATGGCCAACCAAAACATAAGGCTTCCTCAAAATGAAACTAACAAATGGTTACTCTCATTTATGTAGCTAATGTTCAGATTACCGTGTACCAACATGCAACAAGTCACAGTGGCAACGCCTTCAGAAGGATAATGGTTGTGTAATGTGGAGGCGTGATACTTTAAATGAATTGATGTTTGCCTAATATATATTCCTGAAGTTGCTATTTGATTCTTCAAAGATTTTTAATCAGGTCTTTTTTCTGTCAAATGACATTAATCATAGTGTAATGAGAAAATTGCCCTTCTTAAATCCATTTTGCTTTAAGTACGCATAATCCTTTGCATTTTTTACCACTAACATTATATTTCCTTGCAAGTACATATTAAAACTTCAAAGAAAACATTTAAATTCCTTTTTAATTTTTTCTTAAAAAATTTTTCTTCAAAATTAAAACATCCTTTTTAATTTTTTCTAATAAAAAAATATTATTTCAGATTCTAACTGGTATTTTTGTACGACTAAATTTAGGATATTTTCTAGCAATTAAAATCAATATAAAACTTTAATGATGATGTTTGAATTATTTTAATATTTTTTTAATTTTTATTTTTCAAATTTCTGTGATGCTTGCTACATTTTTTTGTATTTTTGATTTGGTTTTGTTTTGTGGCGTATCAACCCTTTTCGGATCATTTAATGACTTTTTCAGTTTTTCCGGTTTTCATGTCGAACAATTCCTTTTAAGGGTGTCTCTCAGGACAATCAGGAGTTTATGCGTCAGTGCCCATCTCCTCTCCAAGTAACATATGACTCGTTGTACCGGTTTACATGGTAACGATAACAACGATCTATGGTATCTATCTTGACACAATGTGAAACGTTATCATGCGCCTCTGATACGTTGGTAGGAAGTTTAAATTGAAAATGTTCCTCTCTCTAGACCAATATTCTTACCCACAAAGCCCAACCTCTTCCGGTTGTTTTATTTATATTTGGAGGAAGAAGAGAGGAATTCATATATTTTGCAAGGGTGCCGGTTTAGCTCAGTCGGTAGAGCGTCCGACTAGGAAACAATGTTCCGGGAAACAAGTCGTGGGAACAGCACCCCACAAGGAAACAGCTGTACGGTCACCTGCCCCCCCATCTCACAAACTATCCGAGTGAGACGGACAAGGCATGCAGAGCACTGCTGGAGAAGCAAGGATGAACTCACAAGCGAAGTTCTCCTGTTGGTTTTTGGTTTGGTTTCTTTGTTTAATGGCACACCATCCTTTGTAGATTATTTAATGACAAATTAATTATTGTAAAATAACATTAGTGGTAATATTTGGGGGTATGAGGATGTTCATACCTATCCCAATGGTATTCGTCCAAATGAGAATGCAATAGCGCCACTAGAGTTCAAAATTGCTTACTACATTATCGCAGTCCAACACAAGTTACTCACTATGCATATTTTTATATATCTATTCACAATTCCAGCAATGCTAGTTGTTTTGGCCAAGACAGCTATATCTGGAACATGGCTTTCCCACTTCAGACCAAGGATATGTCTAAGACAGTGCTGATGCACAGACCTACAGACATACATACAGACATACAGAATCTTCCTTTTATATATATAGAGAGAGATTCACATTTTCACCTGAAATTAGAATATATGTTTGTGTATAGGCATATATAGAGACGCTCAGATGTAGAAATTGCTACGTATTTATATATCTAAATAAAGGTTACTTATGTCAAATAGTATGTACAGTGTAATGTATTAATGTATTAGTATATTCTTAACAATGTAAAAGAGTAAAAGAATATAAAACCGGCTAAAATACTCAAGTAAATAGACTTTAGTTGTTGCTATACAAATATTAATTGCATCAAGAATTGTAAGACATTTTCAAGTCTCATCATTTTTACAAGTATCAAAATGAAAAGAAAATAAGAACTGTTGGTCACATTTTATGTAAATTTTCGGTCCAGACAAAATCTACGGACAATAACTTATGAAAATATCTTTATATTAACTTATATAAAGAACACTACGAGATTTCTTTTAATGCATAGAGTTATGAATACATAAATAAAAACCGAAAGATTGTTGAAATAAGATGATTATTAGCGATCATTGATCAGCGTTTCGTTTTTGCAGATATTTTTGTCTACAGCTGTACAAAAAAGAGACGTCGTTTTCGAACTACAAAGGATGAAAGAGAGGGAGAGAAAAAGTCCCAAGTGTTAACCGAGAGGTGTTAATAAAACTCTCTCTGTGTAAGCGCGCGTGTGTGTGCATTAACAACTCCCACGCAAGAGCAGGATATGACACAAGGTCACTTTTTAACCGGAGTTTAGCAGGTTTGAATTCTCTGAGATCGATTGCCTAACCAAAGTTAAAGAGCCCATTCTTCTTTACTATTTACTCATAGCTGGGGGAGAATAGTTGGATTCATACCTTTCCCAAGTGCTATGTGAAATGCTACCAGACTCATACAGGATTTGAACTAGTGTATTTGTGTCCATTTCCAGCGACAATAACCATTACATGACGGGCACATTGATCTGAGCATCAATGTCTGTCGGGAACTGTGGAGATCTGCCCTTGATTCTTTTAAATATTGAATGAGGTAGCCTATTCCTTTTCTAATTAAGTGTAAAGATATATAAATTTGAACGTTAACGGTAATTCTGAAGAAGAGTATTGGTAAATGACCATATTTTGATAAACAGCTTCTAGTCCCTTACTGAACTTCACGTAATGTTCAGATTCTTTGAGAATATCACGTGATTGAAATCTGTGGGCAAAATCTAGAAGGTTTTGTTGCGTAGGGTTTAGACGCTTCATGGTGCCGCACGCTCTCTGTTCTCCTCCGCGCAATGAAATGTGGGGTATCGGGAAATAAAGAAGTCGAAAAAGAAATTGTTGGATTATTTTGAGTATATAAGCCGTGCTGCAATACGCAACTTAAATTTATAGACAAAGCGATGTCACGTGGTTTAAACCTCAGCCAATCAACAGCTCTAATGCGTGACTGGGTGACTACTTAATCACTGATACTGAGAGATGTTCATTTGCAATCCTTGACGAAGGACTTGCAATACTGATGAACACCAAGGAACAACCAAAGGATTCTTTACCAAACGCTCTTGCTTGAAGCCTAAAGGATGGCCCATAAAATTGTAACATGTCTTCGTGTTCTTGATCTGATTAAACATTAAGAGAAGATGGACGCGGAAATATACAACTCGAATAACCCGAGTAATACTTCAGCCAACCCAAGACGATCCATGTGACGAAAGACGACAGAACACAGACCAGATGACAGAGATAGAAGATATACTCAAAATAATATGATAATACTGAAAGGGACAAGAAGAGGCTATCTAATAACAGCTGTGGATCAATTTTTATATTCCAATACAATTGCTCCTAAGGTCACAATTATGTAGCATCCAAGGAGAATCGAATTCACTTTTCAGTAGTAATGAATCATCGGGAGTAGCTTGCTAACCATTACACTACGATATGACGGCCTTTTATCGCAACCTGTTCGCAAATATTGGGCATCCAGCAAGGATCGAACTCGCTTTTCAGTAGTAATTGATCTGTGAGACTAGCTTGTTAAGCATGAAACCACAATGGGACGCCCTACTTGATAGTAAGTATGCAATTACACTGCACACACATACGCGCGCACACACACACACATACACATACATATATATATGTATGTGCACCTCTGTGTGTATGTGTGTGTGTGTGTGTGTGTGTGTGTGTTTAGAGATAACATGAAGAAGAATTACTCAACGCGGTACACCAATAACCCAAGAGGCTACGGTAAACGTCGAAATGTATTTAGCAAGATTGCAATCATTACATTGGAGTAGGTGAATGAGAGACAGGTGTGTTTTGGTATAATGAAAAAACTGAATGGGACATGAACTCGTTTGGCATGTAAATCGTATAACTAAGTCCACTTGCATATGCATATGCAAGTGTAGTGAAAGAACAGTCAATTTAAAAGAAACCTTTAACAAAGGGGATGAACCCCGAAATATAAGAAAAATAAATAAGATTAAGAGCACAATATCATTCATTTTGATTTTATTCTGATTTTAACTCTTCTATATAGATTTTCCCATGCTTCTAAGACAACCAGGATTTTATCAACATTCATATATATATATATATATATATATATATATATATAGTATGAACAAAAAGTAATAAGACAAGCAGGAATATTTCTTATATGTTGTTTATTCTCAACTAGTTTCGACCTTAGTCATCGTCAGGAGAAAATTTCTTATTTGAAGAAATTGTTTATAGATTTTTTGAAAGGGAGCATTATAGAAGAACTATAAAAATTGAAGTGTTTTTGAGGGTTTGACATGCTATTAAAAATCCGGGTAGACGAGTGTGTTAGTAGTAGCAAGGCCATTTGTTCCGTGAAGATATATATATATATATATATATATATATATATATATATATATATATATATATATGTGTGTGTGTGTGTGTGTGTGTGTGTGTGTGTGTGTTTAAAGAGTTTTTGTATATGCTAAATATAGAATTATCTAGTTAACCACTTGAATCTTCTGGATGAGAATTCTGCTCTTCATCAGAATTTCCGATACGCGATTTATAAAGGTAAAATGTTTTACCTTATACAATTAGACATCTGATGTCTACACTACTGTATTTCATTTTTTATATGCATATATTTTACTCTTACCTTTTAATTTAGCAGTAAATAAACTAATAACAAATAAGACGCATTTTTTAAAATTGTTATTGTTGGATATTCTGATTTAATCAAATATTCCTTAAGCACACTACATTGAATTATTCAAATTAATGGTTTATTTTTCATGCATAGGAAAATATTATTTAAGGACCCAATATTGAGAAAAGAACTATGGGATTCATCAAAACAAAAATTAGAATTAATACTTAGATGCCCCTCCTTGTGTTTTATGACTGTAAAGTTTTTAAATACCATCCTTGGCCAGTTGAAAAGGGCTTAAAGTAAGTCCTGTGTTATGGAATCCTTTGGTAAGCGTATAAGTCTTATCTGTGTATTGGTAAAGGTCCAGTGTTTCAATCCTGTCTGTCATCAAAGAGTGTCAAAAGTAATTATGACCATTGGGTCGGTTAAGTATTGTATCAACCTTAGAGTACTGCCAGTGATTGGCCAAGAGTTAGATCAAATGATTATGGCCGATTCTATAAGTAGGAGCGGGCGTCTAGCACACACCTTATATCTCAAAAATCTCAACAATAACAACTTTAGTTTTTCAGGATTCCACTAATTTAAAACAATATTATTGATGAGAATGGTTCTAACTTTTCTGGATGGCAGTTGGTGGGTCTTTTATGATGGATAGAATCTTCTCAACATTTCCAGTCTACCAAAATAAGGAACCCAGTGATTTCCGAACTTACTAAACGAGAAGTAATATGACCTGTGAGAAGGTTTGCATAGAATCCTGTTACAAAAGTCATATAGACACTTTTATATCGATTGGGCTCATTTCATAAACGTTTTTTTATAAATCCTTCGTTCATCTCTCTAATGCTCGGGTGCTGCAAATCTGACGCAAAAATGCCAGAGAAATAAGAAGATAATGTGCCAGTCTACGAAGTGTTGGTGGAACCGAAGATATGTCAGTAATTTCAAAAAATCTGATTCCAAACACCAACGACTGCTACTGCCATTGCGTACACCACGTAATGACTAAAATAGTTATAAGCCAATTACGAACATCTTTCTGAAGATATTCTCATATGAACAGAAGAAAGTCAACTAATGACCCATGACCAATACACGTATCACTTCTATAAAATATTGTATATTAGTGGATATGGGCATTTTTGTGTATGTATCCGAATATATGTATATGTCTTTGTATATGTGATATGTGTATCTCTTTGTATATGTGATATATGTATCTCTTTGTATATGTGATATGTGTATCTCTTTGTATATGTGATATGTGTATCTCTTTGTTTATGTGATATGTGTATCTCTTTGTATATGTGATATGTGTATCTCTTTGTATATGTAATATGTGTATCTCTTTGTATATACGATATGTGTATCTCTTTGTATATATATGTGTATCTCTTTGTATAGAAGGAAAAAAATAGAGGGGGAAATAAAAATTTGTTTGTTCTGCTTATGATCAGTCTTTCGATCTCCAGTCTATTTAAGATTGGTTTGGTTTCTTTGCACAATTATGGGGTTTCAAGTAAATGTTCTTTGTTGAGGGGTGGCAAAAAGAAGCGAGTCAAACGCCTTATTCACAGGCTACAACACTGTCGTTGTCTACCAGCAGCTGAAGTCGCAACACTCTTAATGCCGTCACCCCACTTCTACTTATACTGTCGTTTCCCGTTATCACCCGGGCACATCAGTCGAATCTCGCGCCCGTGCACAATTCTCGTGCATTCGGATGGAGGCGTGTAGCCCCCAACATCCGGGCACCTGAATTGCACCTCGCGTCCATCCAGCGCCTAAATCTCATTTCTTTGCATTCTAGAGGGCGCGGGTTCGACTCCGGTAGGCAAGACACTCTCATTCTTTTTCCAAATGAGTACGGTGGTACTCGTTCTCCGTCACACTTTATATATGTGATATGTGTATCTCTTCGTATCTGCATATGAACGTCATCTCTTTGTACATATAAGTATCATTCTATATATGTGTATATGAATATACTGCATTGGTACACATGTGTATGTGTCTGTGCATATACGTATACCTATACCTGTGCATATTTATATCTTCGTGCGTATGTATGTATATGTGTCTGTGTATCTGTGCGTACACTTATATACATATTTACTGAACTTCTCGGCCACAGGCTGGATGTGACCCAAGTAAAGGTGATCTGAATTCATAGTCTTTCTTAACATATACTGATCGCCCAACCAAGGCTAAAGAACCCAGTCTCCCTAAGCTGTGGGGAGAAAAAATTGATTCATGCCTATCCTAAGAGTATTAGCGCAAAGTGAAAGGCAAACAGCATCGTCCAGGAATTGAACTCTGTTCGCCGAATCTGTTCGCTTATATACATGTACTACATCTGTGTATGTTTTATTCATATCTGTAACTGAATATGTGTATATGCGCTTGTGTGTTCCTTTTTGTATATGAGAATATCTGTCCGTGTATGATTTTATTTGTGCATATGTATATTTTGAATGCGCGTGGCATAATGGTTAGAGTCGTGGGAAATGGACTTGTCGACCCGAGTTCAAATCCCAGACAAGGCTGTTTGCATTTCACATAGCGCTAATACCATTGCGAAAGGTATGATACCATATATTCTTCCTCCAGCTATAGGTAAAATAGTAGGGTAGACTGGACTCTTTAACCTTGGGTAGGTAACCAGTCTAGGAGAGGGAAAACTCTGAATTCAAAATTCCTGAGGTCAGTCGTTGATTTGTTTTGTGGCATTCGTGCACCAATTCTTTCCTATCGACTGTGCCAAAAGTGCGGATGGTCCAACTCAAGCCTTCAACACTATAAACAAATCACTGTGTGGTTGTCCATTGGATGAACACTCATGCGTCGAAAATCGACGAGAGAGTCCATAATAGTTTGTGTGCATATGTTTGTGCGCACGCGTAATGTACTTGCGAGTATCTTTGCAGGCGTCTATCTCTGTATGCTTGTACTCGTTTGTATTTACCCAAACCCTCCACTAAAATCAGGATGCGACAAAAGATCATTTTAAGCGTACAGCTAGTTTGAACCCAGAGTTCTCCTTCTCGTAGACTGGTTGGCGTACCAAGTATAAATAACCCTATGCCCTACTATTTACCCATAGCTCAGGGGAAATGGATTCATGCCTTTCATCAAACATCAGCGCAAGGTTCAAAGAATCTGATCAATAATAAAATACAATTCTTACTGTTACATTTAATTTTCCCCACCCTTGAAGTAGCCCCTTTGTTGTTTGTATACTGACTTATGAATGTATTGCTCATAAAGAGTAAGGACAAAAATCCGTACTACACTTGGTTTGCGTATGCTGATCAGATTCCTTTAACGTTTAAAATTTATTTCATAATGTTTCCTTTTTTCTCTGAATTCTTGAGATGAGGCCTGTTAGAACTGTCTTAACCTAATTCCCTTATCGACTAGGCAATTGGACATATAGCCTAGTTGATAAAGGAGTTCAATCCTGGTCAGGGGCAGCAGTAACATAGAATAATAATTAACACAGCTTAACACCTGTACCCCAGTTATGGTTAGCGGAATGAGAACACGATACCCCTGTGAACTGAATAAAGGGCTATGTTCAAAGTTCCTTGATGGTTCCTGATTACAAGAAAGGTTCCCGATTACGAAAAGACGGTTCCCGAGTCCAACAAGAAATACCTGAAGAAGGCCGGAGGACACATTGGCCGAAACTTTGTACAGATAACAATGAAGACGAGGACAATAGTCCGAATGATACAAATAATACTAGCTTCCTTTTTTGTTTCTACATTCTATTACCCCCTCTCTATATATCTATCTTTCTCCCTTTTTCTATCTCTTTCTATCTCTTTCTCTATTTCTGTCTTTCTCTATTTCATCTTAATCAATATTCCCAGGAACCCAGTAAGTACCCTACCTGAGGCAAGAGAACTCATGGATTCATGCCTGTCACACATTAGCGTAAAGTGAAACACAAATAACCTTATCCAGTATTTTAACTCGGGTCAGCGATTCGATTTCCTACGACAATAACCACTACGCACCTGCTTGTTTATCTATTTAAGCATTTGTGTATATGTCTGTGCTTATGTGTATATGTGTATGCGTACATATCTGTCTCTGTACTACAATATTCAACTATTAGTCAGAAGGAGATTTCGACAATTTCATTTATTTTCAAAATGTCTACATCAGTAAAACAATGTAGTTAATGGTAGCGAATGATTTCTATCAGGATTATACGAACCGGTGAATCGAAGAATTGACAAGACACACTGTGATAATCGATTAAGCTCTCTATAAAGTATCACTGATTGTTTCTCACAGCATTACAAAACGATAGGATAAAAATTGTTTAATACAAAATCCACACGGTGTTAACTACTTCTCTTTGACGTTTAATCATCTCATTCTGTTCACTAGTTTATTTTTCCAGCATTCCGTTTCATTGTGTCTCCAATGGCAACAGGATATTTTTTGCAATATATATTTACCAACACCTCCACAGGAGTAAGCTTACAAATCCCACCCCCGCATGTGTAGGATATGACACAAAATCAATTTTGGCTACTTATTATTTTCACTCCTTTTGAGTTTTTCACACCAGCGTTGGCTGATAGTATTTCACTGGAGTCTGAGTGACAACAAGTCTACACAGGTCTCCAGGACTCTTCTGAGTATTCTAGCCGATTACAGCAGTGCAGTAGTCTGGATGGTCTCAATTCTTCCTCTGATTTACAGATCCTCCAATCTTTTTTCCAAGTTTATTGGGATGTACCAAGTGCACCAACTACAATTGGTATCATTTACCCTCATATTCCACAGCTTTTTCAATTCTCTGGCAAGATCCAGGTATTTATCAATCTTTTAGTTTTCCTTCAACTTCACCCTGTGATCTGCTGGAACCGCAAAGTCCACCAGTTGGAACATTCTCTGCTTTTTGTTAATCAACACTAGGACTGGTCTCCTGGCTGGGATAGGGTGATCCGTCTTTATTTCGAAGTCCCAGAGAATTTAACCTCTTATCCTCTTGTGACTCTTCGTTCTTCTTATGTCTGTGTAGAGGACACCTGGATTTCTTCTTCATCAGGTCGTATCTCCGCATCCATCTTTGTTAATTCTTATTAAATAAAATCAGGAACATGGAGACAATTTATTGCGGTCACACATTTATTTCCCGAAACCCATATTTTAAACCATCCTGTCAGCTGAGGCAGTAGAATAGACTGACTGCACCTCTGCCACCTGTGGGCCGTGGGTAGCGACCTGTGATTCTTAAAGGGGGAACATCGTGGTTAAGCAGTCCATGGCATGCATCAGTTCCCTTTGGCACTTACGTAAGCTAGACGGGCGGTTGGAGTGGCCCCCTCCGACTAATCGGCTGGTCACGTCAAGACCTGTCACCAATATGATTGTCCCGACCCTATTGCACTTATGGCAAATCCCTAATCTTTTTATATGTTGTGCTAGATGGCAGTGGCTGAGGGTCTTAGTGTCATAAGTATGATGTTAAACTGCATCTAATGGCGAAGTTCCGATTCTGGAGCAGTGTGGAGTAGCTACATTCTTACCCAGAGAGGTAGTACTTGTTAGGGTCCCATCTAGGGCTTAGATAGAAAAAAAATGATTTTTTTTAATGTGTTTAAAAAATATTTGAATACCAATCAAGCATGAATAAAAAAAAAACGTCTTTGGATAGAAAATAACCCAATGCGTGTTTACATGCCGTAAAAACCAACAAACCAAACTAAACTATATTCTAAAACGCGCCAAAAAGGATAGCACCGACGCCGTTACAAATCAGAACCCGAAGGCTCTCTCACCGATTCTTAATGATTCTAAGTTTTTAAGTTTCCCACCGATTGGCTCGTCACATGATTCGACCAACGAATCAACGAACACCCGCACAGATCAACCCAGGATCAAAGTCTCCCTGTCATACCGTATAACTTTTTATTCGTTACTGCGTAATTTTCCAGTAACTGTTAATTTTAAATTCTACACTAAATTACAGAAATGATAGTCTAATATCTATTTATTATGTGACAAATTTGTTAAACTAAGCTTAACAGGTTTGAATTCAGAGGTTGCCTTCTCCTTGATAGGTTGCCATACCAACGTGATAGATCCCAGTCAGTCCTAAAATTTATCCATAAATGAACGGAAAATAGGTAGGTTCATAATGTTCCTAAGGATATTATCGCTATGTGAAATATAAACGGCATCGTCCAGGATTTGAACTCAGGTTGACATATCCATTTCCTACTTATATAAAAAATATGAGAAAATGAAAGAAATTTATTCAAAATAACCTAAATTTTTAGTCAAAAATGTCTTTAAAATATTTTTTTATAAAATAGCAAAACATACTAATTACAAAATTAGAAGATGGTTGAAAGCGTTAGATTCCTGTTATAATGGCGATCCTATTGACGCCCTGATTTTAAAAAATACAGAAAGGTTATAATTAGCATTTCATCGTCACTATTGGTATATTGAAAAAAAATTTTATTAAAAAAAACTACATCTACTTTTTTTTAAAATTATCATTCACTTGGAAATTGAACAGGAAATGATTTTATTTTCTATTCTGCTAAATACGTATAAACTGAATAAGTTATGATAATTATATAAAAAAAAGTAATACAACACCATATTGGAGACTTTGAAAATATTATTCAGTTTGTCTCACAAAGACACTTGATAATATTAAAATATAGAAAATTTAAGGATTTTAAGATTTTATTAGTACAATAGGTTACTAAGTGTCAAAGGGCACTTGGAAAATTGCGTCGCGAAACCAACCTTCCTTGAATATATCTATCTATCTATCTATCTATCTATCTATATATATATATATATATATATATATATATATATATATAGAGAGAGAGAGAGAGAGATGGATAGACAGATAGATAGATAGATAGAAACATAGAGATAGATAGATAGATAGATAGATAGATAGAAACATAGAGATAGATAGATAGATAGATAGATAGATAGATAGATAGATAGAAACATATAAGAATAGATAGATAGATAGATAGGGACAGAATTAGTGGATGGATAGATAGACAATATATATATATATATATATATATATGTGTGTGTGTGTGTGTGTGTGAGATTTATCCAAAACTTGGTAGCAAGGAATGATTCTATATGTGATATCTAAGACACTGTATTATCATTGTATGATTCAGTATGCATAAATACAGTGAATCTAAATAACTACAGAGAGCTCAATGTATAATAATCACAGTTTTTCCATAATAAATTTATTTCGACCAAAATTGGGGCCTTTATGAATCTAAGTTGATTTAACAAAGCTTGTTGATTTAACAAAGTTTGTATATATATATATATATATATATATATATATATAAAGAGAGAGAGAGAGAAGGATGAATAGATAGATAGATAGATAGATAGATAGATAGATAGATGCAGTCAGAATTAGATAGATAGATAGATAGATAGATAGATAGATAGATAGATAGATAGATTAGCCGTTGATCTAAAAACTTGAAGCTATGATATTCTTTGCTGATATCGTAGGATTCATGACAGGATAATGAATCCAAAGAGATGAAAACAAATCGATTCATAGCAATAATCTAAATATAAAGTTTGGATTAAAGACAAGACACTTGAGGTGTTGACTTCCTACTTGGCACGCGTCTGCTGTTTGCTTCCCCGCTAAGTTATTTCAGAAAGATTTTTCTTTTTCGCTGGCTGTATTTCCTGACAAAGAGACACAGCCACACCGCGGAGGTATCAAATGTTTTATTAGTAGTCTGATCATTATCAAAAGAAAGTGACCTCTTCTTCTGGAAAGACTTTTCACTGAAATGTAATCCGATTGATTGATTAATTTTAATGGCATTTCAAATCACCCAGGGTTATTCTATGCCTAGAGGTTAGGTAATTACATTCATTGTACACTTTTTTTACATTTGTATGTAGTTATTTCTTAATAGGTTTTGCTTATAGTTATATGATATCATGTATTCCCACCTAATCTATTAATAATGGAGATTCGCTTCCGGTTTTTGTCTGTAACAAAAATTACGTCACTGCTTACGTTACATTACCCAAAATCGTCATAACATAGGATAAATACACATAAATTGAACATGCAACGTTGGACAGTCCTCATTTTTTAAAAACAAGTTTTAATAAATACATGACTGGTATTATATATCTATATATAGTTTGTTTTATTTTAATACATATTTAAAGTTTACATTTCAAATTGTTTTATTTTTTTTAATCATTTAATGAATTTGATGATTTTACTTACTTAGGGTACAAACTCGCTGACATTGAATTTTTTACTCCCACCCCTCTGGCAATATGTTTCAAAAATCTATTTTTACATCGCCCGGAAGGTGTTTTTTTATACTAGTACAAACAATGGACATATTTACCTGGTTTCAAGTATTCCAATCAAATACTAATAATTATATGGTTTAAAATAATTATTTCTATCTTATAACAGGAATATGTCTGCACACAGTTATATGATTTCAAATTGTTGGCATCCTTCTGTCTACTAAAGACGATGGCGTAGTGTCAACTTTTTTCTTTATCTGCAACTGCGGGATTGGCTGAACAGACCAATTTTTGAATGGCAATCTCTGGTGCAGTGATTGCAAACAAACGGTGATGCTTGCTGGAGATGCTGTTGTCTCTTCTTCCTTATGGCTCTCTTTTATGCGGCAGTCTTTTTTTATTCATAGCCTAATTAACATATAAATAAAGAAGAAAAACGAAAGAAAGAATTCATGAGGTGTATATAGAAACACTTTATTTGTCATTTGATCCTGAAAAGCCTATATATATTAGGATAGTAGGAAGCGCGTGGTGTAATGGTTAAAGTCATGGGAAATGAACTCGCCGACCCGAGTTCAAATCCTGGACGTGGTAATTGCATTTCGCTTAGCACTAATACCCTTGGGAAAGGTATGAATCCTACACTCCCTCCAGCTATGGGTAAATAGGCAGACTGGCCTTGGTTAGGCAATCGGTCTAGGAGAAGGAAAACTCTTAATTCAAACCTGTTGAACCCCGCTTAAGAAATTGACCTTATGTCGAATCCTGTTCGTGCGGAGGGGTTGGTAAATATATATATATATATATATCAGGATCTGCCAATTTTGTTGTCATATGCATATTTTACAAATTAAATTTACCCCTCCCGATTGAAAAAACATTACCAAAAATTTCAAGTATCTGATGATAATCCTTAGTAAACTATTATAGCGTCACGTTTTAAGTAAAGTCTGTGGAGTGGCCTATTGCCAGTGGCAGCCAAACAGCAAGGAAGTATTTTTTTTTCGTTAACGCTTGACCAGGGAAATTGCTTTGCTCAGGTGGAGCATCACACTTACCGTCAACTTCCAGATTTTTACCGCTCAGATTAGATTAATCAAGTGCTATTCATGTACTGGGTTGGCGAGGGTTGGTATCGAACCCGGATCCTTGGGATTAGTTTCATGTAACTATTCCTAATACAATTAATTTATCATTATATGACATCAAGTATTCCTATATCGGCGGAGTGGCCTATTGTCGGTATCAACCAGACAGCTAGGGAGTCTATTCCCTTTTCCCAAGCGCTAGATCAGGGAGATTGTTTTATGTGACTGAGATGGAGCGCCACCTTTACCATCAGTTCCCCACTTTATCGCACAGATCTAAGCTGTGCTTCTCATGCACAAGGGCCGGTATCGAACACGGAACCTTGTGGCTCTAAGGTGGACGCTCTACTAACTGAGTTAAACCGGCCATTTAACTACTAATAATTGATGATGGGACCCTAACATTTCCTGCCGCTCTGGGCCAATTTGTACCTGGGAGTTATGGCAAGGAAAAGGGGCAATACACATATGTAGACAAGATATCTCGATTTCATTCGTATGTTCCTAGGGTAAACTAACTTCATGGGAATATTCGGGTGTATAAAATAAATGTGGTTTAAGTTCAGGGCGATCACTTTCGTCAATTAAAGCAAAAGTCATTTCAATTCCATTTACTTGAAATTAAATCCTGACTATAAATCTAACGTAAAACAACATCTGTGATAGCCTGTAGCTGATATTAATTAAACCGAAACATGTTACTTTTAATTTCCTTTTATTAGTCTTAATAAGATGCATTTAATATTACACACACACACACACACACACACACACACACACACACACATATATATATATATATATATATATATATATATATATATATATATATATATTAAAGACACGAATGTCTGATTTTAAATTATGACCTATTCTTTTTCTTGTGAAATGTTCGTTGTTTTTGTATGATCTAATATATTTGAATGAATTATTTATTTATATTTACATTAGGTAATTAGAATTTTTGAATTCGTGACGACAGACATTAAATGTATTTTATATAAAATAAGTTTTATAACTTATTAGTTTTTATTCTGTAAAACATTCTTCACTTACTTTATATCTTAATTAATCAAAAAGATATTTTTTGTGGGGGTGGGGTTTTTTGACTTTAAAAACTAATAATTGTAGAACATTTGTTAAAGAGCAAGATAGGTTAAAGCACCTAGTCTGAAATACTAGTTACACATAGCTGGAGGGAGAACAATTCAATGCATACCTTTCGCAAGGGTGTTAGTTCTATGTGAAATCAAGCAGTCTCGTCTAAATATGATATGAACTGGGAAATTAACTCGTGTCGTCGAGTCTAATTTTTTCGACGATTATGATTACACTATGAGCCCCTCTGATTTACTACATCCGATCTCAGTGGAAGGGTAGGTAAATATTTATAGAATGGTAATGTTTGAATTAGCCGTGATTATAATGTAATATTCATTTTTAGATAAGCAATAACAATCCCGTATTATTCTCTGTGGAATTGTATCATTAATATAATTTGTTTCATAACTTTTTTTTAGTATATTAATATCAAACCCTGAGAGAAAGTCATCTCTTAAATTCCTAAAATAACTATTTGAAGCAATTGACGTTTGGACAGAAATTCTAATTAATGATTCATTATTGAAATCTTGTACACTGACTTCACACATGAATTTCACGGAAATGGTCAGTAAATTAAAATCTTATATCATTGAATTAACGCCTACATTTTACTGGAAATTTGGGAATACAACAAAGAATTAGACGTGGCTGCATCTTGATCTACACTTCCCATGATGTGACAGAAAATCAAGAATGTCTGGTAGTTTTTATAAGATACTAATGGCGCGATCTGGATTAGTGGTAATGATACATTGACGCCGAAACGATGCCTGACCCCAGAGTAATAATCCGATGAAGCCTTTGTTAGCAGCACTGTTATTGTTTTTCTTGTAAGGAAGTAAAGCCGTCGGGGTGGCCTAAAGTCGGTATCACTAGCGCAAGACCGAGGAGATTGTTTTGCGGCTGTGGTGCCAAACCTACCATCAGCTCCACACTTTACCGCACATGTCCCTGTGCTACTCATATGGTGAGTTGACGAGGGCCAGTATCGAACTAAGAACCTTGTCATTCCTAATCGAACGCTCTACCGACTGAGCTAAGCCGAGTTATTTTATACTTTTTTTGTTGAATTCAATAGAGGGGTTGATCATTGTATTTCATCATCATCATCATCATCATCATCATGTCACGCTGAGAGCACGGATTCCCGTGAATTTCTTTTTGCCATTCCGTCCTATTGGTTATCGCTCCTAAGGAAGGTCTTCCTCGTGACATTCAGTATTCGCACAGAGAATCTACTTTTTATCTCTGTGTCCCTCACGTCATGTAACAAATGATTAGCGAGCTGGACTAGCAAATAATTTTAATGAGTTTGATTCTCACTCGGTGTCCTAATCTGACATTCCCACAATGTGACAGAAAACCGACAATGGTAGCTTTAATATTAATATTCATTATTATTACATTAATATTCAGTTGAAATTTTTTTTTCACTAAGATAGAACATTTTAACTATAATATGATCTTTTTTTAAAATTTTAACTCCCTTATGGGAGAACGTTTATGATATAATTTCAAACGGTCTCCACATGTTCAATATCCCTGTAAACACATTCATAGAATCTTCTCCTGGTGGACTTTTTACTTCCATAGAAGTATGCGCGTCCCATCGTGATGTAGCAGACTTGTCTCGCAGATTCATAATTGTTGAATAGCATGCTCGATCAACACTGGATACCCCATACTTGCGATCTTGTGTCCCATTCTACCCATGGCGAACGAGTTGGGTACATACCTACTCCCATAGAAATACTAACATTTTAATAACCTGTGGGAGATCCTAAGAATGTGTTGATAGGGATAGTGTGTGTGTGTGTGTGTGTGTGTGTGTGTTTGTTTGTTTGTATTATATATATATATATATATATATATATATATATACATATATATATATATATAAAGTAAGTAAAGCCATCGGGGTGGCCTAATGTCGGTATCAGCCAGACAGCAAGGGAGTCTATTCCATTTTCACTAGCGCTAGACCAAGGATATTGTTTTGGCGTCTGAGGTGGAGCGTAACACCTACCATCAACTCCTCACTTTACCGCACAAATCCCTGTGCTACTCATACGCTGAGTTGGCGAGGGCCGGTATCGAACCAGGAACATTTTATATATATATATATGGTTTGATTCAGCATTAGATAACCCGAGAAGGTTTCATATACCGTAAAACAAAACAACCAACCGCTCCTTAATCATTGGGATGTGACATTTACCAATTTTGACAGAAATTTATAAGCCCCGTCGGCTAGGGCAATAGAATACACTGACTGCCCCTCTGTAGAGTGGTAGAGTCCCCTAATGAGGTCACCTGTTGGCTGCGGGTGACGATTCGTGATGCTTAAGGATGAAATAAATAAT
>CM042140.1:141189413-141226913 GCA_023376005.1 Doryteuthis pealeii
CACACATATTGATGTAGTTTAGTGAAAGCAAATTGAAAGCAATCTATTAGACTGTGTCGACTGGGAAAATAAGATACACCGACTGTATCTCTGCAGAGGGGTGAAATTCCTCTAATGGGACCACCTATTGGCCGTGGGTTGCGACCCTGATACTTAAGGACGGAATACTGGTGGCTGAGTAGTCCACTTTGTACCTTTCTTATACTAGATGGGCGATCGGAGAGGCTCCCTTCCATCAATCAGCTAATAACGTAAAGCTTTTGCACTGACCCTATTGCCAAATCTCCAAATCTTTTTTTTTATCATTGTTGCATCCCCAAATTCTCCGCAGACCATAATAATTACGCTACAATCATATATGTGCTAGAGGGCGGTGGTTGAGGGCCGTAGTGTCCCGGGTATGACGTTAAATTGCATCTAATTGTAGAGTTCCAATTCTGGTGCTCTCCATTACTCCCAGGTCCACTCTGACCTGGAATAGTAGAAACCGTGAGGTTAAATAGAAAAAATGTGAGGTTAAATAGAAAAAATGGTTTAAAAATTGAGTTAAAAAATTGAATAAAACAAAACATCTTTGACATAACCCAAGATGTTCGTAAAATCCAACAAACCAAACCAGGTTGTAAGTTTTGCTCATTAAGAGTCGTTGGCGTTTTGTTGATGAGGTATAAAGACGTCACATTCTGTTGTGCGCTATGCCCACAACTATTCCATTACAGTATATAAATATTTAAACATCCTAATGATGGTCTAAGGAGTTTATATATATATATATATATATATATATATATATATATATATATATATATATATTCACCAATCAAAATGACACTCGAAAAGAAAAAATACAATAATATCGCCCCTGGAGGCGAGGAGAAATGTATGAATATAAAATGAATTTGGCCATGTGCCTGTCTAAATAAAAGATATACGTGGTCTGAAGAAGCTCCGTGGGCTCTAGTTACCCACGAGTGGAAATGGTCCATAACCACGATACCCATGGTATTTAAGGCATTTTTATTCACAATATATATATATATATATATATATATATATATATATATATATATGAAGAGATGGAAGTGAATCCGACGGTATGTAGTATATTAAGAAAATTGAAAAAACACAGGTTTAAATAAAAAATTTAAAAAAAGCAAGCGATAGTCCTTGTTTATCAATCTGTTCAAAATTTGTTTCAAAATTTCTTCAAATTTCAAATTTTGTCTGTCGCTTGCTTCTCTCGTTATTATGTGATAAATTTTTTTATCACCTTCCTTATACCAACAAATGCCCTGAAGATTATCTAATTAATAGATCGAAACACTGCAGCGTCGGCCAATAAACTTACCACTCAACTTATTTAAACCTGTGTTTTTTCAATTTTCTTAATTATTATATATATATATATATATATATATATATATATATTCTTATATATTTTATTATATATATATATATATATATATATATATATATATATATTGTCAATTTTTAATCTTTCAGTTCAGCTCCTTACAATTAGTATTGTATCAGGCAGGTTAGTTTGTTACTGAAGCTAAAAATAAGAAACCAATTTCCGAGTCTGTGAGAGAAATTAAACTCTTCAAATCAAGTCGCTGTAACGTAATAGCCTTCTCATTCCTAGTGGACCTGCTGATTAACAAGTCTCGCCAGAACCGCAAAAAACGGTTACACTAGAGTCGAAGAGTATTGAAAAGAGTCATAACATTCAGTTAGTAGGGAGCAAATTTTGTAGCTAGCAAAATCTTCGTTTCTTGGGGGTGGTCTACGATTTAATGCTATTTGGCTTTCTGTCGATATAAGTTACAACTGATTGGCTAAGGACATTACGTGATCAGGCGACTTCATGGGAAAGTTGAAGTTACTCAGAATCCAATAGGCAAGGCGTATGTTGCGCATGTGCTGCTTTTCTCTCTTTCACACGCATGAGTATGTTTCAAAGAATGAATAATGAAGTGTGTACACACAAATTAAGTCTCCGTGTTCCTGAACAATAAGAAAAAATAGAACAAAGAACAGAACGATGGACAAAAGAAAGAGAGAGAGAGAGAGAGAGAGGAGAGAGAGAGAGAGAGAGAGAGAGAGAGAGAGAGAGAGATGTATATACCCAGATGAAGAAAGCTCGATACGAAAAGTTAAAAGATAGAAAACATAGCAGAGAATGCACGAAGAAATAAGAATCAATATCTAATCTATATATTAATACTGGTATTCCTTAATCTTCCGACCGTCATCATCTTGCAACACTCTCTGCTTAAAAATGAGACCGTCTAAATCGTTCAGGATGAAATGCAAACGTATTAATTCTGATTATCTGGTGTTGCTTAATCACCGAATTATAATTTCTTATTTGTGTTGTCAGCTTTTTAAATAATGATCTTTCCGTTTTTATCATAGAGAAATAAAGGTAAGGAAAATTATATCAGATCAAAAGATAAAGATGCGTAGGAGTACCTATCAATATAAAAGGCCTGAGGGTTCGAGCCGAGGTCAGTTAGACAGGAGAAAGCGGACAGCGAACAAAGCACAAGGAGCGACCGTCGACACGGTCCATCGCTGCCAGCGGGCAGTGAGGTTCGTCCACTCCTTCCACTCACCATCGCCAGTCATCCCAGTAGTAGTCCTCGTCGATCCTCGGTCATTTCTATTGTCAACGCTCGCCACCCACACCACGACCGGGGCATTGAGGAAATAAAGTCAAAGTTTTACGATACGCATGTGTTGTGATTTTCTAAGTCCGACAACTACATACTTCGCTACGTGACCATATATACCCGCTACGTATACAGATACACGAAGTAGGGCCGTGAATTTGAATCCGCTATATAACATATAGAATTTGATGCCAGTACGTAACAGAAGTTGAGCGCGCTAATCTGTTTCAATCGAACATAATGAAAAGATGAAATGAAGGAAAGAGTGAGAGATAGTTAAATCAAGATTATTATACTTTTTACATATTGAACTATTGCAATACATCTTACGTAAACATAAGTTTTTAGCAATTAAATTATCATACTTTGGTATATCCACAGGTCCTGCTAGTATCTAATAAATAGACCTAAACTATACATGAGACCGGGTTAGCTCAGTCGGTAGAGTGTTCGGCTAGAAACCACAAGGTTCCTAGTTCGATACCCGTCCTCGCCAACTCTTTCTATGGATTTTCCCCACACCTCGCGTGTTAGTAGCACAGGGATCTGTGCGGTAAAGTAAGGAGCTGATGGTAGGTGTGGCGCTCCACCTCAGACGCTAAAATAATCTCCTTGGTTTAGCGCTAGTGAAAAGGGGATAGACTCCCTCGCTGCATGGCTGATACCGACATTAGGCCGCCCCGACGACTTTACTTTTTTTATACATGGAATAATGAAATCGGATCACCAGAAAACACTTTTATACCAATAGCCAGACTGTTTATATTTTCTTACTATCTTTAGTGTTCTGTATTCTACTTAACTATGATACACTTTGTGTTCGTCCTGTCGGTGGTGTCTAGAATACACCGACTGTATTCCCTGCAGAGTGGTAAACCCTCCCCCTAAATGGAATGCCCTGAATATGACACTTAACTGCATCTGATGGTGAGGCTCAATGACATTAATTTTAGGTTCACCTTGGCTCGGAGTGATCGTACCTGTTTGGGTCCCATCTTTGGGTCAAATAGAAGGGTTTGAGAATTATTTGTGTTGGATAGAATACTTGATACCATATGACTGTTAATTATTTGTATTCAGAATAAGTACTTGCAATACCAATTTAATCAGGGTTATTATTATTATTATTATTATTATTATTATTATTATTATTATTTACTCCTTTTGAATTTTCACATCAGCGTTAGCTGATGGTCTTTCACTGGAGTCTGAGTGACAGCAAGTCTCCTCCGTTCTCCAGGACTCTACTAAGTATTCTGGCAGATTGCAGCAGTGTTCTGGATGGTATCAATCCTTCCTCTTATTTCCAGATTTTCCAAACCCTTTTCCAATCCTTTTGGGACCGTTCCAAGTGCACCAACTACAATTGGTATCACTTTGATTTTCATATTCCATAACTTTTTCAGTTCTCTGGCAAGGTCCAAGTATTTCTTCATTTTTTCATTTTCCTTTAGCTTCACCCTGTGATCTGCTGAAACTGAAAAATCCACCAGTTGAAAAGTTCTTTCTTTGTTGTTAATCAACACTAGGTCTGGTCTTCTTGCTTATTATTATTATTATTATTATTATTATTATTATTATTATTATTATTATTTCATTCCTTGTGAATGTTTCGCAAAAGGGTAATCTGATGGTCTTTCACTGGAGTCTGAGTCATAACAAGTCTCCTCAGGTTTCAGGACTCTTCTGAGAATTCTAGCCTATCTCAACAATGCTGGTATCTGGATGGTAGCAGTTCTTCCTCTGATTTCTCGTTCTTCTAGTCTCTTTTTCAAACCTCTGGGTATTGATCCTTATTGCGGAATCACTTTCACCTAAATATTCACAGTTTTTTTAATTCTCTATCAAGGTCCAAGCATGTGCCTATCTTTTTGTTTTATTTCCACTTCATGATCTGCTGGGATTGTAAGCTTTTTCCTTGTTAATCAATACTAGACCAGGTCTGATGACTGGGATAAGGTGGTCCGTCTTTATCTAGAATTTTGTGTTTCATTCTCGAAAATGGATTCTGGTTTATGCATATAGCGTTTTGTTGTATGGTCAAAATTGAGAGTCTTCTTCTTCTTCTTCTTCTTCTTCTTCTACTTCTTCTTCTTCTTCTTCTTCTTCTTCTTCTTCTTCTTCTTCTTCTTATTATTATTATTATTATTATTATTTGCTCCTTTTGAGTTTTCACATCAGTGTTAGCTGATGGTCTTTCACTGGAGTCTGAGTGACAGCAAGTCTCCTCAGGTCTCCAGGACTCTTCTGAGTATTCTGGATTATTATTATTATTATTATTATTATTATTATTATTATTATTATTATTTAGAAAACATACAACCTTGTGCAAATTATTTACTTTGTACTTCGTGTGGTGTAATGGTTAGCAAGGTGGATTAGCAAACTATTTCTAGTGAGTTCGATTCTCATTGGGTGCTCCATACTTGCAGCCGTGTGCTACAACTAAGTTAAGCTTAGTAAATAAGTGCTTTATATCACATAAAATCTGTCAAGAAAAAGAAATCTTAAAAAGTCTCCGACTAAAAATATAAATATAAATGTACAATGAATACGATTCCATATCATTGAGGCATAAAATTACCCAGGGCGGGTTGACATGCCGTTAGAATCAAACTAATCAAACTTAGGCAAAAATAAACCAACGTATACTAAAGAATGTTATTTTTTTTTACATTAGATCCGCTTTCAAAAAACACTCAATATCTATTTCTGTTTAAAATGTTTGCCATATGTTTAATTAACGGCGATCAATAGGAATCTTTTAAGGTTTATCCAGCGCAAAGTAAAATACATTTCTCATTTATATCAAATAAGTATCGTTTGTAAATCTCTTTATCAAACATAACTGATCCATACTTCACTGGTATTCCAACAGATGTTTGGATTGTTCAATTAATTCCTGTGTTTCTTTTTTTATCACATAATGCTTCGGTCATTATATATATATATATATATATATATATATATATATATAACATATACATATATACTATATTATTATATATATATATAATATATAATATATAATATATATATAAATATACATATAATATATAATATATACATAAATATATATATATATATAAAATGTATTATATATACGTATATACTTATACATACATATACATATATATACATATATATACATATACATATATATACATATATGTACACATATATATATATATACATATATATATATAAAAATATATATATATAAATATATATATATACATAAATATATATATATAAATATATATATACATATATACTTATATATACACATATATATACACATATATATACATATATACACACATATATATACACACATATATACATATATATACATATATATATACATACATATACATATATATATATGCATACATATATATACATATATATATATATATATATATACATATATATATATAAGGATTAAGAAGTATTTCATGCCGGCAAATACATATACATTGTGTTTAATGGGGTAAAAGAAAATAGAGAATTTTAAGACTAATACACAAGGAAAGAATTGATCTGTTTATGACTTGCAATGACTTTTTCACCTCTGAGTCGGCGTTCAAAGAAAAATTGAAAGGACTCTAAGCTAGAACGAGCCTTTTTCAAGGCGATTAAGTAAACATACGGGTGACCTTCGGTTTTATTCTTATATGCTTAGTTTTGTTGCTGTTCGATCCGGTGGTTAGGGTGAGAAGTAAGAGGCAGATGGTTTTCATGGGTAAATAATGACCGGAAGTGAACGTAGTCTGACGGAAGAGAGAAAGAGACAAACATGAAAAACTAGACAGCAAAATGAAAAATAAGTGAATATATAAACCGTCAATCAAGTCTGGAGCATGTGGTGTCGTTTAGATTTCCGTCCACGTCCACAAGAGCCGCAGCAATGGCCGCTAGTCCAATCTGTCATCTTTGTAAATGCTGTCGCCATTTTCTAACTGTGGACACCGTGTAAACTTATATTATTATCGATCTGCTGATGTATTATGTAGACAGATGAAAGTTTAGTTCAGTCCCGAGGCTTTTGATATGTTATTAACAAAGATAATTAATCTGATCTAAAGATGAGCATTTTTCAGCAATCTATCTTCATACTCTAATAAAGTGGTGATGAAAAAAAAACCCTTTCATGCTGAAGAGAAAACAAATTTTGAATAAGACACACATACGTACACACATACACACACACACACACACACACACACACACACACATATATATATATATATATATATATATATATATATGTAGTGTCAGCATAATCGAATTCTCTTATCTGTTCAATTCAAATCTATCATGTATATAAGATAGGAAGAAACAGAACAATGAGAGAAAATTTGAATTTGAAATATATATATATATATATATATACATATATATATATATATATATATATATGGTGGTACCATAACTTACGAGTTATATTCGTTTTGCACGTAACTCAAATGCCCTCGTATATCAAATCAATTTACTCTATCAAAATAAACTGAAAAGCCATTAATCTGTTCAGTCCCCTAAAAAAATTGTCACGTTTTTTTAAAGAAAAAAATAGTATTGTATTGTATAAAAACGTAATATATTAGAATGAAATGAATTATGTGCTGTAGTATGTTTAAATGTTTATTTTTACAAACAATATTTTTTGCGCAATGAATTGGAAACTTGAATATTTTTAGTGAAGTTATCAACATAAACGTATCTGTAGTTCACTCGTATCTCAAATGTTATCTCGCAGCACAAAACAAAAATCGACCGAGTGACAGCTTTTAACTCGGAAAACTTGGGGCACTCGTAAGTGGAGATATCTGTGACGAACAGGCGAACCAAATTCAAATCCTGTACGAAGTTGTTTGCATTTCATTACAGGCTAATGTCTTTTAGAAAGGCAACTGTGCTTGAGAAAGGCATGAACGCAACTATCCTCACCCACATTTATGTGTAAATAGTAGGAGGATAGGGTTCTTTAGTCCAGGTTAGGCAACCGGGTTAAAGGAAAACTCTGAATTCAAACTAACTTTTTCTTCGCTTGAAGATTGATCTTGTGTCTTATTTTGCTCGTGGAATTGTATATATAGAATGTTTCGTTCAAGGCAATATTTTTCAATCTATATATTGTTGCACAAATTAACAATAACTTGTGTTATTAATACAACATAGTCAGCACTGTAATTGGTGTTCATTAACAGGTATTATATTTGGGTCTTTTCCATTTTTAACATTATACATTATCTATTAAATGTATCTATTTACTATATTCCTAGATTTCAATAAATATATATATATATATATATATATATATATATATATATATACGATAAAAAGGGTTGAGGTTTGCCATGACAGCAATAAAGTTGACACTATCATATAGGCGCTATGAATTGATGTGACAAGCCGATTAATCGGAAGGGGGTTTCTCTGACCACCTGTCTAGCTCAAGTAAAGTCAAAAGTGGAGTGTTGCATGTCATGGGTTTCTCAAATGACAGAAAAATAATGGGCTCTTCTATAATTTTCCAATGCCTCTTAGAGAACAAAACTCTGCATTTAAGGATTGTTTATAATCAAGACTCCTCCTTAAAATTATCACTGTCGGCATCATGTGCAACCCCATAGACAGGTCAATGCATTGCTGAAGCTGCAAATGAAGAATGCATGTCCACGACTGTATGAAAAAGTAGACTCTCTATATCAAGTAGGTCATGTTATTTTTGTGGCGGAAGGATACATATTCAACACTCATCCAATGACCGGAATAGCATTAATGCAAAAAGGATAACTGATTATTCAGAACAACGCCAAGTCTTTTCTCGTGTGTACTGTATCTTTCCTAGCTACCACACTCAACGGTTGTCCCTCTTGTGCAACTACTCCCCTATTACTAGATGCACACAGAGTTACAGCCTTAATTGACTCTGGAAGTATAGATTCCTATGTATACAAAAGTTATGTCGGCTTCCACGGTATAAGATATACCCTATTCCAGAAAAATATTCATTGCTTAGAACAGCTTATGCTCTCTTGTTCTTGTGTGTGTGAGATTAGGTTTCGGATAAGAGACGAAACTTCCGACTCTCCTTCATAGATAACTTGTGTTATGATGCGTTAATATGTCATGATCTTTGGACCTACAATTCGGAGGGACTAATAAAAAACTGCTGAATTAAATCAATCTAAATCATGAAAATTAAGCATTAAGTATATTTTCAGTATATCCTATTGTAACATAATGAATAGACATATCCAACCATTTTTGTAAGGAAGTGTAGGATAGTTTTAAAATAACAGTAAATCAGTGGAAAATCACTGGGAATTTGATAAACACGTCTTGAACCCAGTTTCATCTGTAACAGGGATCTCATTGACTTTGAGAGCCACGTAACCTTGTGACTATGGGGAAGTATAATTAGAGTTTAGTATAGTTGGAACCAAGTGCCCGTTAGGGCTAGACGTGTTTTGCATCTCTGCTGCTTCCTCGCATGCGTGCGATAAAGAATGTATCGAGGAATAATTAAAGTGTACACAAAAATATGTCTCCGTGTTTTTTTTAATTAAAGAACAAGGATAAGATGTATCCCATACAGAGATTCACCCCATGATTAGAGAGACGTCCGATCCAAAAGAGAACCCCGATTGAAGCAGACGTTAGAAAAGAAGAGTATGCAACACTATTTCTATAAACATTTGTAATCTACAGGTTAGAAAAATTTCATAGATAAAACTAATGTATTTTCGCAGAGGATAGACAAATTGCTATGAAGTTTAATATTTTGGGTAGAAGATCTTTAATTAGAGGATAAGTAAAGTAAAGTCATCGGGGTGGCCTAAAGTCGGTATCATCCAGACAGCGAGGGAGTATATCCTACTTTTCACTAGCGCTAGACTAAGGAGATTATTTTAGCATCTGAGTTGAAGCACCACACCTACCATCAGTTCCTGACTTTACCGCACAGATCCATGTGCTACTCATACACTGAATTGGTGAGTGTTGGTATTGAACGCGGAACCATGTGTTTCCTAGTCGCACGCTCTACCGACTGAGCAATAGAAATTAAAAAGTATAAAGCAAAAACACAACTGGATTTAATAGTTTCCCGCTAAAATCACACAAATCTAATCATTAATTTCCAATGCAAAACAATTCTCTTAACAGGTGTATATAGAGTGGTATCTTGACTTACGAGTTTTTCTGCGCGTAACTCAATGTTCTCGTATATCAAATCAATTTTTCCCATTGAAATAAACTGAAATTCCATTAATCCTCAACATCCTAACAGTACAGTCTTGTATAAAAAACATAATAAATAAAATATTATGAATCGTGTGTTAATGTTTATTTTATTATATGAATAATATTTTCTTTAGCTTAATAAATTTGGAAACTTGAATCTTTTTAGTGAACGTATTAACATAAGCATATCTGAAGCTCGCTCATATCACAAATTCTAGCTCACAACACAAAGCAAAAAGTCTACTGAGTGATTGCTCGTAACTCAGAAAACTCGCAAGTTAGGGAACTTGTAAGTCAACGTATCACTGTATTTCTGTTCGTCGATTTTCTATTTCTTGTATTTTGAACTAAATACAACTATACTCGGAAAAATTTTAAACTAGCCTTTTTGTAGTATTATTTGGATTATTCAGACAATTGTTATCTTTATTGTTATCTGTACAACGTTTCAGCCGATGTGCCCTTCGGCCTTTTTCAGTTAGTCTCGGGGGTCTTCTCAAACTCGGAAATCTTCATTTCGGACTTAGGAGCCTTCTCAAACTCGGGAACCTTATCGTAATCGGGAGCCATCACAGAACTTTGAACCCAACCTTTATTCAATCCACGGGGGTATCCTGTTCTCATTCCGCTAACTATACCTGGGGTGCAGGTGTTAAGCTCTGTTAATTACTATTCTATGTTACTGTCGCCCTTGACCAGGATTGAACCTGCAGACTAGATATAGCTTTCACTTACATTTACAACGCCTTTTTCCCCTATGCTATGTGTCCAATTGAAGAAGGCCGGAGGACACATCAGCCGAAATGTTGTACAGATAACAATAAAGATGAGGAGAATAGTCCAACTAATCCAAATAATATTAATTATCAAGCGTCATCTCAAAAATTCAGAGAAATAGCCTTTTAGAAGTCTTTGAATTTTAGTAATTTTTTGAAATACCAGATGATATAAGATAATAATGTTTATTTTCATAAAACAATGTATTCTGTTTATTTCGTATATTGTGAAGAAATATTTTGTTGACTGTGCAGTCCTTATCACTGAAAAAAAAGATACAGCAAAAATAAGGTAGAAAAATGATGGCACATATTAAACCATGCCAGAAATGCTGATTCACTCATTCTTTAATGGATCCCGTATTATGCAAAAGAAAGTAAATAAATATACATGGGATCATCCTTTATTAGGGGAATTTTTTTTTTCAGAAAGAATCGAGAGAGAGAAAACAAAAAATGTCACACGATAAAGGCTGCTTAGAAAATAATGCAAAGCTTGCAAGAAAATCAGTTGACTTTAGTTGAGAAGATAAACAACTATGTGGACAGTTTTCAACAAGCTTATCTTCATATTCTACTTATTCATTATATATATATACTAAATAAATGGTAATTTCTGTCTGTCTGTGTATAAACAGTTGGCGCCTACATCAGTGATCCGAAACTTTACAGTAATGTCAATCTAATATTCAGGAACAGGATTGGCTCATTGGATAATATCGTTACAATATAGAAGGAAATAGAAGACCTTTCAATGAGAGAGATAGGAAGAGGAGTAGTCGTAACTCCTCTTCCCCCTTTCTCATTGTTAACTGTAATGTTTCATTTACAACTACTACTACCACTAATACTACTGCGAAATCTGCGATATAAAATAAAATAAGGAAACAGTATATTGTAGATATAATTATTATGATAATGTTGTTGTTTACTTTGTTGTTAATAGACGAGCAATATTCAAAGGAATTAGTTTTAAAAAATAGAAAACAAATTATGCTAAACTTTAATAAAAGCAACTCTACACCCTATACTTTTAATAATGACCATCTTATAACCGACATGTAATACGAGTAAATACGACTACTAGTATATAATATATATATATATATATATATATGTGTGTGTGTGTGTGTGTGTGTGTGTGTGTGTGTGTTCATATTCTGACAGAATATGGTTAATTAATATCTGGAGAAGATATCAGAAGATCTGAAACACGTGTCGCAAATGTAGAATAATGATTTTTTTTAAATTTTTAAATAAAAAAAAAACATGATCCTTTTTGCGGACCTTCCTTTTTATAAAATATCTCATTTTCTCCCGTTGGACCCATAACAACACTTCATATATATATATATATATATATATATATATATATATATATACAAGTGCCCGTTGCTTTTTAACATAGAGAAATAGCGTGTCTATCGAAGAGTATACAAAATGCATTCCCCATATGTAGTGAGAGAGGAGACATACCTCGTGGAACAAAGCCTTTCTTACAAGATGAGAGGAAAAAGAAAATAGGTCTGCCTTGGCACTATAATTAAAGAATCGCGAGATTTGGAGAGAGTAAATTTCTACGTATGAAATGTTTACAGATTGTACTGTATTAGATGACAGAAACTCAAAGATGTCCCAATGTTTGTGTGTGTGAGTGTGTGTGTGTGTGTGTGTGTGTGTGTATGTGTGTGCGTTTAAATCTCCACTTGAGCTTTTATTTCGACTTAGAAACTATTTTTCTACCATGATTAGTCAGTGAGTGGGTGTCCATATTCATATTCATTTTATTTTTATCATTTATGTTTTATTCTATTCATTTCGTTTCGTTGGGGTTTTATTTTTACTTATAAATAAAATTCAAACATTCTTCTGCCTTACAATATGTGAATATCGGTTAGTTTAGACGTTCCTTAAGAAACTGGTATATTTTCGTGACTATCGTGTGTAAACTTTTGAGAATAAAAGTGAAGTTGTGGTAAAAGGATTATTATGTCTATTGGGTCAGTAAATGAAGATAGTAGAGTGATGACCATTTCCCTTCCATATTTACGACCTTGTGCCACATTTGTATATTTTTTACAATAAATATTAACGCTTTAAAGCCGTGATCGACAGAAAACTGCTGGAATATTGTTGAAGGAAGGAAGATTTTGTCGTCGGACCGTGAAGTTGGAGAAGTGGTCATCCTAATCAGGAATAGCCCCTAAACATGTTATTGATTTAGGAGGATAGGAGGATTTGAATGAATCAGACAAAATGTGGTTGGGAATAGAGGAAAAATGTGGACAAAACAACACAAACAAGCAGTAGATGTAGAGGAATATTTCGTTTTCACGTTGAGTGAAACATCTTCAGCCTTTATTTAAAACATTGGTACAACATACACTTGTTTTTATAGTGAAGAAGGTGAAGGGGTGAGGGGTGGGGCACTACTGGGTAGAGTTTTTGTAGGGTCAGCGGATTGGTCTAGAGGAGGAATTTGACCAAGTGGGTAAAGTGATAAGGTCAGATGTGTGGACATGTGTTAGAGGAAATTTGATAGAGAGAATAGAGTGCAGAGAAGTTAGGTGTTTAGTAGTACGGAAGATGTAGGTCACCATTCTTTATTTTTGAGTTTATTTATTTAAATGTTTGATCATAATAATGATTGATTGGCATACTTCCGTCTACTAAGGATGATGGCGTAGTGTCCACTTTTTAAAATTTTTTATCTGCACCTGTGTGAGTGGCTGAAGAGTCCACTTCTTGAATGGAGGTCATAATAATATCATCATCATCATAATAGCAATTTATATATGTAACGTTCCAGTGAAATCATCTTTTCAACTCTTTACCCTACCTATTTTTTTACCTGTATGATGAGATATTCCAAAGCTCACTATCTATTTACCTCAGAATTCATTCTGTTTAAATAAATTCCTATTGTAACTGTAATCTAAGTCCTTCTGCTCAATTATAATGAATGATATACGGCTTACGATAGGACCGCGATGGTGGGAGCGTCGCTGTGAGCGTTTTAAAGTAGGAAAATCGTTAAATCGCACTTTTCAATGTCCATAATCATTTGTTTGCCCACAGGTTTATGGAGTCAAATATTCTTATTTAATACATATATTTGGCACATTGTTTAATGACCTATAAACCTGTGTGGGTTATCGCATGCCAAGGCTATCGTTGTAGAAGAACAGTAATGTTACTATTTAAACCATAGCTGAGGGAATGGGGGATCGTACCTTTCTCAAGTGTATAATCTGAAGGTGAACATGATAGCGTGACTAGTTCTAACTCGTTCACTACAACTTCTGTAATCTAGCATCTTGGCCATTATACCACATGGAGTCCCCTAAAACAATGTTAATTGTAACACAAAATTGATGTCACAACACATTTTTATTTAATCTATAACGAAAAACAGTTTATATTTAAATATACGAGGATGTGTCAAGAAGTAATACCATTTTGTTTCGGGCAGGTATGATTATCAACACAGGAACATGTATCATACATCAAGATGAAGCTGATCCTCTGTAGATTACATCCCTGTTTCTCCACGGAGTCACCGTTCCTCTCAATAACAATGTTCCACCTTCGAATGAGAGCATGTATCCCTATCCCGTAGAATTCTTTTGACTGTACTTTGAGCCACTTCTTCCCTACGGATTTCACTTTCTTGTCACTGTAATAATCACTATCATCTCTTCGGACCCATGAAAGAGAGTTTGAGAGGTAAACATTATTCTAGTGATGAGGAAGTGAAATCTGTAGTGAAGAAGTGGCTCAAAGAACAGTCTACAGAATATTACTTTACACATGTTCAGGTGTTGGTACTTATACCTGTCCTAAACAAAAGGGCATTACTTTTTTACTCACCCTCGTATAACCCCAATAATTGTTTTGGCATACTTAAACTGGTTTGAGGTTTTCTTTTACGATTTCTTTATATCAACTAGGGGATATACACTTATTCTCTTCGTTACTGCTTTGGGTGTAATTTTAAGACACAATAGTTAATAACCCCAAACAAGGATAGTGAGTGGTGTCTTGAACAAATTCTGGAAGCAGAAACCCCACAAAAGAGCAGCTGTCCGGCTACTTACCTCCTATCACACAAACCATCCGGGTAAGACGAACTAGTCATGCTGAACGAACTCATAAATGACGTTATCCTATGGGCACCTATACATGGATATACAAGTGTTGGTGGTCCAGCAAAAACCTCCATCGATCACCTCTACACGGATACTGGGTGATGCGTAGAGGACCTTTCAGAAGTAATAGCCGATAGGGAGTGAAGGCAAGAGAGAGAGAGAGAGAGAGAGAGAGAGGAGAGGGGAGCGAGAGAGAGAGAGTCATGTAGATTTGTGCTGTCGGCACTTGATGATGATGATGATGATGATGATGATGATGCGTTAACATAATTACTGTCATATAATTCATATTAAAATGCATTAGCATTTGGCCATTTAGAAATTCTGTTTTAAAGAATACAAAGAATAGCAACAAGCAGATCCTCACCATTAAAGCAATCAGCCCTTTTTTTCTGTAAGGAGAGTTTTTAAAAAAACGGAGGGATTATTATCAATTCGGATACCATTAAGCAAAAAAATAAGGATTAAACTGATGATCATGACAATGATGAGGATGATGATGTTGATCACAATCTCAGCAACAAACAACGATATCAAAGATTACACTCGCAGTAATATTATGTTAATGACAGCAAAGGCGTTGACGGAGACAAAGGGTTAAGGCAAGAATATTTGGAAAAGAGAAAAGCATAGTATGTTCATAGAAATAACTATAAGATCCATAACTAAAAAAGATAGCAACAAGAATATTTCTCATTTTCTTTCATGTTGAAAAGTATTGAGATAATATATTGAGGGGGGGGGGAGAATGTTCACGAGGAAAATGTTTTTTATGTAATTTTTTAAAAAGATTCTTTTCTCTTACTCACTGGTTTTAATACTGTTGACATGCATATTTTAACGTGGTTGCGTTTCGGAATCTTTCCAAGGATTTTCTTCTTTATCACTTTATAGCCGTGCAGTTTTGTTTTTTGTTTTGTTTTTTCAAAAAACGAAGACCGAAATCCATTAGCTGCCCATAAGACTAAAACAAAAATAAATTAAATAAATAAACAATGAAACAGTAACATATTCCACTTGCAAAATTCACAAACGCATATATATAATATATATATATATATATATATATATATATATATATATATATATATATAATATAAATATATATTTATATATGCTTAAAATATTCTCGAATACGCTGACTGTATCCCCTGGATCTGATGGTGGAGTGGTCTATTGTCAGTATCAGCTAGACAGTGAGGGAGTCTATCCCCTTTACACTAGCATTAGACCAGGGATATTGTTTTTGCTGAGGTGGAGCGCCAAACCTACCATTAACTCCCTACTTTACCACACAGATCAAAATACCCAAGTTGTGCTTCTGATGCGCTGAGTTGGTGAGGACTAGTATCGAACCTGGAACCTTGTGATTCTTATGCGCATGCTCTACCGACTGAGCTAAACCTCTGAGGGTAATACCCCTTTAAAGGAGTGTACTGTGTGACATAGATGCATTTAGTGTACATACAATTCATTGATTTGTGTTTTGTTTTGTTTTGTTTTTTATCAACATCGGTCATTTAATATCAACATATCAGTGGGTCATTTATATGCCCCTAAACAGTAATACCACTCCGGGTCAGAGTGGACAGGAGCAGGGGTGGTGACTCCACATTCCCCAAACCTCCAAAACTGGAACCTCACATCAGATAGAGTTTAACGTCATTCCCAGGACATGTAGACCCGCAGCCACTTCTAGCACCCATATGATAAAAAGGGTTTGGTGCTTGCCATAAGGGCAATAGGGTTGGGAAAATCATATAGGTGCTAGGGCTTGACGTGACCAGCCGATTGATCGGAGGGGGCCTCACCGACCGCCCGTCTAGCCCAAGATAGGGCCCAAGTGGAGTATTGCATGATGAACTGCTCATCCACCTGGGCTCTATCCTTAAGCATCACCACGGGCGCCAACCCACGGCCAACAGGTGGTTGGGGGAGTCTTCCTCTGCAGAGGTGCAGTCATTGAATTGTGTATGACACTAAACGGCATCTTTAGTGAGGCACCAGCTTGAGATCTGGGGGTCACACACACCAAACTCCAACATTTTTAAAGGCTATTTGCTATTTAGCATAAAGGGGGAACCTCTAAGTTAATATGAACTTTCTAACAGAAATTTTTACTATCTGTATTAAAATCTTCTAGGATTAAAAGTTGCTTCTTATCTCTGTTATGCCGTGTTGCTTGCTGAGGATTAAAGCTTTTATTTAGGAAATATATAAAATCAATGAAATTGCCAGTGAACAGTCTGGCATTTGGAAATTTATGATCAAAATTTAAAAAAAAAGGAAATCTCCATTCGCCCATTAACCCCATTTCGCAGCCGTGGTTTATAATAATTGTGATTATCCTGGTTATTCAAGTTCCATTCATCCATGAAGCTATTATCCTTATCAATTTTACTTTCAAAAAAATTAACACCCTCGTAGTGAAGAGTTCAAAACTCAATGTAAATTTGTATCGTAAGTAAAATCATAAAATATTGATAAAGGGATAAAAAAAAAAAAACAATTTGAAAGGGAAACTCTCCCCCCTCAAATAAAATGATGCGAGCATCTATTATTATTAATCAAATAATTATTTTGAATAGTTTACCCATAAATTAGACACAAAATCGTAAGTATTTATTTATTTGTAAAATTTTAGTTAACCTCTGGATGCTGAAAAAAACTATTTCTTGTTTGTAAATATTTTCTTCGTTCTTAGATAACCTTGAATATATTAAAATAAAACAAACTATATATAAATATATAATACCAGGAATATATTTATTAAAACTTGTTTTATAAAAATATAAGAACCGTCTACATTTTCATAAGATTGCTCTTTATTCTATGTATAGATGATTTTGCGTAATGTGACGTAAGCAGTGAGGTAGTTTCGGTTACAGACAAATAGGAGACTGAATCTACATTATTGATAAATTTTAACATTTTTAAGAAAGGTTAACTATAAATTTTACAAATAAATACCTAAATTTTTGTGCAAAATTTCTCTGTAAAATATTCAAAATAATTATTTGATTAATAATTGATATATGCACGTAACATTTTATTTGAGGAGGCAGAACTAAGTTTCCATTTCAAATTGTTTTATCTTTTTTTTTACTCCTTTAATAAATGTGATGGCTTTATTTACTTATAATACAAACCTCTAACTTTAAACTCCACGCCCTCAGGCAAAATCTTTCAAAAATTAATTTTTACACCACCCGGAGGGTGTTTCTTTTTTGCCTAGTACAAATAATTGTCCCTTTAATAAAAACTGACTGTACACTCCTATATCTTTAATAATGACCATCTTACAACACAATAGAGGTAAGAACTGCTAGTTATTAATACCATGACAAAGATTCTTTTTGTATTCTCTGTCTTAAAATCTAAAAATTCAAAATTAATGGCTTAGTGATACATGATCCTGAATTAATCCCTTTTTTCATTTGTAGATTATAAATAGTGTACAGTCGAAACAAATTGATTTGATCAGGTTAATTATTCGAATACGCGTGTTTTAAAATGAAATGTTTTAATGATGATGATGATGATGATGATGATGATGATGATGATGATGATGATGGCCAGGTCGTAGATGTGCAACTGAGAAAAATGTCGATCAGGAATTTTGAATTCCTGTCCATGATAGAATGAAAGAATTGAGACTGACCAGACGACGACGATGCTGTGGGTCTTAGAGAATAGAGAGTAAGATACGAGAGAATGTTGGAGATTTGCTGTCACTCAATCTCCAATGATAATCAACAGACATTTATTGTGAACTTGCCAATGTCTGATAATTGGACACAATGTTTATTATTATTATTATTATTATTATTATTATTATTATTATTATTATTATTATTATTATCAGTTTTTCACACCTGCGTTAGCTGATGGTCTTTCACTGGAGTTTGAGTGGCAAGTCTCCTCATGTCTTCAGGACTCTCCTGAATATTTTAACTTTAGGTCTATTCTTCTATTAGCTTCGTCGCTAGTTTCTCTCTTCCTCTGAGTCATCTCGGATCGTATCTCTCCACGTCCATCTTAGCTCTTAATCATGAAGATGAAAATATATTTCTGTTTTATATGTGCATCTTTATTATTCTAGACCCTTTAATGTATGCGTAGAAAACTTGTCTATTTCGGCATTCCAGCAGATTCCATAGTAATAAATAAAGGAAAGCAAAAAAAAAAAAGATAAATACCTGGACCTTGCTTGAGGACTATCAGCTATTTATTTCAAAACATTTATGATCTAATGGTTTGCCTCATATTGGAAATAATGACTGACAGTAATTCAAATATTTACCCTAGATACTCGAATATCATCCTATATTATCTGGGACTATTAACTGGAGAAGTTTGAAATTGTACACAACAGTTGTCCTCGGCATCACATTGGATAACTATTAGTACACACAATGTTTGTATCTCGCGAATGGATATTCATTGGTTGGTTGATTGATTTTAACGGCATATCAACCCGTCTGGGGTTATGTCATGCCTAACGGCAAGAAAGTAAATATATTTTGTGTATTTATATTTATACTTTTGTAGTATTTGGTTTTAACAATGTATTAGCACCATTGGGGATAATGTTGTATGGTATTGATTAGGTTCATGTCTATATTCTATGGTATAATTTTATTTCCTTCAAAAAGGACAGAATTTATTCTATGCTGACATTTTCAAATAGATCTTTCATATAGCTTGCATTACAATAACAGTTTCTGATGTGAGCAAAAACCTGCATTCCATGAATAAGTTTTAACAGTCAAAGGTGTTTCACACTTTGGTTGTTGTTCTTGTTTGAGTATATAGGAGTGCGTCTTGCGTGACCAATGCGTAATTGATGACTTTTTCCTTTCTAGACTTTCTTAAAGTTGGTCTCCAGTCTCCAAAGAGGGTTTGATTAGGAAGAGTTTATTGTGGATGTTGTTATTCCAATGGAAAGTCGCAAGTAAAGACGTTATATCTACACTAAGAAAGGTACCTCACGTCGTGAAATGGTTAACAAGCTAGATTCGCAAGCCATTATTAATGTTCGATTCTCATTGGGCACTCTTTACTTCTGGCCTTGTGCCACATCTAAACTAAGCTTAGTAAATAACTATATCTACACTACTAGGCACAGGCGCGCTAGTCACTATCATGAAGAAAATAGTCATGAGTAAACTCAGAGCAGTTTATTTAGAAACGTAGATATTTTGACATGAAAGTTTACGTGTACAGAAGTGGTCACACGTGTAAGACAAATGGTCATTAGAAAAGCTGGACTTGAAATTTATAATTGAACACTTTAAAACAGCGGTCCCCAACCTTTTTTGCGCCCCGGACCGGTTTCATCTAAAACAATATTTTCACGGACCGGCCTTCATATTCTCCGGCCTACATTTGCTCGATAATCGTTAATGACGTAATCTAATAATAAATCATCCGCAGTGGTCTTATGTCAAATGCAAACATCAACAGACAATAAACAACCTTTTGTTCATAAATTAATAATCAACAACATCTCTGTAAACGAAAATATTTATTTTAGAATGAAAATCCTTTCTAATAAGAAATAATTATAATAAAAAAAACTCGTCAAGAGGCACAGAAGTCACTTTTCAAAATAAAACATCAACATTTAGACTGATAATAAAAAAAAAGAAAAATTCAAACGTTCTGTGCGGCCCGGTACCTAATGACCCGCGACCCAGTACCGGGTCGCGACCCGGTGGTTGGGGACCGCTGCTGTAAAACATCTAACATTAGAAAGGGTTATTTTCTTTTGATGAATACTTTAACAAAGGATTACTTAGTGTTTAATATGTTAAACACAAGTTAACGTACTGATTAGCAGAAGTAAAAGTAAGTAAAATCGACGGAGAGACCTATTTTCCGTATCACCAAGACAGCGAGGAAGTCTATATCCTTTTCATTAGCGCTATACCAGCAAGATTGTTTTAGATCTGGTTTGGTTTGGTTCGTTTTGTTTTACGGAATATCAACCTCAGTGGGTTATTTAATGCCGATAAAGTTTTGAAATGAATTAATTCTTAATGGCTACACCATTTTCTTTTATAAATACATTTTTCTATTTAACCCATGGATGTTTTTTAGATCTGGGTTGGAGTGCAACACCTACTTTCAGCTTCTCAATTTATCGCACAGATGTGATTACCCAAACAGTGCTACTCTTGCGCTGGGTTGGTAAGGGCCGCTATTGAACCCGAAATCTTGTAGTTCCTAGGTGGATTCTCTAGCGACTGAGCTAAACCGGCCCCTTCTAGCAGAAGTATTTAATTAATTTAATTACTTAAAACTATATAATTATTAGTATTTGATATGAGTTATTGAGCCCATGCAGCCGGGTTCAAATTATTATTATTAGATAAGAATAGATATCATAGAAAAGTGTGCATAATATGTTACGAAACAACAACACAAAAATGTAAACATGAATGTACTTAATTTATTCCTTAAAAACAATTGAATCAGAGTTGCCTTTAGATAATATAAAGCGAGTCTTAATCTTTGTATTTTGTTTTTGAATTGTGTGAAAACACTAAAAGTTCGATGTTTATAACGTTGCTTTTTGCTTTCAGATTTGACAAGAATATGACTACGCAGAACAATGTTCTTTTTGTAGTACCAACGATTGGACGCCATCGATTTTCTCGAAATCTCCTATATTCATCACCTTTCACTGTTGTTGATTGCATCAGCAACATTAACCCTTTATTTATTCAATTATTATAAAGTGGAGACAAAGACAAAATGGTTAATCATATTATAAGCCAATGCAGCAAACGGGAACAAAAGCAGTACAATATGCCACACGACTGCATGGGGAATGTGATCCACTGGGAATTGTGCAAGAAATTAAATTTTGACTATGCTACCAAATAGATATGCTAACAATTTGTCGTGAAGTGCTGCTTCCAAAATTTGTTCAAAACAACATGCAGCATCCTTGTTTAATTCCCAGTTTTTTTTCTAATTGCCTCATTAAAGTATTAGTAGTGCAGCCATACAGTAGCACTGATACAGCTACAACTGGGAAGAATCCCCCCATTTATGATCTGAATATTATCGCTACTGCTCTTCTAGAAGGAGGGTTTCGGGATTAAATAACCCATGAAAACTGATATGTTATTAAAAAAGAAACTAAACCAAATCTCGACTGGTTGCCATAAAAGGCTTAAGAGCTCAGTCTGCCATATTATCTGCCCATAGATGGTGGTGTAGGGATCATTTTCTCAATGCTACTTATGTGCAGTGTAATGCAAACTGCCTAGTTCAGAATTTAAACTTGGATCATCAAATTAGTTTCCTACGACCATAACCATTACGCCACATGCGCCTTCACGGTTAACTTATTAACGCATTAGATTTAGCAAGAAATAGTAATTTTCATATAAAATCATTGACGTATAGTCACCTTTATTGACCTCAAATATCTGTTCCGCCAATCTCTTGATCATCCTCAAGTCAAAATCCTCTTATTGAGTAATTTCAATCTCGAAATGCTTAACTGACCACAATAGACATACAACCAAGAAATCTTTGTCTTCATTAGTATAGAATCCATTTTAGTAATGTGTACAATATAGATTATTCCAACGTTTAAACACTGGAATGGTATCAATTTGTTTCTCCATGAATACAAATACGATACAAGGTCAAGTTTAATGAGGGTAGCATATGTAATGATAGAAGCATAAAAAATTGCCCAGTCTTACCGTTTTTTCCATTGACATTAGACTAGGCACTGCCAAAGACGACGTAAAATCCGTATTTTACAAAATAAATCCCCCCCCCCCATTGAAAAAATTTACCAAAAGTCAGGGAATTATCCAATATTTATGACATTTTCAGTGTTGATTTATCAATGAATGAATTTTATAATTCATCAGTTATTTTATTTCAAAACTTTCTGATTTTTCTCAGGTCACTTTACTTTGACACCCCTCTTTATATCTAGGACGCAAAATATCGGTGTGGCTATATAAAGTTGAAACTAATTACAATATGAATAAAAAGGCAAAAGACCGAAGGTATGATTAAAAGAAAAAAAAATTAAGGGAGATATCTTGGTACAAAATAAGTACCAAAAATCGGAAAATAAAATGTAAAATAAAAACTAAAAAATAATTTTTGGAGATCTTTTCTTTACTCGTTTCGATAGTTATTTAATTGGCTATTATCTTATAAAAGAAAAAACTAAACATCGGTATTTGCTCTGTTTAGATAAGGGGTCTAAATTCTTAATAGAGTTTTTTCTACAATAATTATTAGATAATGATAATAAACTAAAATAGTTATTAAATAAATATTTCTTTTTAGAATATAAAAATAAAAAATTTGAAACTTAAAATTAGACGTTTTATATTTTAAATGAATGTCATATATTAATATACCATAGCAGTAATTGGGGTGTAAATTTATTTAGTAAAATTGGATTTTACATCATCTTAGACAACGTTTACGACCATATTTACGATATATTTTAGCAAAATTGGCAGAAAAATAGTTTAAAATGTATTAAAAATAAATGACATGTGTAATATTATTTTGCTTTTTTTACTGATGCTCATTATGTTACTACTTTTTGACTTTGATAAAGATTTGACCTTAAATAATCGATTTAATTAATTTTAGTTCCTTTTTAAAATGAAAACTAGTCAACATTTTGGAAGTGCCTAGTTGGAAAAATAAGTAATTAGTAATAATGCTAAACAAACAATTATATTTTTCAAGTAACTTTACTTAATACTAACAATTAACAGTTATATGTCATCAAGTATTCCTATCAAATACAAATAATTTTTTAGATAAAATTTCTATTACAAATAATTTTTAAACAGATCTATTGACCTATGAATGAGATTTTATCAGGTGGTCGTGGTCGGAGTAATGGCTCTGAAAGGGTACTCCACCCTGCCCAGATATCCAGAAACGGGGCCTCACCATCTGATACAGTTTAGTATTATATCCAGTACACCGTTTTTTGTAGTCTTATCACTCTTCAAGGGATAAAGTCAGCATATCATAATCCCCGATGATAGGGCACTTCTTTCACAGAGTTATCTACTCTTGTCATGACTCAATATATATTGTATATATATATATATTTACCAACTCACGAGCAGGATGCGACAAAAGGTCAATTTCTTCAGCGGAGTTTAACAGGTTTGAATTCAGAGTTTTCCTTCTCCTAGACCGGTTGCCTAACCAAGGTTAAAGAGCCCCGTCTGCCCTACTATTTAGCCATAGCTGGAGGGAGAGTAGGATTCATACCTTTCCCAAGGGTATTAGCGCTAAGTGAAATGCAATTACCACGTCCAGGATTTGAACTCTGGACAACGAGTCCATTTCCCATGACTTTAACCTTTACACCACGCGCTTCCTACATATACATATACATTTTGATAACCACTGAAAACACAAAGTAATCTATAAGCGTCTTGTATCATAAAAGGAAGATAATTTATTTTACTATTTAGTGTCATACACAGTAAACCCTTTTTTAGTTTTACCCTCCTTCAAGGAATACAGTCAACGTATTCTACGCCCCACTGGCAGGGTACTTTTTGTACAGAGTTATCAACCCTTGTTTTGAATATATTTATATTGCATATATACATTTTAATAACAAATAAAGACATAAGTAACAAATAAAATAAGTGCACTGTATCAGAAAAGGCAGATAAGGGCCAGGTTAGCTCAGTTGGTAGAGCGTTTGGCTGGAAACCACAATGTTCCTAGTTCGATCCCGGCCCTCGCCAACTCAGCGTAGGAGTAGCACAGGGGTCTGTGTGGTAAAGTAATGAGCTGACGGTATGTGTGGCGTTCCACCTCAGACGCAAACACAATCTCCTTGATCTAGCGCTAGTGAAAAGGGGATAGACTCCCTCGTTGATTGGCTGATACCGACTTTAGACCACCCTACCGATTTACTTTACTTTACAGCCTTTATTAATAGATGTGTACAAATAAGCTGTACAGAAAAAAAACGATTTAGCTAATTTTATATGAATCAAAGAATCCTGTTATGTAACATTGAAACAAGCAATGATCTGAAAGGCGAACGACATTGGAACTCTCCCAAAAAGGGAAATTAAAATAGAATTAATTATTTTCATTGATTGGTTTAAATCTTTTTAAGGATGAGAAATTTATCGCTGATCAAATTTGCATTTGTGAATTCAACAATCACGAGTTTGGGTCTTCTGACTGGAAATTGATTGACTCTAGAGGTGGGTTCCTTCTTTTTATTCGTTTAACCCAAAAGTTCGTCCTGTGTGTCCACGTTTTATTGTAAAAGTCCGTAAAAATGTGTTTAAAACTTGAAAAATGTTCATTAGGTACTATTTCTCTTAATTTTTTAGATAAGGCTTGATAATTTATTATTTGTATTATGGTCAGGGACAGCAGTAACATAGAATAATAATTAACACAGCTTAACACCTGTACCCCAACTATGGTTAGCGGAATGAGAACAGGATACCCTTATGGACTGAATAATGGGGTAGGTTCAAAGTTCCGTAATGGCTCCCGATTACGACAAGAAAGTTCCCGATTACAACAAGAAGGTTCCCGAGTGTGGCAAGAAATACCCGAAGAAAGCTGGAGGGAACATCGAGCGAAACGTTGTACAGATAACAATGAAGATGGGGACAATAGTCCGAATAACACAAATAATACTATTTTTCATTATGTTTATGTATTTACCAAACTCCATGCACAAGCAGGATGTGACACAAGGTCATTTTCTGGAATTCAGAGTTTTCATTCTCCTAGATTGCTTGTGAAATAGCCCAGTCCACTCTACTATTTACCTATAGCTGGAGGAAGAATAATTGGATGTAAACCTTTCCCAGAGGTATCAGCGCTATGTAAAATGCAAACTGTCTCGTCCAGGATTTGATGTTGGGTCGGCATGTCTATTTCCTACAACTATATAACCGTTACTTGACTAGCGCCTTTTTTTTTCATTATTTTTAAGTGCTAAATCACTCACAGTAGAAAAGTTTGTGTAATGTGCAAGTTACACATCTAAGCAACTTTTGGGGTGCTTGGTGGTCGGGATAATATTAATAGAGTCCCCACTCTATAAGGGTTAGCATAGGTATTAGTATATTCGTGATATAGTTAAATAAATGGAAGGAATGACAAGATAAGCTCATTTACACGTACAGAAAAATTTCATGTTTTTATAATAGAGAATATGTATATATTCGTCTAACCGAAACTACATCACGTAATTTTGGTTACAGACAGACAAACATATAATCCATATTATAATAGAAATAAATAACAAACGAAACAGTGAATTCAATGATGACTACCGGGTTACAGTTCCCTTAGTTATTTACGTCATATTCTCAATGATTTTATTTTTATTTATTACTCAATAATTGATAAAATTATTTTCATCATCAATACTGTTGGCCTTATATACACACTATCAGCATGCAATTGTATTAATATATCCATATTTACAATGTAAAAGGGAATTTGATTTTAATAAGTATTTCCTTGGTTTTATTGATTTCTAATTGCTTGATTCAATTTTTATAAATATAATCACACACACTGTCGATACATCTTGGAAATATATCATAGAAATATATTAACAAAATGAAACAACTCTAAATGTTATTGTTTACTGTCTAATTTAGTTAAATCAAGAGAATTTGACAATGAAAGCCAGGAGTGATTAGACATGCTGTCGTCCAGGCTGTTCTTTTCTTCGATTGATGGGTCAATTTTCTCATTTTCCCGTCTAATGATTGTGAACATCATAGGAAAGTTAAAGTAAAAACTTCCTTTTCCTGATTTTTTATTCTTTCCCGTTATGTAACTGCTCTTCTGTAGTGGCATTGAGCACTTTTTCTTGCAATCTTTACTCATTTGCATTTATCTTTTTATGATATATATATATATATATATATATTATATATATATTATATATATATATATAATGGTATCTTGACTTAAGAGTTTAATATCTTCAATTTCCTCGTATATCAAATCAATTTTCCCCATTGAAAATAAACTGAAATGCCATTAATCCATTCCGGAGCCGCAAAAACACCCTTATTTTTGGCACTCCTATAGGGCTATATATAATCATACATAGACATATATATATATATATATATATATACACATACATACGCATACACATACATATATATATATACATACATATACATACATATGTATGCACGTATGTATATATGTATGTGTATGTGTATGTGTATGTATATATATATATATATATATATATATATATATATATATATATGTCTATGTACGATTATATGTGGATATGCGTATATATGGAATATATGTATTTATATATTGTTTTAATGTTCTTATTTTTCTAACATTAATATTCCATATGAAATACGACATATCTTTATTAACTTTTCGTCCTCCGCTTATTCACATTAAAGCATGCGTCATTATATGTTCTTCACCTTCCATTTTTGCACATTCATTGATCACGTCATTTGCTTTTCGTAAACAAACGCGCATATAAAAATTAACGGTTAATAGCATCAGATTCACACAATCACTATACACTTAATATCTTTCATTTTGTTCCTCACATAAACATCACCTAACAGTGTCCTGAAGATGGTACAAAATACCGAAATGCTTAAGTATTGACACTAAAAATTGTTTCCTGATCGTAACATCCTGTGTTTGTTATATTTTTAAATATTTTCTTTTCATATTGTCGGATTAATTTCCTCATCGTATTTCCATATATATATATATATATATATATATATATATATATATATATATATATTTCGGCTGATAACATAGTTAACACAAAGAATATGTTCTATTTTCCAAACTATTATTGAAATTAAGTTTTTTCTCAAAAGAGACATGAGAAAACCTTAAATATTTCTTGAGAATTCAAGATTGGATATATATATATATATATATATATATATATATATATATATATATATATATATATATATATATATATGAGAATGTCGTTTATGATATTCATTTATTTATTTCTCTGAATGTTTGAGATAAGGCTTGAAGATTAGTATTATCTGCGTTATTCGGACTATTGTCCCCATCTTCATTGTTATTTTACAACGTTTCGGCCGATATGTACTCCGGCCTTCTTCAGGTATTTCTTGTCGGGTGTGATGGCTCCCGATTACGGCAAGAAAGTTCCCGAGTTCGAAAAGAAGGTTCCCGAGTCCGACAAGAAATACCTGAAGAAGGCCGGAGGGCATATCGGCCGAAACGTTGTACAAATAACAATGAAGATGGGGACAATAGTCCGAATAACGCAATTTATTTATTTTAAAATTTAAAGGTATCCTGAATTTGTCGACTTATTTATGGAGATAAAACATAAACATAAAATATAAATAGCAAATATGCGCATAAATAATAACAATATTTATAGTTCTCACTTATTTGATTTACTGCCAAATATGGTAATCAATAGACCATACCGATCCGCTTGGTTCAATCGTTGAATGTTGGCCACTCATGGAGGTTTACCAATCCCAGGAGTACAATTCCACGAAGCAAACAGTAACGCCTACGGGCAAAAGCAAAAAAAAAAAAAGAGCCGAAAGGCAGTATTATTGTCAGTTCGCAACTAATTATTTCATCAAGTATACGAACCATCTTGGCTGTTAGAATTGTGTCGGAGTTATGGATTGACGAAACGAGATGAGAGGCCTGATGATTGTTTGATTTAAGAATATTTGTTCAGATTAATTACTTTACTGATCTTCATTGAATCATATACATTGGATACACGTGATTTGATGAGAATTACGAAGGGTAAAAATAAATACTAATTGAATAACGTGTAAATGCCATATTTGGCCAAAGTCTTCTAACGACTATTATAGTTCTTTGGGAAAATATTCAAAGAAAACGAAAACAAAAAAAAAAAAAAAAAAAAAACAACCACATCCTATGATGGTTAAACATAAGTTTTATATATACCAACATTGGGGCACCTCATGTGGTGTAATGGTTAGCAAGTAAGATTTGCAAACCATTGTTCGTGAGTTCGATTCTCACTGGGCGCCCCATAATTCTGGCCTTGTTCTGCATCTAAGCTACGCTTAGTAAATAACTATATACACCAACATTCTATATATATGTTTGCGTGTAGACAGGAGACATAGACACACACATACACATACAAATACAAATACACATACACCCACACACTTACACAGGAGAAAACGTATATTACTCTACTTCGGGCACCTCACATGGTGTAATATTTAGCAAGTTAGATTTTCTGAACATTGTTAGTGAGTTCGATTCTCATTAGGTACCCAATACTTCTGACCTTGTGCCACATCTAAGGTAAGCTTAGTAAATAACTTACTCGACTTCTCAAATGCTGTAATACTTAAGACGCTTTAAGATTTTGTACAACAATCCTTTTTTTTTTCTACGACCGTATATACTCTAATATAATCCAATGATATCTGGGGATATTTATTGACTTCAGCTAAATATTTACACTCAGAAAGTTTGTATCTTGCATGTGAACCCCTAATTTTAGGCTAAAAGTTAAGTCTCAGAAGGTTTCATGAAATAGATAACTTAAGTTACTTTTCTAGTTAGAAAACTTTCTACACCCGAAGGATACTGATTAACCTTTCGTCGTTTAATTTTGACACATTAATGTTTCTATGATTGATTGTATGAATGATTTTAACGGCACGGCAACCTGTCTTGAGGTTAGTAAATCACGTTTGTACATTTATATCTACATTTTCTATCCACTTGTTTCTTAAAAATTTTATACAGTTATAGGATTTCTTAAAAGCTTCGTTTAGACAGTTATATTGTTCCTACCTAATACAAATAATTTGCATATATATATATATATATATATATAATATATATATATATATATATATATATATATATATATAAGAGAGTTTCATAATTTGCTTGAAGCATTGTGTATGTATAGGTTAGGAGGTTGATTTTTGGACATTTTGCAGTTGGACATAAAACCCCAACGTCACCTGACGAATGTTTGCGGTTACGCATGCATGAAACCAATGGTCATGACTGTTCCTATATCATTAAATATATAAAACCTTTATATATTTATTATTATATAATAGCTCTATATTATATTGAGCACTCTCCCAATAATATCACACTTTGGCATACCGTTCCAGTAAAAGCTGAAACAGTGCTAATCCCACACTATATATATATATATATATATATATATATATATATATATATAATATATATATATATATATATATATATATATACATGTTGTAAACACGGTATGTTTGGAATGGCTTTTTTGCTGACAATTTTTGGGAGAATATGTGCTTAAATGAGTATTCAAATTCTGTAACTTTTGTTTTAAATGTTATAATGGTGGATATAAGTGCTGAGATAGTGTTCAGACAGACAGACAGAGACAGAGAGAGGCCATGACAGAAAGGGAAAGGGTGGGACGTTTAGATGTTTTTTATAGCTTTGAGCAGACATCAAATGAAATATAGCATTTCCATGGGTTACTAATTCATTTCTAAAACATTAGAAAGTTTTTTCTATTAATTATTACTCCAATCCACAATGTTCACGATGTTTGTTTTTATTAAATATTACTTCTTTTCTAAAAATTATCAATCAATTTATATGAATTATTAATCCTAAGAATTCGAGGCAAAAAGAGAATCTAAGTAAAAACTTAAATCATTTGATTAAATCTCAGCGTATTGAAGCAAAAGAACAATGTTAACATATACGTGCATAGAATATCCTTGTAAATTGCTCGTATGCATCAACATTAACATTAACCCTCTAAAATCCATTTCGATTAAAGCGATTATATTCGAATTTCCAAGTGTTTATGCACTTTAAAATTCGAATGAAATCAACCTAAATGTATAAACAAGACAATCTTTAGAAAGGATTAATATTTTTTAGAAAAAAACATTAATAATTAATAGAAGAAACAATATGATGATGTGGATTAATAATTAATTGAATTAGATTAATGATTTATAGAAAAACAATTACTCACAGAAAGGATTAATTAATTTTAGAAATGGATTAATTATTTCTAGAATTGGATTAATAGCCCATGGAAATATTATACATGATTCTTAATTTGTTTCCTTCATATTTGGGAGGCTGAATTTTCCAGTCTGAATCTTATTCCCGCCTTTAATTTGTAGTTCTGTCAATTGATAAGGTTACTGTCAAACCATATATATTTCCATTTCAGCCAAATTTTAATTCCTTGAACTTCGTTCTTGTAGTTATTATCGTGTTGAAAAACCTAACCATGTTTCGAATTTAATGTCAAAGGAATAATATGCTTCCAAAATCTCCCTGAATTTGCGTCCATCCATTTTCCTCCAATGATGTGGAACTGTCCTCTGCTCTTAAACGAAGAGCAACCCCAAAATGATCTGTGAGAATTCAGTTCATGACAAACAACGGGTTTCATTACTTACTGTCTAGAAATTGAAAACCATTGCTGCCCTCTCTAAATATTTGACCAAATTCTTTCGAATAATATGAAGATATTTTCGCACTTTTTGACGACTCCTGAGACCGCACACGGAGAAATTCCCCTATGGGTCCATGCTGTCTCTATTGTGTATCGTAGCGACATGTACGTTCCACATGCAAATTATTGAATCAGTTTTGACTATACGAATATTAAATGGCTTAGCGAATGATTTATAACATTTTCCTCCTCAATAATCTTGTCCCTGAGGTCGTTTGAGTGTTCATTTAGTTTTAGTATGAAGTCGACTATGTTTCTATGAAGGTTATGCTGGAAATGTAGCCCATTTTCTAGGTTATTCAATAATGTTTATGCATAGTCGTACATCATAGAGTAGTTCTTAAATTAACTTAAAAACAGTAAATAATAATAATAATAATAATAATAATAATAAAATAATAATAACAATAATAATAAAAATAATAATAATAATAATAATAATAATAATAATAATATTCTTATAATGGACAAAAGAAGAACTCAGACAGATAGACCAAAAGACTAGAAAATTAATGACAATGCACAAGGCTCTCCACCCTAGAGATGATAGAGATAGATTGTATGCGTCAAGAAAGGAAGGGGGAAGAGGTCTTGCCAACATAGAGGAATGCGTAGAAACCACAATCCAACAACTTGAAGATTACACAAGGAAGAGCAAAGACAAACTACTTATGGCGGCCAACAATAGTAGAAACGGCAGATGGACAAACAGAAAAACAACAAACACTAGAAAACAAAAATGGGAAGAAAAACTATACGGACGCTTCAAACGACAAATAGAAGAGGTTGCACATGAAAAGACTTGGACATGGTTAAGAAAAGGAAACCTAAAAAGAGAAACAGAATCACTTATAATTGCTGCACAAAATAATGCCATAAGGACAAACTACATCAAAGCGAAAATTGATAAGACCCAACAGAATAGTAAGTGTAGACTTTGTGATAATAGAGATGAGACTGTTAACCATATACTCTGCGAATGTAGCAAACTAGCACAACGAGAATACAAAACTAGACACGACTGGGTTGGGAAGGTGATCCACTGGGAATTATGCAAAAAATTAAATTTTGACCACACAACAAAATGGTATATGCATAAACCAGAATCTGTTCTTGAGAACGAAACGCACAAAATTCTCTGGGACTTTGAGATAAAAACGGATCACCTTATCCCAGCAAGAAGGCCAGACCTAGTGTTGATAAACAAAAAAGAAAGAACTTGTCAACTGGTGGATTTTGCAGTACCAGCAGATCACAGGGTGAAGTTAAAGGAAAATGAAAAAATGGACAAATATCTGGACCTTGCCAGAGAACTGAAAAAGTTATGGAATATGAAAGTGAAAGTGATACCAATTGTAGTTGGTGCACTTGGAACAGTCCCAAAAGGATTGGAAAAGGGTTTGGAAAGTTTGGATATCAGAGGAAGGATTGAAACCATTCAGAACACTGCACTGCTGCAATCTGCCAGAATACTCAGAAGAGTCCTGGAGACCTGAGGAGACTTGCTGTCACTCAGACTCCAGTGAAAGACCATCAGCTAACACTGATGTGAAAACTCAAAAGGAGTAAAAATAATAATAATAATAATAATAATAATAATAATAATAATAATAATAATAATAATAATAATAAGAAGAAGAAGAAGAAGAAGAAGAAGAAGAAGAAGAAGAATTCTGCTGCACAGAATAATGCCATAAGGACAAAGTATATCAAAGCAAAAATTGATAAGACCCAACAAAATAGTAAATGTAGACTTTGCGGTAATAGAGATGAGACTGTAAACCATGTACTATGCGAATGTAACAGACTAGCACAACGGGAGTACAAAACTAGACACGACTGGGTTGGGAAGGTGATCCACTGGGAATTATATAAAAAATTAAATTTTGACCATACAACAAAATGGTATATGCATAAACCAGAATCTGTTCTTGAAAACGAAATTACGAAAATCACCTAGCACTAAATAAATTTTCCTGTTCACATCTCCCACACAAACACACATGCGCACAAACACACACACACACACACACACACACACACACAACACATATATAATATATATATATATATATATAAACATACACTCCTAGTATGAATATGTTTGTAATAATATTGATAATTTGGTGTGCTTTATTGCGCACAAACACACACACACACACACACACACACACATATATATATATATATATATATAAACATACACTAGTATGAATATGTTTATAATAATATTGATAATATGGTGTGCTTTATTTATAAGGAATGCTCGATATTATTGATAGAGAATTCATATCTAAGGGTAGCGTAGATATAAAGTCAACGGCGCTTGGTTACTGACAGTTTATCACTTATGGCATTTTGAAAATCGCATGAACAACAAACTGTCAGTTACCAAGTCCCGTTGACTTCATCTCTACGCAACCCTAACTTGTATTTAAGTGTATTTTGGCAGCATTCTTTCTTTTCAACATGTTTCGTTAAACTGTACTGACGATTCTTGTCGGACGAGTTTTTGTGAAACTGATGGGATGTTTCGGGTGTCTCGTTTTTAAAACAACGAGCAGTGACGTGGAATTGGTAGTGGGAGGTACTACCTCTCACTACCAATTCCACGTTTCACATCTGAAGATGGCAGATAGACATGCCGAAAGCGCTCGTAAAGAAACCTTTGGTGGATTGCTACATCAGTTCCACCCTGACATTAAAACGATGGCCAGAAAATTAGAAAGGATCGAACAAAAACTCGTCCGACAAGAATCGTCAGTACAGTTTAACGAATATATATATATATATATATATATATATATATATATATATATATCAGATACATACAACATACACACCGATACATCAATGAGGAAGAGAAACATATACATACATGTATATCTTTTTATTATACAATATATACTAGAATTACCATTTTAATTCCTAACACTAGTGTTTAGTTCCGTATTTCAAATTGAGGACATTTTAATTCATTATCCTAAGTTCTCTTTTTTAGATGTGTACCAAATTCTGTTATTGATTATATATATATATATATATATATATATATATATATATATATATATATATATATATATGTGTGTGTGTGTGTGTGTGTGTGTGTGTGTGTGTAATTGTAAAAGATCGCAGATGGTGCTTGCTGCTTTCAAAAAAGTAAAATGCAGAAGTGACGAATTTTCAGTGCTGTGTTTTATTTTTAAATATTACATTTCTGTCTACGAATGTATGTCTGTATGGATGTACATACTTGCCCAAAAATAGGTGGTTTACACAGACAGATATGAAAAGAAAATGATGGAAATTTAAATATACTAGTTAAATATATCAGATAGACTGTGAAGAATATTAAAGCCACATGAATCAGTGGAGGGGTTGGTTTAATGTTATCCCTCAGTAGAATAGAGATTACTAGATTTTAAAATTGGTAAATTCCTTTTTCACTCAACCTGAATGCAATACCAAATGTGACAAATTTCTTAGTGTATCAGTTACTAACGTAAAATACGTAACACACACACACACACACACACACACACACACACATATATATATATATATATATATATATAATATATATATATATATATATATATATGGTGATATGGTGAAATGGTTAGCTAGCTAGGTTCACAGACCATTGTTAATGAGTTCAATTCTCATGAGGCGTCCCACTTCTGGCCTTGTGCCACACCTAAGCTAAGCTTAGTGAAAATATATATATATATAGTCATTCAAAAGTCGTTTCAGAAAAATTTAAATCATTTCACCATTTAATAATAATCTTCATACAATGGCTACTATTTACACAGTAGCATTGCAACCAACAAAGCCTTCATCAGATGAGGACTCTGGGTTCAGGCATGGTTTCGGGGCCGAATTATCATTACACTAACCCAGAGCGCCCCAGCAGTATCTCACGATACCACCAGACTTTGTCGGTTTGATATCACAATGTAGGATTGTCATATCCATGCTGATGCGGTTAGAGCTTTCTCCTGGATCTTTTTTTATGTATTTCCTCTTGTCTGGTGGAGAAAGTCCAAGTTTAGACAAAAATGCCAAGGTTGAGTTGGTAATAAATCCCCGGCATCCGACTTCGATGGGAAATACATTTGTTATCCACCCGTTTCTGACGCATTGTTCACGTAGGTCTTCATATTTTTCCAACTTACGCTGAAGGGCCCAATCAAGATAACTAATAACTTGTCCAATTCTTGATTTAAAGTTTTAACAGCATATCCAGAAACAACTCAAATTTCTATCTTTAATGTTGTCCCATTGAGTGACATGTCTATACCGCAAAAAAAGCTAAACATTGGATATAAAATGTGATTCATTTCTATACATGGTGTTAAGATTTGAGATAATTTGAACGAACATTGGTCAATTCATTAAATTGAATGTTACTCATTTTTGGCCGATACAATATTTATTTTGTCTATGAATTATTTTATTTTGGTAATGGTAAATTTACTAACTAAAAGTTATAAATTAAAAAAATAAAACATTACTCTATTCTTTAATTAAGGAGAATTATGTTCATAATTATAATGCGAAATATAATCAATGTTATTAATCTGACTGGAAACACGATTTTCTGCGTATTTCTAATAGTAAAATCGTCGGGGTTGCCTAAAGTCGGTATCAGCCGGACAGCGAGGGAGTCTATCCCATTTTCACTAGCGCTAGTCCAAGGAAATTGTTTTTAGCGTCTGAGGTAATGCGCCAAACTTACCATCAGTTCTTCACTTTACCGCACAGATCGTTGTGCTACTCATACGCTAGGTTGGATTTCTTATAAACAAATCCGTAAGTAGACGATTTGAAATTCAGCAGACGATTTGACTGATCCTGTAATTTAGATGCTATTATATTACAAGACGTAGATACAAATTTGTCATTTTATTTTACATAAATTGGCTTTTATTTTCTATTTATTCAAGTAATGAATTTTATCGGGATTTTGTTGCAGACCGAGAAACGTAAACAAATTATTTGGTTTATAATGAGGTCATGATTTACGATTTTGATGATTGATACAGGGTAACACAATATCAGGTCAGTATGATTAAAAAAGAACACTAATCATACTTATACACATTCATAAACACATATTTACATACACCTACTCACGCCCACGCAGCATAGCAACCTATCTATCGATATATATATATATATATATATATATATATATATATATATATATATATATATATATATATATATGCGGGGAGATATTTGTGTGTGTTGTAAAATCAACAAATCCATACTTTAATGATGAAAGAATCCCTCATTTCCCACAACAAATATTTTCAACATGATTTCTTTTGTGGCAATGCACTTAAGCTAACATTCCACTTATCAAACAAATTCTATAGTGAGATTTTCAGATCAAAGTTCAGCTTACTGTGTCAGGTTTACGAACTTACTGATGCCCTCTCGTGGGTGGATGACAATATATATATATATATATATATATATATATATATATATATATATATATATAATACTAGCAGCGTCTATCCGGCGTCGGCTGGGTAGAGAGGGACTTTTACAGTTAGTCCCACATATCCATTATTACTGAATCGTGATGCCCCATTTAAATCCCTATGTAAAAAATAGACCTTGCATTGATCCAGCTACTCTGAAAAGAAATGTTAATGTCTATTATCTAAAATATTAAATGAAAAAAAAATCCATGCTGTTATCATCTAAATTTTATTTCTTAATTATCTTCACATATAAATCAAATCTTCATTATTTTTGCTCAAAAACCAAGCCCTGGTGATATCTAATGTGTATATATATTTATTTTGTCGTTAATTGTTTTATTTTCGAAGTTTCTTCCGAAAATACAAATTCACACAACTGCCCTTTATATATGTATAGATGAAGAAAAAAACTTTATATTTGCTTCATTACAATAATTTATTTCAACCGCATCACTGCAGCATCTTCAGGTAAGAGTAAAATCATGGATATTATCCTTAAAAATCCCAAGAAACAATGGTTTAAATCTATCAATTTGGGGGTGGGGGCAGGTGTCTTTTTTGGGAGAGTAGTAGGGGTGGTGTTGGACATTTGAATGAAGT
>CM042140.1:141229413-141364413 GCA_023376005.1 Doryteuthis pealeii
ACGCCAAAAATTATTTCCTGTAGGACAATTAGCTAATCTCTGTAATAAACCAAGTAATTATTAGCAGGAATTTCCATCCACTATTCACTTACCTGCATCTGCCTCTGAGCATAAATGATTAGAGTTATTGTAAAGAAAATCTATCGCCAACGGTAGAGTTTTATGGAAATAAATATTTTGTAGATAAAATACTCTATTCAACAGTGTTATTGTGCCTTTAGTATCTGCTGTAGTTTCCATAGAAATGAATAGTGGGATTTTCTTTCAATACTAATAAAACCAACGATTATTTATCTTAACGGTGGTTCAACATTTTGACCTTGGGGAGTGAAAATTATACTATGACAGTATATTGACTTAAAGATCAATATTAAATGTGGTGTCAATTTATGTTCAAAACTTTGTTTGCAGTCAAATGGAAGAGATTATGAGTTAATGATGTTCAATCTTAGAGTCTACAAATATCCGGTTCATTCTTGTCCCGTGGGAGAAGGCAGCTATTGTTTATTCAAGAATGTGAACACCTGGAGACTGTTTTAAATTATATCATAAATATAAAATAGATGGGATGTCCTAATGTCGGTATCAGCCAGACAGCCAAGGAGACTACCCCCCTTTTTCACTAGCGCTCGATCAAGGAGACAGTTTTTGCGTCTGAGGTGGAGCGTCATACCTACCATCAGCTCCTCACTTGAACTGGTTTTGTTTCAACAAATTTCTGTATTCTTGCTGTTTAGTTATCATAATTTATTAATTTCCAAATTAAACTTGGGAATAACAATTTTATATTACAATACACACTGGCTGTTTTAGTGTTCGTATTTTTCGTGTCCGGTTCTGTATATATCATATACATTTCCTTCAAAGTGAGCAGTGGTATTATCTGCGTTATTCGGACTATTGTACCCATCTTTAATGTTATCTGTACAACGTTTTGGCCGATATGCCTTTCGGCCTTCTTCGGGTATTTCTTGTCGGACTCGGGAACCTTCTTTTCGAACTCGGGAACTTTCAGGCCGTAGTCGGGAACCTTCTTGTCGTAATCGGGAGCCATCACGGAACTTCGAACTTAACCCTTTATTCAGTCCACCGGGGTATCCTGTTCTCATTCCGCTAACCATCGCTGGGGTAGGAGTTATGTTAATTATTTTTCTATGTTACTGCCGCCACTCAGGATTGAACCCGGAATCCAGAGATAACTGTCACTTAGAACTGTCTTAACCTAACTACCTTATCCACTAGGCTAATCATCAAGCCTCATCTCAAACATTCAGAGAAAAAAGAGAGCAGTGGTTTTAAAATCTGAAATAAAAACGACCATATTTCTTCTTCCCTCAGATCATGCGGTACTTTTTAAAAGTAGCGCATTAGTGTTTATTTATGGCTTTAGAATAAAATTCAAACAAAACATATGTGATATTTTCGGATCAACGAGTGGAAAAGTTAAATAATGGATGTCTTAATGATGTATATTTTCATTGTGGATGAACTTCTATTCATTCTTTGCCTATCAAATTTCCCCCCACGGCTGTACGAAACTGGTTTCCTATTGAAAAAGGATCGAGTACCAGTCTCAAGTTTGGTTCCCAGAAAACAAAAAAGATGACAGGAGTGTTCACGTAGAGATTTTTCTGAGTAAACAAGTGAAACGCGCGGGAGCCGCTGCCAGCGACGTACGGTTAGATCGCAGTGGTAGGAGAGCCGCTGTGAGCGGTTTCAAGCAGGAAAAGAGTTAAACATTGGAGATTAGGATGACTTGTCACTGTGTTCAGAGTGACTGTAAGTATTCATAACCCCCAAACTAACAGGAACAAGTTATTCATTTTATTATTTTTAGTTTAGGGTTAATAATGAACAAGTTATTCATTTCATTATTTTTAGTTTAGGGTTAATAATTTGTTTATATGTGATTTCATTTGTATTCTTTAATATAATTGCTTTTGAGAATTTTAGAAATTTAAATTTTATTAATTTAATGATTTTGGAAACTTTTTAGATGTCTTAGACTCACAAACTTAAGTTATTGTTAAACGTTATACTAAAATGTATCATTTCTTTGTAAAATTCCTCAATGTTGTGGCGACGATGGTGATGATGAGATCTGCAATAATTTAGTTAGGAATGGGCTTAGTCCACTCACTAAAAGCTGCTAAAGTTTGTACCCATCTTTACTAACCTCCACTCATTTTGCCCTTGACTGCCCTCATTTCCCTATATACAATCATCCCACCCTAATGTCTCCGATAGTATAAACATATAAGAGCTGGAAAGTCCTTTAAAAAAACTCTAATAATGTAAATAAATTTCCGCAAATCAGTAATCTGGAGAAGTGGTTCTCTCAAATAAGAGAAATCTGTGGAAATAAATCCAAAACTGCAGGCATTACAGCCCTTTCTTTGTTATATATACTAGCTAAATAAAAAAAAAATTTGAAAGATATTTCTTGAGGAGGTGGAAGTTAAAAATTAAATGTCGGAGAGTTTGAACCATAAATCATGAAATCATCAAATTTATTAAAGGAGTAAAAAAATTAAACAATTTAAAATCGAACTAAGTTCTATTAACTTTGAATATCTATTAAAATAAAACAAACTATATATAAATATATGATACCGGGGATGTATCTATTAAAACTTGTTTTAAAAAACAACGAGGACTGTCTAATGTCGCATACTCAAATTTTGAGTGTATTTATTCTATGTTATGACGATTTCGGGTATAGTGACGAAAGCAGTGACGCAGTTTTTGTTACAGACAAAAACCGGAAGCGAATCTCAATTATTAATACTATATATATATATATATATATATATATATATATATTATATATATATATATATATATATTTGTGTGCGTGTGTGTATAGTCATCAACAGACACCGTGTTTAGACGTTTACGTTTCAGTGTTTCAGTGTGGCTAGACTTTACAGCTACTTCAAGCCGGGAGCGAAACCCGACTGAATTTTCATCAGTCGGTCTCCTTACCTCTCGTCCATCAGTAGCTGACAGTAAGAAGCGAACATTTAACTGATAAATACATACATCCGTAGATGTATGTTACGATCACCAGAGAACTCAAATCTGTAAACAACAGACACACATTGCCTTACGCTAAATGGTGAAACTTCGTTAAAGTCGCATCTAGAGATCTCTACCAGGTTTTGGGAGCATATAATAACACTGGTTTACAAAAAAAATTTTTGTCTGAGGCAAGAATGTGAATAGGTGTTTTTTACTAATTTGGGTGTGCTGAATTCAAATTTATAAACAGTTTTGCTCTATCACATCTAGTTTTCTGTCTTTTAAATAGTCTCATTTTAGTATATACAGAGTATATACGTGCTTATTTCAACAATTGCAGCAGCTTATTACAGATAAAACTGGATAGATAAAGAATATTGACGGAATAAATATACTTGGATGACACAATGTACACAATTCATAGTACCGTAGACAGTTAGAAATGTGTTTTCTTGGATGATCTGCTGACTGCCAGTGCACTACTGGCCAGGGCACTAATGGCTGTTGATTGAGACGTGTTGGTTACGCTTAACTACCAAAATCCGTCTTGTTATATAGCTATATATATATATATATATATATAATGTAATGCTATCACTCACATTTATTGCACAATAACTAAAAAAGAAAACATAAGTCACACAATATTAGAAATTAACCCTGAATGCATATACGCTTTTATGTACAGTATGTGTACAAAATGTACAGTATGCATATCTAAAAAACTGAGTAAAAATGGATTTCCAATCTGAATTCAGCACCCCAAAATTAGGTTAAAACAGCTATTTTTTGTGCTTACCCCAATTTCTTTGTAAACCAGTGTAATCAACAGACGCCGTGTTTCGACGTTTACGTCTCATCAGTGTGGCTAGTTGGGTAACTTGGAAAGGAAATCAACAGCATTTGGTTGGTTTGAAAATTGCACAGGCGAGAAAATGTCAGCGCTGTTGACCTCATGTATACGCTACCCTAATTTAGATAAACATGCTCTGTTAACGACATTAATATCACTATTTTCTTATAGATATAGCACACACACAGACAACTTTCGTGTTTTATATTTGTGTGAATTCAAGCTGGGCCATAAGTGAAAGTGCACTGAATATAAATTCTACACCTGCTACAAATGCTGTTGAACGGACAGCATTATTTGTATTCTCTAAAAATGAAAATCTAAATTTCAATTCATAAAACCGGAGGAGGTTGATATAATCTATCAATTAATGATGAAGAATTGAATGCTGTTGGTATTAGTCACCGAAAATAACAGTAAGAGAACTTGTCGACTATTTCAATATATCGATAAGAACCATTTATAATAATGATAGAGGGATCAACAATAAAAACAAAGAAAAAAGATGAAGAATTAAATGGGTTCTACATAAATGAAGCTTTTAGTTGAAAAGGAATATGTATAACATTTATGCGAAAATAAGTATTTAAAAAATATATATTTGGAAAATGTATAGCATTAGTTATGTTCAGTGGTAATAAAAATGAATCCATATTACTTACGTATCTTTAGATGGGATGAAAAATGAATTATCCTGTCAAATCATTTTGTACAATATGTAATAAACAGACCAAAATCTGTACAATGTCCTGTTGCGAAACCCTCATCATCATCTATGAAATTTTACGGTAATAGTTTGATGCATCATAGCCTACTTTATATATCTATATTTAAGTAAAAAGTAAGTAAAGTCGTCGGGGTGGCCTAATGTCGGTATCAGCCAGACAGCGAGGGAGTCTATCCCCTTTTCAGTAGCGCTAGACCAAGAGATTGGTTATGCGTCTGAGGTGGAGCACCACACCTACCATCAGCTTCTTACTTTACCGTACAGATCCCTGTGCTATTCATAACGCTGAGTTGGCGAGGGCCAGTATCGAACCAGGAACCTTGCTATTCCTAGCCGAGCGCTCTACCGACTGAGCTAAACCGGATCTTTAACAAACAATTAGTATGTAGATAAGCTTAAAATGAAGCATTCCCAACTCGAAAACACGCCGCCTAGTTACTTGGGCTTAGAATACGCTGACTGTATCTCCTGTATGTATTTAATCAAACCCTTTACACGAGCAGGATGCGGTACAAGGTCAATTTCTTTTAAAGCCTGTAAAGTTTTTAAATGCCATCCTTGGCCGGTTGAAAAGGGCTTACAGTAAGTCCTGAGTTATGGAATCCTTTGGTAAGCGTATAAGTCCTATCCTGCGTATTGGCAAAGGTCCAGTGATTTAATCCTATGTCCCTCGTTCACGAAGGTCTGCGTAATTATGACCAGTATGGTCAGTTTAAGTATTGTATCAGCAGCAGAGTACTGCCAGTGATTAGCCAAGAGGTAGATCACATAATTGTAACCTAGTCTATAAGTAGGAGCAGGCGTCTAGCACACACCTTATATACCCAAAATTCTCAACAGGTTTGAATTCAAAGTTTTTGTTCTCCTAAACCGGTTGCCACACCAATGTTAAAAAGCCCAATCTGCTCGACTATTTACCGATAGCTGGAGAAAGAATAGATGGATAGATGCATTCCCCTAGGGTATCAGCGCTATGTGAAATACCTCTTCCAGAGATTGAACTTTGTTCACTGTGTTCACTTCCTACGACAATAACCACCACACCACAAACACTTACAGCTAATAAATTGTTTATATAATTAAAAAAAATGAACATGTATATTTTACATTTCCGAAGTTAAGCAACGATGTGCTTGTTCTGTATTTACATGAGTGGTCACTTAAAAAGAACAGTTACTGCGAACAATTTAATGTCTATGTGCGAGACGAGGGAAACCTAAGAAAATGCATGTATATTTTAAACCTACTGCATATTATTGCAATATGTAATGTGAATTTTTTTTCCAACTGAAATCAGCGTCCTGATATTGTCATTTGGTCTGTTAATCAAAAGAAAGGTTTTATTGTTGAATTGACAGTTCCATTTGAAGAAAATCTTGATTGGGCACATCAGCGTAAGTTGGAAAAATATGAAGACATACGTGTATAATGCGTCAGAAACGGATGGATAACAGATGAATTTCTCATCGAAGTCGGATGCCGGTGATTTATTACCAACTCAACCTTGGCATTTTTGTCTAAACTTGGACTTTCTCCTCCAGACAAGAGGAAATACATAAAAAAAGATCCAGGAGAAAGCTCTAACCGCATCAGTGTGGATATGGCAGTCCTATAGTGTGACATCAAACCGACAAAGTCTGGTGGTATCGTGAGATACTGCTGGGGCGCTCTGGGTTAGTGGTAATGATGCTTCGGCCCGAAACCATGCCTGAACCCAGAGTCATCATCTGATGAAGGCTTTGTTGGTTGCAATGCTACTGTGTAAAAAGCAGTCATTGTATGAAGATTATTGATTAGTTCTGAGCGTAAATCTATGTCTCTAGTAATATCATATATAGCCTGGATAAGCATCAACTCATTATTATTATTATTATTATTATTATCTTTAATTGAATAGAAGGTGATGTTTCCGTATAATGCATATATTGATATCTGTACACCGTCAGTGAGTTATCTAGTATGTTAAATATCGCGCCAGGTGTCGAAGTGAAGTGCCCAATGTATTACTTACGCAAAAGGGCTTTGTTCCCATGATATTGTTTCACTTACCTTGACGAAACACAGCAACTTCACTGATATTATGACAATAGATTGTTTCTCACACTCAATTTCTAATTTAAAGTTAAAAGTCAAGTACCATATTCAGTCTGATATTCAATTATACAAAGTCTTTTTTACATTTTTATCCAGTATGTCGGATAGTAATTTATCTTCATCTTGTCATTTTGTATCTGTTTTACAGGAAAGAAACTGGAACCGATGAATAGCTCTAAAATGGAGCCATGACTAAAGATATTTGGGAATAGTTGGTCTACATTTTATTCTTCTCAGGTGGATGACTAATGTATTCTTTTGATTTTTATAATGATTGGAACTCTGAAATTTTCTATGATCCCAGTCCCTCAGATTGTAGACTCGATAACAGGGGAGGTAATCGGGCTTGGCTATTTGGATGTTTTGGAAGATGTATGAGAAATGGCAGTGATATTAAACCAAGGCTCACTTATAAATTATATTCTCCGTATTTTTAGCTGTATTTCTGTCCAGGTCCAGCCGATTGCCTTGAGATAAATTTGGGAATATAAGATTCCTGGATGAGACAATGTTATCCCGACTACGAATGATTAATAAGAAGAGATATCGTTCTTGATAATATCGTGACAATGGAATACGAGGAACGAGACTCATAATTTACTGAGTGAGGCCCTGACTTTTAAGCAAAATTTCCCATCATCTCTTAGGAATTACTGCTTATAAATTGCAATAGTATTATTGTTTCCTTTGCAGTAAATAGTACAAAACATTCATTTTAGAGAATGAACCAGAGTCGAATTAACCCTTAAATTAAATTTTAGTTTTTCGTATAGGTTTAAGGCGTTTGGATACCCGCTATCATCACGTCGCACTGACAGCACAAATACCCATGACTCTCTGCCGCCACCCGTACCTTTCAGTTCTTCTACATGGCATCCAGAATCCGTACAAAACTAATTCATGTAGAATCTTGTTGGTTGACCTGCACTGGTAAGTTCATGTGTAAGTTTTCACAGCAGAACGTCATTTATGATTTCGTTTTTGTTTCTCAAGCAATATCCAGCATGTCATGTTCGCCCTATTTGGATGGTTTGTGTGATGGGAGGCAAGTGGCCGTACGGCTGTTTTTTGTGGAATGCTGCTTTCAAAATTTTTCATAATAATACGAATCATTCTTGTGTGTTTTTTTTTTCTCAACACCCCACCCAATTATACATAAATAGTGCAGTATAATTAAGTGATTTTGAGGATATGTTTATATTAACCTAAATGAATTTGAAATTTGTTTTATTTTAGTTATTGGTGTTCTTTGTTATTTTCATGAATTAACACTTAACCATTTTTCAAATTACCACCCTATCTTAGAATACGATGACGATATCCCTTGCACAGGGATACCGTCATTCCAAAAACAAAGGTGTCCTGGATATGATACTAAATTCCATCTGATGATGAGCTTCGAGTTATGGAAATCTGAGAACAGTGGTATATTCTTTCATTTATGGGTCAAATAGATTTGTTTGTTTTTTCTCTAAGAATTTAATTAGAGTTCAACTCTTTGATTATGAAGAATCATTGTTTGATTGTACAAAAAATAGTTCGAGTATCAACAAAATGGTTTAATGGAGTATTTACGTAAATATTCCGAATATTTCAGTAATTTGCATAGATTCCTTTGCATTTGAAATTAATGTGTGTATTTACCAATCCCTATGAACGAGCATGATGTGACGCAATGTCAATTTTAAATCGGAATTTGATGGGTTTGAATTGTTTTCCTTCTCCTAGAGCGGTTGCCATATCCAAGATAAATAGTCCAGTCTGCTTTGCTATCTACCTTGGATATATGGAGAAAATATGGATGTATACTTTTCCCAAAGGGTGTTAATGTTAATGTTATACGAAATGCAAACAACCTCGTCCGAGATTTGAACTCGTGTCGCCGTGTCCATTTCCTACGATTATAACCGTTACACACATATATATCTATTATATTTTATATAATAAGGGATCACAAAACAATGATGTGTGAGTAACATTCGATCCACCACAATATATTTGTTTCTTTGTGATTTTCAAATTTCCCTTTCGTTTAAAATCAAGTCATTCTACAAACAATATTTGACGTTTTGCGGGTAATATATAAATACGAATGAAGAAATAAGATGAACTTTGCTCCACTACAAGATTTCTTCATTTAGTCAACGTCCAAGAAAGAAACAAAAGTGTTTTGAACAACTTTTGTTTACTAACAGCATTGATACTTTAATGTAATGGATGGATTAGAGTAAATTTAAATTGAATAGAAATAAAAAAAAAAAAAAAGCTAATCTAATTTCTGGGGAAAGAGAAAGAAAAAGAAAGAGAAAGAAAATAATGTTTTAGGAGACAGAGAGTCACAATAGACTTTGAAAAATTGACCCATGAGTAGGTCAGGTCAAAACAACTTGCTTCTATGTCAGCTAGTCACGGGTGAATGACTACTAGTAATTAGACTGAAGTAAATAGATAAAACCGGAAGCTTCGAATCTTATCGGCAATTTAGAATTTTCGAAAGAGTTCCAGGAATACTAGAACAGGAAACGAATATGGTCCCTCCGATAGAGGAGGTGGAAGAAAAAAATAGGGTGTGAGACACTGGGAGTTTTTGAAGTAGATAGAAAACGTCGGCATTGACAAAAGTACTACTGTGTTCGCGTGTTTTTTTTGTATGCCTGTTTGCAAAGCTCTTACTTATGCCCAAGTAACCACATGGTATAAATGGTGCTAGTAGCTGCCTATACCACACTACATTCGGTTACTATATTGATTAAAAGCACTGAGAGGTAATAGCTGACTCTAACATTTTATATCTGGCATATTAAGAAATACGATATATGCGCCTTTGTGAATGTGTTATATCTACATTGAACAGTCTTATATATTCAATTTTGAATAAACGTCATATTTATATTTATTTAAAAAAAGAATTTATGACACTACAATGAAAATAGGGACGTGGCTAGTTGAATTTTATATAGTGCTAATATACTTGGGAAAGGTATGCACCCAACTATTCTCCCATCAGCTATAGGTAAATAGTATGACAGACTGGCCCTTTAACCTTGGTATGGCAACCGTTCTAGAAGGAAAACTTTGAATTCAAACAAGTTAAACTCTGCATAAAAATTGACCTTGTCTCACATCCTACTCGTGCGATGAGGTTGGTAAATATATATATGAACAAGTATAGATAGCCGGATAGAGTTTGTCGGTGTTAATGGTAAATTGGTCTGATAAACGTTAAATCAACCTTGGAGAAGGTTTTAACATAAACAAGTATTTTCCCCTCATTGGGTAAAAGTAAACAGCATCATATATCGATTTAAAGTAAAAGACAAAACAGAATTACTTTAAATCAATATGTGATTTGGTTTATATATTTTCTTCTTTTTTTTTTTTTTGTCTGCTGTCTCTGAGGTGAAAAAAAAATGGTGGTTGAAGATTGGATAAAGAATATGTGGAAAAGAATCATATGTCTAAAGTACATCATAATATTATTTAGGATTTTAAATGTTCTTGATTATTTTTTCTTGACATGTTGACAGATGTATTCTCCGGAACTCGGAAGCAGTGTACCAAAAGTTAAAAAAAAACAAAAAACAAAAAAAACAACTTCATGTGTATTTATTTAATAATCTGGAAAATGTATAATTCATATTGCAAAAAGAAAAGACAAACAAAACAAAATCATAAATTGTAAGTCATTTATTTTTGTTGGTTGGTTGGTTGGTTGGTTGTTTTGTTTTACGGCATATCAACCCTTTTTGGGTCATTTAATGCCGAATGGAGTCATTTTGATATCTGGTTGTTTACAGTATCTGCTATTGTTTATATTTGTTTTTTATTTTGTATTCATGTGGTCTCAAAATATAAATCATATTGCAAAATAATTACACTTGAGTATAATGTCGATAAAGAATAAAAATGAAATTATGTTTTTTATTTAAATTTAGGATTTCCCTTTATTATCTTACACTTTTTTCATTCTGATTCTAGAATAAACTCTATTCATAGAAGAGGAACGGACTTTTAAAAATACTTCTAGAAATAGATGTACCCAATATATTCATCTCAAATTCTGAATAGAGGTTTCCTGAGCATGGCACTAAATTTCGTCTGATGGTGAGGTTTCAGTTTTGACAATCTCAGAGTGTAGAGGACATTACTCAATACTCGCAGGTCACGTTTTGTTGTAGTAATACATTGGATGAAGACTGGTGTTATACTAATATGTTTTATTTATACTTAATACAGTTGGTGTATAGCCGTGTGCGTTACTTCGAATCTCAGTTCACTGTGTAGTACTAGCCTAATTGCTCCCTTGGCGGATTACCTAGAATGCGCATGAGAACATAGTTCCTATGCAATTGTCACAGTAGTACATTAAATTCCATTTATTGTTCAAATTGAGTTTTAAAATATTGTTTGTATTCAATTCGAATACTTGATGCCATATAACTGTAAATTATTTATATTAAGAATAGTTACTTGAAGTTACGGTTGTTTACTAAGAATTATTATTAGTTACTTAAAACCAAATAAATGAGTGCAAAAAAAAAATGACATGTTATTGTATGGAAATAATATAACTGATAGAACATATACAAGGGTAATTCTATTTTTTAAGAAAAATTAAAACAAATTTTTTCAGAATTTTATAACCACAAATGTTTTGATGAGTTTGGAACTTTATAGCAAGCATTATTTACACACACACACACACACACACACACACACACACACACACACACACACACACACACACACACACACACACACACACACACACACACACACACACACACACACACACACACACATATGTGTGCGTGCGCATGTGTATGTGTACAATAGACGCAATGTGTATATATAAAACATTTTTAGGTGTATTATTTTTGTTCTATATTATTAAAACAAAAAACACTGCCCTTTGTAGAAATATACTTCTTTATCTTTTGTAGAGAAAAGTATGCATGTATTCTATTGCATGTATGCGAAATATTCATGAACCTACTTAAAAGGATATGTATGTGAAGGATCCTATATATATATATATATATATATATATATATATATATATATATATATATATATATATATTATACAACTTTTGTCTTATATTATATCTTTACTTCTAACCTTATTGAGTTTTTCTCAAGGATGTTAATACTTTTAGTTTTAAAAATAAAATTTATTTTATTTTTAACATAAAATACGCAATTTTATAAAAATTAAAGACATTCCGGCCCAGAACGAGAGCATTGTTTGTGCCTCTCGTGCCAAACGTTTAACTATTCCCTGTTTCTTTCATAAATATAGTTGCTCTTGAGGATGACCGCTTATTAAAAGGTCGAAACAGTTATCTGTCAGCGTACAACTATCATCATTTGTTTTTCTATCTATTTTCTTCATATACATACACACACACACACACACACACACACACACATATATATATATATATATATATATATATATATATATATATATATATATATATATATATATATTGATGTATAAGTAAGTAAGATCCATAACTGGTCTCCGTCTATATTTCATAAAAAAAGCAAGATCGATTGATAATCTTGCAAGATATATATATATATATATATATATATATATATATATATATATATATATATACAGATACATACACATTTCATTGCAATAGGTTTATGAATATTTCGCGTGCATATACTAAAATGTGTTCACATTTTTCTCTACAAAAATATATTTGTACTTACATAGAACATACATAATACGCATAAAATACGTTTATATGTTCAAAAAATGTATGTGTGTATCTATATCTTTGTATTACGTACACATACACACACCCACACCCACACACACACACACACACACACACAAATAGATAGATAGGTATACATAGATGAATAGTTATTACAAATATACTTTTGTAGAGAAAAATGTGAACACATTTCAGTGTATGTACGCGAAATATTCATAAACCTACTTGCAATGAAATGTGGATGTAAGTGTGTGATCATATATATATATATATATATATATATATATATATATATATATATATAGATATAGATAGATAGATATAGATAGATAGACAGATAGATAGATAGATTGAGTTCGTTATATCAATAACAAGTCTGTGTTTCTATTTCGTAAATTATGTATGTGTCTAATGGACTTCGCAAAAATATAGTTAGCTAACCTTCCATTCCATTCAACAATGAATAATAATTTATTTAACAGTTGTATGACTTTTTATATCCATATCAGCCAGATGATATTTAAAAAGAATACGTAGGTTGTGTTGAAGAAAGAAACAGACTTCGATAAAAAAAATTGTTACATCGGTCACCTTCAGAAAATTACTGAATGAACTCACGGTTGTTACTATTTTCAGATCTTATATAAGGCTTGGTAACTTTACTTGGTGGTTATCTCCCTTTCCTATTCTCTGGTTATTTTTTTTTAAAAACTTTATCGTGAAATTTCTCTCAGTGTTTATCTTCTTTACAGCGCATTTTTGGAGTACAGCTTTTTGAGTATAATTAGTCATGACATTATTGACTAGTAATTATTTGTATTTTCTTTCTGGGGATCCCTTCTAAGCAGCACCTCCCCATTGTATAAAAATACGTAGTTTTAGGGACAAGTATGAAAGAAAATTACTGCTACGAGTATGTTTGTTCTGTGTTTTATGAGAATTCGTTCACAACATCCCATTTTATTATGGGAGATTTTCTGGTAAAATATGTGCTTGTGTGTGCGTCTTTGCATGAGTGTGTCTGTGCGTGCGTGTATGTATGCATGTATGTATGAAAGATTAAAGGTTTTGTCCAAAGAGATTAAAATAAATATTTTATAACAAATAATGAGGTCCGAAAAATGGTTAGAAATTTTTTTTCAAAAATATTATATTAGATGCGCGACACATGTTTCAGATTATTTTGACGCTGAATGTGTGTATTTATATTTTTTCTGGGAGTTACTTTGTGTCCAGCTGTAGATCTATACAAACATATAATGATGTAATACAAATATGGAAAGAAAAAGAGTCGAGAAAAATAGACAGGAGACCTAAGTCCCGAACGGTTATCGTTGAACAATTTTCGTACTTGACTGTTACTAATAAGTATTTAAAGTTAGAACTCAGATAAGTTTATATAAGTTTATGTAAGTGTATTTGAATTTAATTTCTGAGATGAAAAAATATAAGTATGATACTCAGATGTACACGAATAAATATTTTTATTATATTTACCACATTTCAGTTGCTGTACTCTACGGCTTTCGTCATTATCCTTCCGATATTAAGCATATAATTCTGATCTTTATAATTACGTCCTTTTACATTTAGAATTGATTAAATAAGATACAAACAATTTTAAACTGTTCGGTTGGTTGGATAGATTTTATAGCTTGTCAACCCTTGTCGGGTTATTTTATGCCGAAGACGTTTCGTTCCACTCACTCTTTGAAACTATTAGAATTGTTTTCATCCAAATGACTTAAATTTGTTCATTTTGATTTTGTAAACCTCAAAATATTATAACATTGTTATTTATTTGTTGAGCATACTTTTTATACATTTTTTTGCATAGCATCCTTTTTTTTTTTTAATATGGTGGAGGTGTAATTTAATTACTCTTTAAAATCTTTAAAACGTATCATTTTGTTAATGTAAGTATTTCAAACCGAATCTTTTAGTCCTGTCTGCTGTGGCTATAGAATACGCCAACTACACCTATGCAGAAGGGTAGGAGCTACCATTAGGATCACCTGTTAAGAACGGAATCCAGGTGGCTGAGCAGTCCATGACATGTAACACTCTATTTCTCTGAATGTTTGAGATGAGGCTTGAAGACACAACTCCTACCCCAGCTATGGTTAGCGGAATGAGAACAGGATACACCCGTGGAATAAATAAAGGGTTAGGTTCAAAGTTCCGTGATGGCTCCCGATTACGACAAGAAGTTTCCCGAGTTCGAAAAGAAGGTTCCTGAGTCTGAGAAGGTTCCCGCGTCCGACAAGAAATACCTGAAGAAGGCCGGAGGGCATATCGGCCGAAACGTTGTACAAATAACAATGAAGATGGGGACAATAGTCCGAATAACGCAGATAATACTAATGTAACACTCTCTTCGGTCCTTACTTAAACTAGACGGGCAGTCGGAGAGCACCCCTTCCAATCAATCAGCTGGTCACGTCATTGATCTTATGAAAAAAAAATCAATCTTTATGTGCTAGAAAGCGGTGACTGAGGGTTATATCGTACAGGATAGGTTAAATTAGCTTTTGTGGTGATGTTTCAATTCTGGAGCTGTGGGTAGTGTGGAGTACTCCTTCATTGCTACTGCCCCCAGGTGCACTCGGAACCGGAATAATAGTACCTGTTAGGGTCCCATTTATGGGTTAAATAGATAAAAAAAAGAATGAATAAAATAAAAACATCTTTGGCATGAAATAACTGAAAGGTCGACATGCCGTAAAATCCAACTATCTAACCAAATCTTTTATTCATTTTACTGGTGTATGTAGTTCCTATTCAGCAGTCAATGCTAACTGATATCTTCTAGTTATCTTTTTATTTGTTGTTAGATTCCAGGCCCAAATGGGAGATTATATCAACCATTAAAGGCACTGTATATATATATATATATATATATATATATATATATATATATATATATATATATATAAAATTTAAAAAAATAAAAATTCACTCTGACGAAGGTCGTAAAAAATCTTTCTGTGTACGGAATATTTTTACATTTTTCCTATTATTATTATTATCATTATTTCAATTTCATCTGATTATTTTAATAATAATAATAATAATAATAGCGTAATCCGTATGCATTTTGATAAACTGACCGAAACACATGTGTAAGTGATATCGATTAAATTCATTTTTTATCCATCTACATTTCTTTTCTTTACTCATTTTTCCTCATATTGTCGGATTCAATTCCTATTCCATTTTTATACACACACACACACACACACACACACACACACACATATATATATATATATATATATATATATATATATATATATATATAGAGAGAGAGAGAGAGGAGAGAGAGAGAGAGAGAGAGAATTAATTACTGACATATATGCTTATATAAAAGGGCTAGAATGGATAAGAAAATACTAGGATAGATAGATTAATAGAAACTGAATTATTTAAATAAGCAATCATAGATTTATACAGAGAATAAAGAAAGTCAACTAAAGAGGCGCAGTAACAACCATTTTGTTTTATTTATTTTTTTGTTTGTTTTATTTATTTTCTTGTCCGATAGATATTTATATATTTTCCATGGAAGTAATTTTAATTGAATTTATTCAACCAATTCTAGTTAAATTAATTAAACCATTCTCTTTTTATTTACAGACTTAATAATATTTCATAAAATACTTTGATTATGTATCGGTTTCTTACAAATAATTCAAGGTGAAAATAATGAGTTTTTACAATGACTGCTAAACAGCCATTTTTAAATAAGTCCACGAATCAGGCAAAGTTTATAAAAACAGTTAATTTGGCTTACATTTATTTGAGACAAGATTTTTTCAAAAAGTTTTCACTAAACAAACGACTTCTAATTAAATTGAATCCCATCAAAACAATACGCGTTGCTTGTAATTATTAACAAACAGAAAATTAACGAACCTAAGATATTTTTAGACTTGAAGGTAAGCTTATTAAATTTACTTTCAGAAACACACATACACGCAGTTACGCACGTATATCTTATGACGATTCAGAGTCTGTCTGCCTGTAACGGAAACTATGTCACTGCTTGCTTCATAAGGAATTGCGTAAGTTTATCATCGAGAATTTAATTTATAGTCAAAATCATTAATATATAGAATAACGAATCCTGTATTATATATACTCAGAAATTAAGTATTCAACATTAAACGGTGCACATTGTTTGTGAAAGCAATTTTGATAATACATACCCGGTATTATTTATTTATATATAGTTTGTTTTATCTTAATATATATCTAACGTTTAAAGTATAGAGTTTTACGTGAAAATTATATACAAACAACGCCCTGTCGGCTGGGGCGTTGGAATGCACCGACTGCACCTCTGCAGAGGGGTAAGATTCCCCCAAATGGGACCGCCTGTTGGCCGTGGTTGGCGACCCGTGATGCTAAGGACGGAGTCTTGGTGGATGAGTAGTCCATGACATGCAACACTCTACTTAGAACCTTACTTAGGCTAGACGGGCAGTCTGAGAGGCCCCCTCCGATCAATCGGCTGGTCATGTCAAGCCCTAGCACCTATATGATTGCCCCCAACGCTATTGCCCTTATGGCAAGCCCCAACCCTTTTTATCTTATGGGTGCTAGAAGGCGATGACTGAGGGTCTACATGTCCTGGGAATGACGTTAAACTCTATCTGATGGTGAGGTTCCAGTTTTGGAGGTTTGGGGAATGTGGAGCACCCCTTCATCACCATTGCTCCTTGCTCCACTCTGACCTGCAGTGGTAGTGCATGTTAGGGTCCCATCTATGGATTAAATAGAAAAACATGAGTTGATAAACAAAATTGTATTATCCATTAAGAATTGATTTATTTCAAAATTTTATCGGCATTAAATGACCCACTGAGGTTGATATGCCTTAAAACAAACCAAATCAAACATATATACAAACAAGAAATAGTCACATAATCTTCTTGCAATTCTCAGCGTACATATTTACACAACCCTTTCACAGGAGCAGGATGTAACACAAGGCCAGTTTTTAAGCGGTGTGTAATAGATTTGAATTCAATTTCCCTTCTCTTAGACCGTTTGTCATACCTAGGTTAAAGAATCCAGTCTGTCCATCTATTTCCCCATAGCTGGAGGAGGAATAGTAGGATACATATGTTTCCCTAGGGTATTAGTGCTAGGTGAAATGCTACAAGCCTCGTCCAGAAATTGAACTTGTGTAACCATGTCTATTTCCTACGACGATAAACATCACATTACGTGCGCTTCCACAATCTTCAGATGTGAGCATCTTACATATTTATATGCGTGTGCACCTATGTGCGTCTGTTTGTTTGTTTTGTTTTTGTTTTCCGTCATATCAACCTCAGTGTGTCATTTAATGCCGATAAAGTTTTGAAATAAATCAATTCTTATATGGATAATACAATTTTTTTATAAATACATTTTTCTATTTAACCCATAGATGGGATCCTAACAGGTACTACCACTCCGGGTCAGAGTGGGCCAGGGAGCAATGGTGATGAAGGGGTGCTCCACATTCCCCAAACCTCCAAAACTGGAACCTCACCATCAGATAGAGTTTAACGTCCTTCCCAGGACATGTAGACCTGCATCCACCGCCTTCTAGCACCCATATGATAAAAAGGGGTTGAGGCTTGCCATAAGGGCAATAGGGTTGGGAAAATCATATAGGTGCTAGGACTTGACGTGACCAGCCGATTGATCAGAGGGGGCCTCTCCGACCGCCCGTCTAGCCCAAGATAGGGCCAAAGTGGAGTATTGCAAGTCATGAACTGCTCATCCACCTGGGCTCTATCCTTAAGCATCACGGGTCGCCACCTACGGCCAACAGGTGGCACCATTGGGGGAGTCTTACCCCTCTGCAGAGGTGCAGTCGGTGCATTCTAACGCCCCAGCCGACAGGGCGGCTATGTGCGTCTGATGTTTCAAAGGAGAAAGTATGATTTTAAAATGAGTCATTTAAGCGCACGCCCACGACACTGAAATCTTGTGTAGCAGAGACTTTACCATTTGTATTGAAAAATTCTTTACCTGATGTCTTTTTGTATTTGGAGTTATGTACATTTCCATAGAGAAATAAACTAGATGTATGTATTTACTCAACCTCCCCGCTACGAACAGGATGTGACACAAGGTCAATTTCTAATCCAGGTACAACTAATTTGAATTCGAATTTTCCCTTCTCTTAGACGGGTTGCCCTACCAAAAACAAAGAACCCAATCTGTCCTACTATTTAATCATAGTTAGAGGGAGAACATATGGATTGATGCCTTTGCCAGGGATATTAGCATGAAGTGAAACTCAAATAGCCTCGTTCAGGATTTGGACTAAAGGGTTTACGTTAGATTTAACCTATCAACTGCTTATAAAAGCAACTTATTGACAGTTATTAACTGCGGATATTTTCATAAAACATTTATAAGTATATACAAGAAGAACTTTTCAACTAGCATGACTTGACCGTATGGATTAAAGATTTAAATTTTGAATAGATATCTGAGTAAGTCTGGAGGTTAGACGTCTGAAATATTTTGATAAGAACACAGAAATTTATCGACATTGGATACATTTTTTCCTAAAAAAAAAAGCTCCAAATCTGAATCGTGTAATTTTCTGTGATTATCCACAAGAAAAAAATGTGACATTTACATGTAAATAAACTTTCAACAAGAAAATGAGATACAAAAGAAAAAAGGATCAATCATATTCAGGATTATAAATTTGACAGCAAAACTACTGATGTAAATTGCCAGTATTTTTTTTAAAACATAAATCTTTTTACAAATCCTCTTGTTCATAACGACAACACAGCAACAATGATTTCATAAACAAATGACATTAAGCTTCGATTTTAATCTTCCTTATCAAAACAAAGGTCAGTGGATTTTTTTTTTTACAATTCTTGTTTATTTATTCCGATGAAAGGTGGGGAATTCAGCAAATGAATAAAAAGTTTTATCGACAAATCCAAGTGTCATAATGAATAAAATGTTAACTAAAATGATTTTTTCTACTTTGACATCTGGAAAAGGTACAAGAAAATTCCGAACAATAGTTCATATATATATATATATATATATATATATATATATATATTATATAATATATATATATATCCTTTTGTATTTTTCTGACGTCAATAAAGTTTCATGGTGTGTTACGTTGAGGATTTTCATCCTTGGCACACACTTCTTTTTGTCTCTACCCCCGCCCGTTCGCCACTCATCGTCAGACGAACTGTTAAGAACACACAGGAGAGGTAATTCGAAAGCGACACAATAGTCAGATATGAAATATTTCCAAGAAAAAATATTGAACTATCTTGTTTTCTGCTAAAATATAGAGATTTATTATTCTACGATTAGCTTTTAGTCACATATAGTGGTACCTCGACTTACGAGTTTAATTCGTTCCGCTTGTAAGTCAGTTTCTTTGTATATCAAATCAATTTTCCACATTAAATATACTGAAATGTGATAAATCGGTTCCAGCAAATATCCAATTTTTTTCGTACAGTTTTATAAGAAAAATAGCACAGTATATCATAGAAAAACAATAAAATAGAATGTAATGTATTATGGGATGTTTATTTCTTTATAAATGATTTTTTCTTTAGCGTACTATATTTAGAAACTTAAAAATTTCTACAAAACTTGTTAACATAAGCATATCTGAAGCTCGCTCATACCTCAAATTTTAGCTCTCAACTCAGAGCAAAAATCGATCGAGTGACAGCTCAGAAACTTGGAGCACTCGTAAGACAAGGTATCATTGTAGCTCTTGATATTGAGGACCTCCATGAATCGTTATTTATTCTTTAAGTAAATTATGAACGTCAGTATCATTGATAGTTGTGATTAATCAGTAATTATTTGAAATTCTGATTTCAAACCAGCGATACTCCACTTTAAAATGACATTGCTTTGCACCCTGTTTGTGGCTTAGGGTTTAGATGAACATTTGTTTATATTCATGGATGCACACACATATAAATACATATACATACATACATGTGCATACGTATATATGTATGTTCGAGAAGTTTCGAGCCCTAAGCTGTATTTACCAAGACACAAGATAACAATAATTGACACTTTAATTTTCGTCAATTTAATTCCCTTAACATTCAGCACACTTATTCCAGGGAATTTCCATTGGTCAAAGCACCTTTGAAAAGGTGATACTTGAAAAATAAAGGATTAATTATCTGCCCTTAGCAATACCGTAGATTGGCGCCTAAATTGAATACCTGTCTAGGGTTACTTGTAGTATTGATCATCAGAGCAGCAAGACGTCTTATTCAGTCTCTCCCAGAATTAATATGGATTTCAGCAGATAAGTCTGGCCGCTACACCATTAAGTTTGCTAGTTATATTTTATGAATATATGTTTGTATCTTCATTTGTTTGTTTCATCCGAATTTAAATGTCTACCTGTTAATGAGGATAGATGTATGGTGCCCAACAAAAAACTATAATGCACTGAATTTGAGTACCTGAGTAGGTATTAACCCAGCCCGTTTGCCACGGGTAGGATGTGACACAAAGTCACAAGTATGGGGATATCCATCGAGGATTAGGATACGCTATTAAGAAGTAATGTATTTGCAAGACGATCTTGCTAACCATTACACAACGATTGGACGCCCGGTTTGGGTTGTTTATGTATTCACCCAACCCCTCTGTCACGAGCAGGATGAGACACAGGGTCAATCTTTTAAGCGGAGTATGGCTGGTTTAAATTCAGCATTTTCCTTCTAGCCTTTTTGCATAACTAAGTCAAAGGAGCACAATATCTGATTTTATTTACTCATAGCCGAGACAAACAGATAGATGTATGCTTTTCCGAAGTATATCAGCCCAAAGTTAAAGGCAACCAGCTTCATCTAGGATTTGAACACGGGTCACTTGTTCCGTTTCTTACGATTATAGCAATTACGGTAAACGTGTATTTTCTCATTATGGTGGGCACGGCACTTGTATAATCCTGTGTTTCGTCATACGCGGCTGTTCAAAAAGTATCGATACTGACTTTTTGATTTTTTTTTTTTTTTTTTTAAATTGGCAGGAACTTATTTAGATGTCTAGACATCATCAATTTATTAAATAAGTTACACGCGTCTTCATTTAAATTTTAAATTTTGAAAATTAGATTTATTTTGGATGATTTTTTATCATAGTTTGTTGATTAGTTGGCCAACTATTTTGAACTTTTAAAATATTTTATTTTATTTATTTTAATACAGAATTCTACGATCGTTAATTAGCAGTACGGATGGGCAACAGGAGAATGTTTTCGTACACGGTTCACCTATCCACTATTAGTGGGGAAGACCTTATAGCGTTGTGGTTAACGTGCTGAACTGTGAAATCATAATAAACAAGTTCGAACTCCAGTCGCACTAATTTGTTCACTTTCTGACTAATACTTAGTCGTTAATTGTTTTATGTTTATAGTTTCATCCGGACATAACATATACACACACATCAACTGCTCTTTATATATGTATAGATAGATAGATTTCCTAACAGAATTTTATCAGTATATAGAGATATGGATTTACCTAACACTTCTGCATGTGCAGGAAGCAACACAACGTCAAACTTTTTCCAGATAGTTGTGAGGCATGGCCAACACAAATCCCAGGTTTACATAAACGACACTGATTTCAGCTTCTGTTGATGGTTAAGTTAATAGATCTTGGATTTGCAGGGGGCAATCAAGGCCTGTGTGATTGTGCAAGTTTACACAGGTTTGGCATTGTAATAACTTAAGTAAAAGTGGGCGTCCTGTCATGGTATAACGGTTAACAAGCTGATCATGCAGATCCATTACCACTGAATACCAAGTTCGATCCTTGCTCGATGTCTCCCGTGGCGAACAGGTTGGGTAAGTAAAGGGCGTCCCATCATGGTGTAATGTTTAGCAAGGTAGTATTGCAGATCCATTACAACTGAATAGGTGTGTGGTGTAATGGTTAGAGTCGTGGGAAATGGCCTCGTCGACACGAGTTCAAATCCTGGACGTGGCTGTTTGTATTTCACATTGCGCAAATACCATTGGAAAGGTATGAATCCATATATTCTCTTCCCCAACTATGGGTAAATAATGGGGCAGATTGGGATCTTTAACCTTGGATAGATAACCAGTCTAGAGAAGGAAAACTCTGAATTCAAACCTGTTAAACTCCGCTTAAGAAATTGACCTTGTGTCGCATCCTGCTCGTGTGGAGGAGTTGGTAAATAAATAAATAAATAAATATATATATATATATATATATATATATATATAATATATATATAGCAAGGTTGATCCTCGTTTGATGTCACATACTTGCAACCTTGTGTCATATCCTAGCCAAGGTGAATGGCTTAGATAAACACTTAAATTATGTAACAGTGTTTTAAACGAATTAGATAACTTTTTAGATGTTAATGTTTTCATATTATATTGGCTTTATGATAATACTTGCAAGAATTATATATAAATTTAAATAAATTACATTGTTATCCCTCTAATTTTGGATTCGAGACATTTATTTTGTAATAATAATTTTTGTTCAATAAGCCTCTTTATTCACAATCCTTTTTCATGCAAATTTTTCAGAATCTAGGAGACATTTTCATGAATATTTGATGCAATTTGTTTCACAATTGGATTTGTAGAATTGCAAATTTATAATTTTAAACTTTTCGTTCTCTAATATTGAACGTTACTGTACATTGTAATATCAATATCACTGAATGGTAAACAAAGGACTTGTTATACAATTGTATAAAAGAAAGAAAAACATTGAAAGATATTAGTTTTTATATCTATAAAAGGAACGTTTAATTATACAGATATAGCGAAATGGATTGTTTTAATTGCTATCCAATTACGCACAACTGATTGAAATTAATTATCCATGTGTAACTACAAATGCAGAATGTTGCGGATTACTAGATGATGACATCAAGTTATGTTTTACTTTCTGTGTCCTTGAACTTGGTTTTGTGTCCTTGAACTTCTGGAGAGTTGCAAATTCAAGTTAATGATTTGTGTACGAATTTTCTTTTTTTGTTTGTTTGTTTTTTAATAGTATCAAACATAATAAATGTTGTTATAGTTATTTACTAAGTTTCACTTAGATCTGGCACAAGGCCAGAAATATGCGGTGCCCAGTGAGAACCGAACTCGCTAACAATGGTTTGCGAATCTAATTTGCTAACCATTACACCACATGAATATCGTTATAAGTTTTAAGATTTCTCTGAATGTTTGAGATGAGGCTTGATGACTAGTATTATCTGCATTATTCCATGCTATGGTTAGCAGAATGAGAACAGGACACCCCGTGGAATAAATAAAGGGTTAGGTTCAAAGTTCCATGATGGCTCCCGATTACGACAAGAAGTTCCCGAGTTCGGAAAAGAAAGTTCCCGAGTCCGAGAAGGTTCCCGAGTCCGACAAGAAATGCCTGAAGAAGGTCGGAGGGCATATTGGCCGAAACGTTGTACAAATAACAATGAAGATGGGGACAATAGTCCGAATAACGCAGATAATACTAAGTTTTAAGATGAACCCCTGTTCCATGAAAATAATATAAGAGTGCCACACTGTAAAGGGTGAAAGTTTAATTTTGTAAAAGATTAGGTAATTCCGTTGTATGATGTATTAATGAACTTTTTGATGCTGATCCAAATGTTCTCTTTTTCATCTTCATAGAAAATCATATTTCATTTTGGTAAGAAAGAGTTGATTTGTCCAAATAAAATTTTGAACGATCATCAGAGCTTTTCATTCAGGTTTTAAAATTTAAATGGAGAATATTTCCTGCTTTTATACTCAAAGATTCAAGTTTCTAATTAAAATTCAACTACAGATTTTTTTTTAAAAGCTTAGCACATATGATCACACACAAAAACATCTATAAATACCTAATATAATTAGTTTTTAGTGTGAGGTTTCCATGCTCGCATTAAAATTCAAAATTTAACGAACCTAACGTTAACATCAATTCTGAGCATATACGAATATTAATGACATAACAAAATATGATGATCACACACAAAAACATCTATAAATACCTATGTATAAACACACACACACAACACACACACACACACACACATATATATATATATATATATATATATATATATATATATATATACAAGGTGTGTCATAAAGTATCGAGATTTTTTGTACTTTTTGACACACTACAAGAAAAAATAACTTTCCATTCATTTTTTTTCCAGAATACAAGGTGTATATATATATATATATATATATATATATATATATATATATATATATATATATATATATATAAAATGTTGTTCTGGTTCCAATGTGAGAAAATTCAATATTTTATTTTTAAAAAAAGGTCCGCAAAATGTATTATGTTTTCATAAAAAAATTATTCTTTTATATTACATATGCAACACGTGTTTCAGTTCTTCTGGTATCTTCCTCAGGCTTGATCAAAGCCTGAAGAAGATACCAGATGATCTGAAACACGTGTTGCATATGTAAGATAAAAAGAATAATTTTTTAATGAAACATTATACATTTTGCGACCTTCTATATATATATATATATATATATATATATATATATATGTGTGTGTGTGTGTGTGTGTGTGTGTGTGTGTGTGTGTGTGTGTGTGTGAACAAAAGTAATAAGCCAAACAAGAACATTTCCCTTATGTTATTTCTTTTATAATTGTTTTCAAATAGTTTCCGCCTTAGTTATCACCAGAAGAAAATTTATCTTGTAAAAAAAATGTAATTTTAGAAAATTTACAAAAAATGTTTGCAAATAATTGATAAGCCACAAAAAGAGACAGAAATTTTACTGGGTACGTAGCATATCCATTTGTAGAGTAAAAACAAACGCTTAAACAGCAGTTCATTTATTTTCATTAAAGTCTTCATACAAGAATTGTTTTAATCAGCTTTGTATCTTGGTTATAATGGTGAAGCTTCAGTAGATTTAGGATAAGGAAAATCCCTTCATTGCCATTACTTTCAGGTCCACTCCAGTCTGGTGTGGGTAATAACCTGCTATAATCACATCTATGGGTCAAATATATATGTTTAAAAATCATGTGTATCTTATAGGAGAGTGTGCAAAAAAACAAAAATCATTACAAAAATAAAGATACGAACGTACAATGCACGCGATTCTCTGACCTCTAGACATAAAATGACCCAAAACAGGTTTACATGCTATTAAAATAAATAAATCCACCACATCTATTTTCTTTTGTGTGCAAAGAAATTTTTTCACAAAATCTTCAAAAATGGCCTTTAACTAAACGTGTATTAATAAATATATACATATATATATATATGATTTCGGGATGTTTGTTTATTTTTAGAAGCATTGTGTATAAGTATATATTAATATTTATATTTTTGCTTGAAGGCATTAATGCGCATATCGCATAAAATTCGTATGGAAGATAAATAATATTGACAAGTGAATCTCGCAAAGAATTACGTCCCAGTATCATTGACAAGTTAATTTCACAGGAATTTCTCGGTGCAGTATCGGTGGCCGAGGCAGTATAGTTTCTGACTATCCTGCTGAAGTCCCGGTTTTGATTTCTGTTCGGAGGGAGATCGTTTGTATACATCGCTGATGAGACTTAATAAAGTCGAAACAGCTGCTGTACGATGTTCTACACGCCGAGTAATTCTTTGCGAGATTCACTTGTCAATATTATTTATCTTCTATAATTATCGAATTTTATGCGATATGCGCATTGTAATTGCCTTCAAGCAAAATATAAATATTAATATATAATATATATATATATATGCGTATACATATGTGTTTATGTATACGTGTGATTTTGCGTATTTATTTTGTGCGTGTATGTTCAAATGCGCGCGTGTGTGTATATTTTGTACACGATTGATGATCTTTATTAATGGAAGCTCATAAGTCAATCGATATTTAGAGATGTCGCTTCATCTGTTTTTAATCATATATTATAATATCTGTATGAAAATATGTGTAATCACGGACATCCGAGACACAACGACTGAAATCAAAAATAGGATTTGATAATACTCGTTCGCGTTATTTATTGGCAGCATTTTCGCAATATTTTGTGATAAAAATTCCTTTAATTATGTTTTGAACATTTATGCATTAGATCATAAAATGTCTTTTTTTTCAATTTTTATAATTCGGTATATTTCATCATATTTATTTCGTTTATAAGAGTCCGGTTCTGTAGAGTGTTCGGCTAGAAACCACAAGGTTCCTAGTTCGATATCGCCCCGCCAACTCAGCGTATGAGTAGCACAGGAATCTGTGCAATAAAGTAAGGAGCTGATGGTAGGTGTGGCGCTCCACTCAGAGGCTAAAATAATCTCCTTAGTCTAGCGCTAGTGAAAAGGGGATATACTCCCTCGTGTCTGCTGATACGACATTAGGCCGCCCCGACGACTATTTCGTTTATTATTTTTCTGGCCAACTTTAAGAAGTGTTGTTAAATAATTCGTAGGTAGCCTACGAATTATGTATGTAAGTGTAGTTAAAATTCAACTAACGCGGTGGTAAATGGACAATTACCATTAACGGTGAAGAAAAAGTTATTGGCGGTAGTTAACCTTCTCTGAGTTGAATGTTGATTTTCTAAAGGAAGGCGTGAGAATAGGAATTAGAGTTAGGCAAATGCTGGCCGTTAACTGAGGGAAGCAGATCTAGGGGTCCTTCGCTCCCAAGATGATAGCTTCTCACCGCGGTAGAAAACCCTTTTGGGCTTGGGTTTTTTTCTAATAAAGAATAGACGTTTTATAAAAAAACCAAGTCTTGCTTGTTTATTACAAACCAAGAAATAAGAGTTGATCAGCCCAAAATAAGAAAGGAGAATCAGCTCAGAAGGAGATGACAGCGACGAAGTAAGGAGATGACAGCGACAAGAAGACGAAGTAAGAACAAGAACACATCACATCTCCTCTACTCTCTCCCATTTATATACCCGATATAAAGTGGCTATATAACTGTGATCAATTACAAGATTAAGAATATAGGATATTACTATAATTTTGACGTTTTATTTAGATAACCATTTAGTTCTATTGAATATTATACAATTAGGGAAGAACTGTATCACCCAACACAAAGTTGAAATTGCATACAGCCACCCATGAAATCCTCACAAATCCAGATTTCCTTCTTTTCGTTTTGTTTAAGGGGGTGTCTCGGATAGCGGGAATGGGTTAGGGCTGGAAAAATTTAAACTATGGACTAGGAAAGAATTGCATCATACTATCACGAGTTAAAATTACATACAGCCACCCGGGAGATGTAGATTAGGATATGGGCTTGAATAGAATTGTATGACCCCACCCCAAGATAAAATGCTACCCAGGAGACGCATAATAGGGTATGGGCTAGAAGAGGAATGAATCACCCGTCCCAAGTTAAAATTACACATAGCCACCCAGGGACGCATATGGGCTAGAAGATAATTGCATCACCCGTCCCAAGTTAAAATTTCACACAACCACTCAGGAGATGCATATTAGGCTATGTGCGAGGGGAGAAATGCATTACCTCACCCCAAGTTAAAATTGCATAATAGAATTGCATCATTCCACGCCAAGTTAAAATTACATACAGCCAACCAGGAGATGCGTATTAGGCTAAAGGCTATGATAGAATTACATCACCTAACTCCAAATTAAAATTGCATACAGCTACCCATGAGTTTTGAATTTTAGTTTTGGTAGCACAAAGCCCAGAGCTACAAGGAAGTTTAACTTGGAAGCGGGAATGTAATGCAATTCTTTCCTCATCTATTGGCTAAATGTATAATGCATTTGATGACCAAATTGTTATACGGTGTTATTTATTTCGAAATGTGACAAATTTCTATCAGATAGCTGTGAGGCATGGCCAGCATGAAACCCTTGATATGTGAGCTGCGTGACTTTTCTAATTAATTTACACAAGATGAAATACTGACGTCATTTTCTATGAGAGTAATTCTTCTACAATCTATTTCATTCTTTTTCTTCTTTTTTTTTTTTCTTCTTCTTTTTCTTTTTTTTTTTTTTTTTTTTTTTTTTTTTTTTTTTGCAAAGTGCTCAGTTTGCACGCGGTGTATTGATTGAATTAACATTCAATGGAAGTGAATGTTTCACTATATTTTTTTTCTGATTTCAATATGGCATCATTAAAAGAACGCAAAAAGTTAAATGATATGACTTTTTTCTGAATTGAATTTAACCAAATAAAATTAACTTCTACAATCATGAATACACGTACAACATTTAGAATAAAGAACAGATGATGAAGACTAAATTTTGTTTCTGAAGAATTGCCAGTTTGTAGGATGTACAGTCTGAAGATTATTTCGATTTTACTACTTTGAGCAAGACACATGCAAATTAATTCTCCATTATTTTTAGTGTCTTCATCTTTCTTGTTATTATAATCACAAACGTTTTGGCCGTTAAACTCTTTGGTCTTCTTCATATATTTGGTTGATTGGTTTATTTGTTAGATTATACGACATGGGTTATTTTATATCGAAGAAGTTATGTTTCATTCATTTTTGATAGATATTCAAAACCTTTTAGATATATTTCTCTATTTAACACTTAGATGGGATCCTAACAGTTACTACCACTCTGGTCATAGTGGTCCTGGGAGTAATGGTGATAAAGTGGTACTATACACTCCGGAATCGGAACTTCACCACTAGATGAAGCTTAACGTCATACTCAAGACACTAAAGCCATCGTTTCTAGCACATATATGATAAAAATGTTTGTGGGTTGCCATAGGTGCAATAGGGTTTGGGACAATTCTATTATGAGGTGCTAGGGCTAGACGTGACCAGCCGATTGGTCGTAGGAGGTCTCTCCGACCGCCTATCTAACCTAAGTTAGTGGAGTGTTGGATGTCATATATTACTCAGCCACCATGATTCCGTCTTTAAGAATTGTTAGTCCCCACCCATGGCCAACATGTAACCTATTGGGGGTCATATATCTGGGAATTTCCGATCGAACCCTTTATTCAATCCACAGATATAGATTTTTTTTTAATTTGCAATTTATAGAGGATATATCTTCCTAGTTACTCCATTGAAATAAAACTAATTTCTACAATCCCGCTTAGAAGTTCAATTTTGAAAATACCAAATATATGATGCAGACTAGAATTTTGTAAAGAATTGCCAGTTTATAAGATGTACCGTCTGGAGATATTTTTGATTTAATATTATCTGCGTTATTCAGACTATTGTCCCCATCTTCATTGTTATTTGTACAACGTTTCGGCCGATATGCCCTCCGGCCTTCTTCAGGTATTTCTTGTCGGACTCGGGAACCTTCTCGGACTCGGGAAACTAACAATGAAGATGGGGACAATAGTCCGAATAACGCAGATAATACTAATCTTCAAGCCTCATCTCAAACGTTCAGAGAAATTTTTGATTTAACTATAATAAGAAAGACGTGTGAATTAATGTTCCGTTACATCTTTTTTTATCATTCGAGTCCCAACGTTTCGGCCGTTATACGCTTTGACCTTCTTCATATGCCAAAGAATTTCCGATCGAACCTTTTATTCAATTCACTGGATTGAAATGTTCTTCTTTTGCTGTTCATATTTATAGGATATCTCATATCAGTTAAAATCCCCAAAACTGTGACGAATATACAGGAAAGGTAAATACAAAACAAAGAATAGATTTAATTAATAATTTGTCTCCAGAGAAGATATATTAATTGAATCGATTATTTGTGTTTGTTCTTCACTTTTCCTGTATATTCGTCACAAACACACACACACACACACACACACACACACACACACACACACATATATATATATATATATATATATATATATAAGGTGTGTCAAAAAAGTATCGAGATTTTTTGTATTTTTTGACACACCTTGTATTCTGAAAAAAAAATAACGTTCCATTCATTCTTCATTCTATCTAATTAAATAATACAGATTTAAAGATGGTACTTTTTGACACACCTTGTATTCTGAAAAAAATTAATGAATGAAACGTTATTATTTTTTTCAGAATACAAGGTGGGAAAAAAGGTTTTTAAAATCTTGATACTACGATGACGTAGTGTCCACTTTTTTTATCTGTAGCTATATATATATATTGATATATAGATATATAGATATGAACAAATTGAAATAGATAGATAGATGAATATGAACAGGTATTAAAATTTCTCGGAACAAACAAGAAGAGAAACATCTTTTTTATTTTATTTTATTTTTTTAAAGAGTTAATCAAACTTGATGAAGGACGTGCTAAGAGTGCTATATTTTAGGATACATGTGTGGAATAGCGTGTACGTTTCATGGTTCAGAGTTATTCTTTTCTTGGCTCTGATAGATAGATAGATAGATAGATAGATAGTTTACTGAGTCTAACCCTCAATGCCATACTGATGTAAGTTTAATAAATATCTAGATTGGTAGATGGATACATAAATGCAAAGAGGCTGGAACCAATGGTCGGCTGTTATAAAACCTATGATATTCTTTACAAGTTTTCTGGACAAGTAGTTGTTGATTGTCATTCTTATATATTAACCTGATGTACTTCACATTCATATTCACTTGAGATAAAACTTTATCGAATTTGGCCTCTGGTATTCACAGTTGGTTACGAATAAAACTTAACATTTTGTTTGTTACCATTCATACGGCTATTGAACGATAAGTATTTAAATATATATATATATATATATATATATATATATATATATATATATACATATATATATATATATATATATATATGTGTGTGTGTGTGTGTGTGTGTGTGTGTGTAGAAAATAAATATATATTTCGAAGAGATGTAGATAGGTCGTTTCTACTAATACGTTCGTGTCGTGTCTTTGTCAACTTCTTGAGACGAATTCCTACTTTTAAACTATTCATAACAATTGAATATGTAGATGCGGTGTGCGTTTGCACAAAGATAATTTATCACGTTTGAACACACACAGATATACATATACATACACACACACACACACACACACGCACACACATATATATATATATATATATATATATATATGTACATACAGAGATTGATTTTTCTCGATTTGTTTAGCCATACATTTAATAGGTATTCCCGCCTAATTCATTATTAATTGATTAATTTTCAAAATTAGGTACGACTCCAATTAAGCACTTATTCTCCAAAAAATTATCGGCAAAAAGCCATTCTAAAACAAACCTTGTTTACAACTTATCACACCGTCGTGTAATAAAAGTCACTAGAAGAGGAATGTTAACCTACTCTAAACAAATCATAAAATCTAAGAAGTTCGTTTGGTGTTGGGGTTATGGGATCGGCCTGTCAGCTTGACGGTCCGGTTTCAAATCACGCACAGGGCGGTCTTCCGATCTATAGCTCTGCTGATGAGGCCTAATAGGCCGAAATGTACATACAGAGATTGATTTTTCTCGATTTGTTTAGCCATACATTTAATAGGTATTCCCGCCTAATTCATTATTAATTGATTAATTTTCAAAATTAGGTACGACTCCAATTAAGCACTTATTCTCCAAAAATTATCGGCAAAAGCCATTCTAAAACAAACCTTGTTTACAACTTATCACACCGTCGTGTAATAAAAGTCACTAGAAGAGGAATGTTAACCTACTCTAAACAAATCATAAAATCTAAGAAGTTCGTTTGGTGTTGGGGTTATGGATCGGCCTGTCAGCTTGACGGTCCGGTTTCAAATCACGCACAGGGCGGTCTTCCGATCTATAGCTCTGCTGATGAGGCCTAATAGGCCGAAATGTACATACAGAGATTGATTTTTCTCGATTTGTTTAGCCATACATTTAATAGGTATTCCCACCTAATTCATTATTAATTGATTAATTTTCAAAATTAGGTACGACTCCAATTAAGCACTTATATATATATATATATATATATATATATATATATATATATATATATTCTAACAAAAATACACGCACACTACAAAAAAAAAACAAACAAAAACTTCAAATTATCGAAGCTTCATATATCAAACAAAAAAAAACCTACCTTAAACAAAATAAACTTTGAAGTAAGTCAACATGTTCTCAAATGTTTATAATTTCCCGGCTATCCTCCTTCCACTATTCCCCTCCCCTTCTCACAACTTGTGCCCCCCTCCGACAAAAATCACTACTGCATCGTTCGTTCGAACTACTACCATTCCTACAACCTCCCCCTACAAATTTTACTTCCTCCCACTTCCAATTCCTACGCTACTACTCATTCTCCTTAAAAACGAGACACGGAACATACCTTCAGTTTCCTACCTGATGATGGCAACCTGTATTGCCGAAAGCACTCGTAATGAAACATTTGGTGGACTGCTACACCAGCTACACCCTGACACCAAAAAGATGGCCAGCAAATTAGAAAGGATTGAACAAAAACTCGTCCGACAAGAATTGTCTGTACAGTTTAACACATGTTTAAAAGAAAAAAATGCCGCCAAAATACACTTATATATATATATATAATATATATATATATATATATATGGGGGGGTATGTGTGTATGTGTGTGTGCATATATACACACGTAATTTTACCTATATACATGCGGACATATGTATATGAATGTTACTGCATGTATTTACCAACCTCGGCGCACGAGCAGAATGCGACACAAGTTCAGTGTTTTTAAACGGAGTATAGCATCTTTGAATTCAGGGTTTTCCTTTTCCTCGACCGGTTGTCAAATGAGTTTAAAAAGCTGGCCTACTATTTTGCTCATAGCTGGGGAAGAATTATTGAATTTATACTTTTTGCCAAGGGTATTAGTGCTATGTGAAATGCAAACAGCCTGGTCCCAGATTTAACTCGGGTCACCGTGTCCATTTTCTACGACTATAATCATCACACCTCCTATGAATGTTTGTAAATGTATATGTGCGTGTGAAAATTCGTCAAACAAGAGACGGAGATTGTGGTATACAAAGCTTAGGAGATCAAATTAGGTCGAAATAGCTGTCTAGTGTTCCTCATGTCCTACAAGGTATTTGCTAAATTTTTGTTCGTTGTAATTTAACTTAATTAATTACTGTTGTTATTACTGATTTTTTTCTATTATTAAAAAAAAACTAAAACAATCCTTAAAAAATCAAAATTTATGATAGCCAAATGATGGTTTGCTAAGTTTTCTCACTTCTGCTCTGTGTTGTTAATATATTGAGCACTTTTGGATTATTTGCTGATGCAATTGTATAATATATATATATATATATATATAAAGGAAGGAAGAACTCAACACCGTAATTCCATAATAAATTTATATATATATATATATATATATATATATATCTTATTATAATGGAGATTGTGGGTTTGTCTGTCTGTAACCGAAGCTATATTACTATACAAGTCACAATTCAATTTGTTATTTACATCATATTCTCCATGATTTTATTTTTATTTAAACCTCAATTATTAAAAGAATTGTTTTACATCATTAATTCTGTTGACCATATCTACATACTAATAACATGCAATTGTATTTATATATACAACAAAATAGTGGATTACAGTGTGAATGGGAAGGCTTATTTGCATATTGATATTAAAAAATTGATTTTAATAAATATGTGCTAAGTATTATTGATTTCTAATTGTTTGGTTTTATATTAATGAATATGAGCAAAAATCTCGGGCGTAAATCTTAAAAGAAATCCATTAACAAGAAGAAATAACTGTAATATTATTTTTTACTTCCTATTTTAACTTAATAGTTAAATTAGGAAAATTTACCAATGAAAGACGGGAGTAAGGGAAAATGATGGAATAGTTAGTTTCAAAGTTGTTCTATTTTTCAATCATACCCCCTCTGTTCGAAATCTTTTTATCTGAATTCAGTTTCATTAGCCTTTCTAATTTAATATGATATTTTATTATATTAAAACTTAAATACTTGCACCCGGAGGGTGCATATATTTGCTAGTATATATATATATATATATATATATATATATATATATATATATATATAATTTATTTATTCAAGTCACCAATACAAAGTTCGCCTTACCAATGGTTTCAGATGTTTATCTGTCATAAGAGACGTTGGTTTTTTTTTTTAATTTGGACAGTTTTCAAAAAGTCAACGTCTCTGATGACGGATAAACATCTGAAACCATTGGTAAGACGAACTTTGTATTGGTGACTTAAATAAATAAATAAATACAGCTCTTAAAGAAATAATTGAGCACTTTATATTCATTTCCCCAATATCAATAACAAAAAAATAATATATATATATATATATATATATATATATATATATATATATATATGAAAGTAAAATGGAAATGAATCCGACAGTATGTATAGAAAGTTTTTAGAAAAAACAAAAACAAAAGATGTTTGCTGACAGATCTGTTTCGACCTTTTAATTAATTAATTAAAAATTCCGGCCCTGAACGAGAGCGTTTGTTTGTACCTCGTGTTTAACGGTTTATCTATTCCATCTTTCCTCATAAATATAGTTGCTTTGAAAAAGACCGTTTTATTAAAAGGTCGAAACAGATCTATCAGCAAACTAATAATATCTTTTGTTTTTGTTTTTTCTAAAAACTTTATATATATATATATATATATATATATATATATATATATATATATATGAGGATAGGAGGATTGGAGTAAATCCTACAGAATGTAGTAAAGATTAGAGGGAAGAAAGTGGACAAGTGTATGTTGGAGATATATTTCGCCATACATTGAGATCGGCTTGATCAGTCGCTTATTTATTTTTCAATAATAGAAAAAAAATCATAGTGATGACAAATAAACGACTGATGAAGCCGAGCTCAATGTACGGCGAAATATATCTCCTACTTATAATTGTCTGAGTTTTGTTCCTTTGTCCACTTTTCTCCCTCTAATTTTTACTACATATATATATATATAATGATCATTTCTACGGAAATTTGATCTCTCAAGTGACCGTAAAATACATGCATTCCTATGTACTTAATAGTTTAAAAAAAACACCAGTCCCCGCATCAGCTGTCAGTGGGCGAGGGGATAAGATATCGGACTACCATGCGGTCAGTCTGAGTTCGACCCTAACAATGATAGTTGTGTCTGAAGAGGCATGAAATGCCGAAACACGTGTCTGTGGATGACTTATATATATATATATATATATATATATATATATATGAACACCCACACAGTGATTTGTTTTTATAGTGATGAAGGCTTGCACACTTTTTTATATATATATATATATATATATATATATATATATATATATATAGAGAGAGAGAGAGAGAGAGAGAGGGGGGGAGAGGGAGAGGGAGGGAGAGAGAGATATATAGTTATTAGGTTGATATGTTCGCAAAAGTTTTGTCTTAAACCTCCAAATGCACTGTTTAGATTAACTTTTCTTAAGATAGATTCCAATTTCAGATTATTAATTCATGCTCACTGCTTTCTGTGACACTATCTTCATATTAACCAAATGGATTGTTGTTCGGCGCACACCAATATAGTTACATATAAGAGACAGACAAAAATAAAGACGCGTATCTCTGACGACATTAATGGATGTGACAAAGAAAGATTTTTTTTTTTAATTCAGACAACGATAAATGGTGACTTATTCTTGTTTATTTAAACAAAAAACAAAAAAAAAACTACCCAAAGAAATGGATTCCTTGTGAAACGTATAATATTGTCTAAGTTCAAAGAGAATGAGTCTAGTTGATTAATTTCTTTGTTAAAAAAACGAAACGCATCTATTTTTTATATAATTAGTTAGAAAACAGACTAATTTAGATCGTATTGATAAATGGCTTTATAAAGTTTTATAATTAAAGATAATGATTGTAATCAAAAAAAGAGTGTCTAAATCAAGAAGTTCTTTTGTTTGTTCCTACGAAACCGGACTTTCGTAATTTTAATGTACGGAAGCCTAAAAAGAAACTTTGACTTTTATTTCATGTTTCTCATTGGGTGATTTTCATTATTTCCCTCCTCAAAACAAAAAAACGCAACCCTAACTCCTCGCTCAAACGGCTAAAACTAAAGGTAACTAATGAAATAAACTCAAATCAATTAAACAGGAATCACCATTGCCTTCGTATCTACACTATCCTAACTTATTCATGGGACACACACACACACACACACACACATATATATATATATAATTATATATATATATATATAACGCGCATGAATAAGTTAGGATATTATACATATATACATATCTCTACTGTATCGTTCGTTCGAACTACTACCAATTCCTACTACCTCCCACTACCAATCGTTTCTACCTCCCACTAATAATTCCTACGCTACTGCTCATTTTCTTTAAAAACGAGACACCACGAAACATGCCATCAGTTTCCAACCTGAAGATGGCAGATCGACATATCGAAAGCGCTCGTAGAGACACCTTCAGTGGATTGCTACACCAGTTCCATCCTGACACCAATAAGATGCCCAGACACCTTGAAAGGATTGAACAGAAACTCGAACGACAGGAATTGTCACTCGAGTTCAACCAAGCATATATATATATATATATGTGTGTGTGTGTGTGTGTGTGTGTGTGTGTGTGTGTGTGCCGTTCCGAAGCTGAAATGCTTAGAGATTAATACAATAATATTTTAGTGATTAACATAATGATGATTTTAGATTCTAGTTCCAGTAGAAATAATCAAATTCTGGTAATTTTTATATATATATATATATATATATATATATATATATATATATATATATAGAGAGAGAGAGAGAGAGAGAGAGAGAGAGGAGTGATATAATATATTAAAAGGAATCAAAGAGTAATGGATTTACAGTCTTAAAAACCAAGATTAATCAAAATAGGAGGAGGTAAAAAGAAGAATTTAAAAGGAGAAATAATCAATTCTCAATTTCTTTCCTTTTTCTCTTCAAGATTTCATTAGCAGATCCCTAATAAACTCTCATTTATGAGTTAACCCCTTCTGTCTGCAAAACTAAAGCAACCATTGTATGTGCCTTAGATAGAACAGAGAAACACTCGTCCGAATAATATTCACTGCAAGTATCTAGACTCATTTGATAGCTGACAATGGCAGTCTCATATATAATTTATATTTTTTATATTAAATGTTGTACAAAAATTACCCTCTCCCCCGATTTTTTAAATTCTATCTCTGAATAAGTACAATATAAATGGGAAGTATTTTGATGAAACTTCACACGAGGCACTCGAAATGAGTGAAAAGTCTACTATGCATTCTGCTAGATAAAACCTTTATTGCCAAGTCGAAATTTTTATCCAGGGTTAGCTGAATGCCAAATTCTCAAAAAAATGTCCTATAAAGTACGTTTTTTAAAAATCTAATTATTTTCGTTATTAATGTCTATTTTAGCGAAGGAAACGTTTATGTTGTGTTTAGACGATAGAAAAGGAAAAGTGAAAAGGAAAAGAAGGAAAAGGAAAAAAATAACTAGACTGAAGGATGATTGCTCAATATTAATATGGGAAAGAACATGTGGACTTTAACTAAGTTAAAACTTAGATATCACAAACTGCCTCCTTTTTAATTGCTATTGGACAACAGTTCTATGCAGAATTTTACATGCCATAACAGCGTGTAACAGAGGAAACGATGGATAGCAGCGTGGTGGATGTGAGACATCAATCATAGAAAAGAATACCCCAAAATAATGAATAACCAACATAAAGTATCGATTGACTTACAGCTCAATGTGAAGCAGAGGAATGAAGGCCAGGAAATCAGAGTTTTAGTGATAGATAGCGAATCAATTTATTATACAATTGGTAGCGGATGACGAAATATCTTACATAAAGCATTCTCTTTTTTTCAAATTTGAATGGCTAATAAGATATCTCGTAGTCTTGATCTTACTTTAGCCGTGAATCACGAGGGTCTCCGTGGCGTAGTGGCTAACGTGCTGTACTAAGACATAATAGTAAGTGAGTTCGAACGAAAACTGCCCTATTACGTTCACTTTCGAATTAATACCTTTGGGAAAGGTAAGAACTCGCTTATCCCCAAGCTATGGGTCCAATAGCACGTGGATAGCTTTAGTATTATATTAGGAGACTTTACAATGGAAGAACTAAGAAAACTAAAAAAATAGGAGCCTCGAGGAAATATCCCCCGAGGTATGGAAAATAAGGAAATTCGATGACCTATTACTTAGACTATGCAATGCAGTATACAAACAAAATACGAGAGAAAAATGGATAAAAGGTTGCATCCACCCATTACCCAAAAAAGAAGACCTAGGAATCACTAAGAACTACAGAGACATAACGCTTACTGCTATAGCTGCACATCTTTTGGGGGGTTCTTATAGCTATTTAGGAGATACGGTCGACCTATTCTAAGCCCCATTGACAGGGTTAAAGCATTTTACAATCCAATTTGTAAATGAATGATGATTTTAGGGGACCCTTGTCGTGCTAAATATCATTTTTCTAAGTATCCGCCACTCTATCGTTTGAAAAAAAAATGAATACCTAACAAGAATGAATAAAACAAAATATCTTCATCATAAAATGACTTAACAAGGGTTGACGTGCCATAAAATCCAACCAACCTAAATAGAAGCATTAGTATAATCATGGACATCAGATAGAACGGGAATCCATAAGTTCTCGCGTGGCCCAATAAAAAGAAAATGTCTCTGTAGAAAAAAAAATGTTGTCGACAAGTAGTAATTGAAAGATAGGGATGACACGATGTAATAGATCATCAGTGATTTGAGTTTTGGTTAACTCAGCAATTCTTTCAGCAAATAAATTATCGATTTTTTTTTTTCTGGCGATAAACATTTAGATTTATTTTTATTAAAACACTTTTAGCGGCAACTCCACCATTCATTTGATGGGCCTTTGTAGACGGAACGTGCTTTGCTAAATAAATTATAAGAATGCTGCACTCTGTAAAAAAAAAAAAAAAGTGGGGTGCGCATATCATTGGAAAACAAAAACGCAAAAGAAAATACATTTCTATCCTCATAGAAAAAGATAACAATCAATAATTGTTATACATTTTTTACGATAATGTTTTTTTTAGACAGATAGCAGGATCGACAACAGTGTTCTATCAAATTAATACTTAGGTCTTTAGATTATTACGGGTTAATTCTTCTTTCTTTCTTTCTTTCTTTCTTTCTTTTTTTATAAAGACCACATATGGATGATAACAGTAATAAACGTTTTTAGCAAATACATCTATTACATGATACTGTCGTTGAAGAGATAAACTATTTAATTTGTAGAAACCGCAGTGTTCCATCATCTGTTGGCTATATCATCAAAATCTATTCATTTGGTTCTGATTTATAATGTAACAACAAAAAAATTAAATGTACGTATCAGTGTACTTACAGCTCAATGCAAAGCACAGGAAAGAAGGCCAGGAAATCAGAGTTTTAGTGCTAGATGACGAATCTGTCTTATTTATCATACAATTGATTGACGAAATATTTTACATAAGGTTAATTCCATGACAAATCCTCCAGGCCATGTCACCTAACCCCCTTCAATTTTTCTGAAATTTTGACCACGTGTGAATTATGACAAAGTTAGACAATCCCCAAAATTTGAGCTTCCAATTCCAAATATTGATGAAGTGGTGTCGATTTTTAGCTCTCCATGGGGGTCGCGAAAAATGGTGACTTTTTGTAACATATTTTGGTCTGTAAAATGAGTTCTAGAGCTAGGGAAGTTCTAGAACTCATTTTACAAACCATTTTGCCTTAGAAATCCAAAAATGCTATAAAAAAAGTTTTAAAATCAACCAATTTTAAGTTATCGATGATTTTTTATTTTTCATAGCAAGATCAATATCCCGATATGGCACTGCGGAAGCTCTAGAACTCATTTTACAGACAAAATATATTACAAAAAGTCGCCATTTTTCGCCAACCCCACCAAATTTGGAGATCTAAAAATCGACATATCTCCGCCAGTTTTTGTAATTGGAAGCTCAAATTTTTGGGATTGTCTAATGTTAACATAGTGGAAACATGGAAAAAAATTCAGAAAAATTTAAGACAATTTGTAGATGAGGATGTAGCAAAAATAATAAATATCTTTTGGCTCCTTACGAGATATCCCGCTGTAAATTTATTTGTTTAGTGTCTTCTTACGGCACTCTTGAAATTACTCAACCGTAGTAGCGGTGTTCAGTAAATTCTCATACCTTAAGAAAATAAGACCATTAAGCAATAGATAGGTTTTAACATTGCAGCAAGTATATCATAAAGAAATTTTTATTTAAGTTGGAAAATTTCAGAACACTCAGCCGGGTTAGGGTTAGAGTTAGGATTAGGGTAAGGTTTAGGGTTAATTCATTCAAGCAGATATGCTAGATTTATCTGTTTATGAATTCTTACGGCGAGAGAACAAAGAAAGTGACACTTTCAATCAAATTCCTTTCAATATTGTTGATTTACAATAAAGCATTGTTCAAACACATCTATCGATTAAGGCTCTTATTTGTTTCAAGTTTTCGGTCGAGAAAATTCAAGAGTGCCCTTCTTACTCTGGTAGAGAATCAATCCATGAGTCAGGTATATATTAAATTGAATCACTTGATGTAAAATAATGTCAATTGTCACGAAGCGAGTATCTAATAAGATATTTTTGTCTGCTGGGTCGTTTGTTTGTTGTTTTTGGGTTTTTTTTGTGTTTTTTTTATTTTGTTTTTTGTTTTTTTGTTTGTTTTTTGTTTTTTACGGCATATCAACCACGGTGGGTCATTTAATGCCGACAAAGTTTGGAAATATTCGAAATTTTTTTAACTCAATTTTTTTGTAAAAAAGAATCTAATCCATAGATGAAACCCTAACGGGTACTACCACTCCGGGTGAGAGTGGATCTGTGAGCAATGATGATGAAGGGGTGTTCCACATTCTCCAGACCTCAAGAACTGGAATATCACCATCAGTTTAACGCTATACCCAGGACATGAAGACCCTCAGCCACCGCCTTTTAGCACCCATATGATAAAAAGGGTTGGGGCTTGCCATAAGAGCAATACGTTCGGGACAATCATATAGGTGTTAGGACTTGAAGTGACCAGTCGATTAATCGGTGGGGGCCTCTCCGACCGACCGACCGACCGACCGACAAGCTTAAGTAAAGGCCAAAGTGGACTGCTGCATGTCATGGACTGCTCATCCAGCAGGATTCTGTCCTTAAGCATTACGAAACGCCACCCATGGCCAATAGGTGGCCCCATTGGGGGTGAGATATTTCTAAAAGTGTATATAAACTCTTCGGTTAATGTTTCTTCAATATTTCTAATTTCCCGTACAATTTCAATTTATTCCTCTTTAAATATGTTTCGGAATTTTGTTTAATTGAAAAAGTAAAGCTATTATTAATCTTGATCTGATAAAGTATGTAGAGGTTTTTAGACATCATACATTATTTTTAACAGATCACTCAATAAGTCACGGGCCTGGAATATAGATGACGCCACTAATAAAAATCCCTATAATTTGTATAAAGTACTAACCTTCAAATGGCACCTGCCAAACTTTGAGCCCAATCGGATCATTAGTTTACAAATTACAATTAGAGCCGGTTTAGCTCAGTCGATAGAGTCGATAGGTTTAGCTCAGTCGATAGAGTGTCCGACTGGAAACCTCGAGGTTCCTGATTCGATTCTGGCCCTCGCCAATTCAGCGTATTAGTAGCACAGGGATCTGTGCGGTAAAGTGGGGAGCTGATGGTAGGTGTGGCGCTCCACCCCAGACGCAAAAACAATCTCCTTGGTCTAGCGGTATTGAAAAGGAGATAGACTCCCTCGCTGATTGGCTGATACCAACTTTAGGCCACCCCGACGACTTACTTGTTATGAATAATTCTCAATTATTCCATTGAATTTTCTGACCTTTTTATTCCTCACATTTTGGTCAGTTTCTCTGTCAATTCCTCACACTATGCCTCGCTAAACATTTTCCATTAGGCTAATCGCTGAGCAGTCGACTGTATTTTTAGTTATATCCGGACCGTGTAAGCCCCCCACCCCCCTCCGAAAACTTTTTGAAATAGATTCGTGATTTAGACTCTTTCCTTCGTATATCAAAAACGACGATCCAGAAAAGGAATGATTTCATTTCTCTGAAAACTTTCACTTTTCACTCGGAACAAATCTCTACCGTCATGACAATAAATAAATAGCGCGTTTTTAAACCTAATGACGTATAAATTTGCTTAGGAACGATTGACATTATGTACTTTAAGTGATTCAATTTGATATATATATATATATATATATATATATATATATATATATATATAATATATATATATACAAGCATATACTTGTTATGCTTAGCTGGATGTAGGATAAGATCTTAACAGTGCAATACCCAACAAAAAACAAAGTTATTATTAATGTCTGTGAGACTAAATTGTAAAGTATCAACAGGCACCAATACACACACACACACACACACACACACACACACACACACACATATATATATATATATATATATATATATATATATATATATATTATAGTAGTGTATGGTTATCACGATCTCACTTGTTGAGTTAGTGGTGAACCAATAAATGCGGTATTATTAGGAGAGTGCTCAATATCTGTGATAGAGCTTTTATATAATATAATAATAATAATAATAATAATAATAATAATACATTTTTTAAATGTAGACTTTGCAGTAATAGAGATGAGACTGTAAACCATGGACTATGCGAATGTAGCAAACTAGCACAACGGGAGTACAAAACTAGACACGACTGGGTTGGGAAGGTTATCCACTGGGAATTATGCAAAAAATTAAATTTTGACCATACAACAAAATGGTATATGCATAAACCAGAATATGTTCTTGAGAACGAAACGTATAAAATTCTCTGGGACTTTGAAATAAAAACCGATCACCTTATCCCAACAAGAAGACCAGACCTAGTGCTGATAAAAAAAGAAAGAACTTGTCAACTGGTGGATTTTGCAGCCAGCAGATCACAGCGTGAAGCTAAAGGAAAATGAAAAAATGGACAAATATGTGGACCTTGCCAGAGAACTAGAAAAGTTATGGAATATGAAAGTCAAAGTGATACCAATTGTAGTTGGTGCACTTGGAACGATCCCAAAAGGATTGTAAAAGGGTTTAGAAAGTTTGGAAATCAGAGGGAGGAATGAAACCATTCAGAACACTGCACTGAGGAGACTTGCTGTCACTCAGACTCCAGTGAAAGACCATCAGCTAATGCTGATGTGAAAACTCAAAAGGAGTAAATAATAACTTATGGCAGCCAATAACAGTAGATGTAACATATGGACAAACAGAAAAAATACAACGAAAACAAGAAAACAAAGATGGAAATAAAAATAATTATATGTATACTTCAAACGACAAATTGGAGACGTTGTACATGAAAAGACTTTGACATGGTTAAGAAGAGAAAACCTCAAGAGATAAACTGAGTCCGTCATAATTGCTGCACAAAATAACGCCATAAGAACAAATTATATCAAAGCTAAAAATTGATAAGACACAACAAAACAGTAAATGTAGACTGCGTGGTGATTGAGATGAGACTGTAAACCATGTATTAAGCGAATGTGTCAAACTATCACAACGGAAATACAAGTTAGGCGCGACTGGGTTGGGAATGTGATCCACTGGGAATTATGCAAAAAATTACATTTTGACCATACAACAAAATTGTATATGTATAAAATAGAATCTGTTCTTGAGAATCTGGGACTTCAAGATACAGATAGATCACCTCATCCCAGTCAGGAGACGAGGCCTAGTATTGATTAACATCTGAAAACAATGGCCTCTTAGAATTCTCGCTACAGGGTATTGTGAAAAATCCACGCCACCACAAATTATGTAACACCATCTCGAAATAAATCTTTAAATTTACAAAAATATATCTTTACTTCAAACTTCATAAAATATTCAATAACACTGGTCTACAAAGAAATTAAGGCAAGCACAAAAATAGCTGTTTTAACCTAATTTGGGGGTGCTGAATTCAGATTTGAAATCCGTTTTTACTCATCACCTCTAGTTTTTTTAGATATGAATACTGTTCATTTTGTACACATACTGTACATAAAGGCGTCTATGCATTCAGGGTTAATTTCTGATATTGTGTGACTTATGTCTTTGTTTTTAGTTACACACTTCTAACTGTCTGCGGTACTATGAATTGTATACATTGTGTCTACCAAGTATATTTATTCCGTCAATGTTCTTTATCTATCCTGTTTTATCTGTAATAAACTTCTGCAACTGTTGAAATAAGCATGTATATACTCTGTATATACTAAAATGAGACTATTCAAAAGACAGAAAACTAGAGGTGATAGAGCAAAACTGTTTATAAATTTGAATTCAGCACACCCAAATTAGTAAAAAAAAAACACCTATTCACATTCTTGCCTCAGACAAAAAATTTTTTTGTAAACCAGTGTAATTAATTGACTTTTCAGGACCATATATAATTAACAGGTTTGTATAACATGACACTGACATAAGCAATAATGTCCAGCTCATCATCAGTAATTTGGAATAATTTTACTTTTATTGCAACTATTTGCGACCCAAGTCTTAAACTCTTACACAACACAGACTTCAATTCGTATGCATTACTAAACTTCGTATAAAGTGTAAGCAAATTCACGGAACAGAAATAAGGCACCAGTATCTTGCGTAGTGGGGTGGCAATGGATATACTTATTGATTAGGATTCAAAATTCTACTTCACTGGATACCTAACTAAAGCTAAAGAGCCAAGTCTTCCCCACTATTTACCCATAATTGGGGAGAAAAGTATATATCTATCCAACCCCTCTATCACGAGTTGGATGTAACACAAGGTTGATTTTTAAGCCAATTAAAGCTGGTTTGAATTTGTGATAATACCTGTTCTGTACTCTTGCACCTTCGATGCACAATGTCTAGACCCCAAACGTTGTGATATTCTGTGCTGGCCGATTTGAAGGGCACGCGTCAGAGACAGGTTCACAAGGATTAAAAACAAACAACAACTACAAAGTTTGTAAACAAGACGCGGATGGAAGAAGGGGGTCTGTGATACGTGGCGATCTATCTAACTGGCTGTCTAGTGGCTACCTCTACCGGCGATCTTCACACCTCCACAACGGCCCGGGCTCTAACTGACTAAGTGCTGGAGTTTAGCTGTATTTATGTAAAATTCTTCTCCACCATCCCCCTGCTCCGGAACACACAGATGGCCAGTACTTAAATTCAATCGCCGACTTCTAGACGACATTAACCCTTAAAATTAATGTAATTAAATCTTTTTCCAGACTTAGTCAATACTTTGACCATTAATTTTTTCAAAAGAGATTTCCTCATAAAAATCCTTTTTTTGCTTTTAATACCTAGATGCCTAAAGATATCATCACTAAGTGGTCCAACTTCATAGTGGTCGTACAAGTCTCTTAAACTTTAAGGCCTAATCTTTTGGTTTCGTAAAAAGGACAACCACCCTCCCATTTACTTATGCCTGGCTTTGACCTATTCTCTTTTTATTCATTTATTCATTTATTTATTCTGATCATGTTCGTCCTCAATCATAGTATCACAAATTCAAAGTTTTCCTTCTCCTAGACTGGTTGCCTAAACAAGGCTAAAGATTCCATATAATTTATCCATAGATGTGAGAGGTACGAGAATAGATGGATGTGCGCCTTTTCCTAAGGCATTGGTGCAAAATGAAACGCAAACAGCCGCGTCCGGGATTGCCATGAGGGGGTACTCCACATTCCCCCAGAGATACAGAAATAGAACTTTACCATAAGATGCAGTTTAACGTCATACTCAGGACACTGACCCTCAGCCTCCGCCTTCTAGCACGTATATGAGGGTTAGGGGTTTGCCATAAGGGCAATAGGATCGAGATAAGCTAGGGCTAGATCTGTGGAGTGTTGCATGTCAGATTGTTCAACCACCAGGATTTCGTCCTTAAGCATAACGGGTCGCCACTCACGACCAACAGGTTGCCCCATCTGGGGTCTAAACCCTATACAAAGATGCAGTCGTTTTATTATAAAGCCCCATCCGACAGGGCTGGGATAATCATGGGACAAAATGAATTGTTTTAGGAACATATTCGTCATGAAAATTGTTCTGTCGTGTACCATAGGAAGAGTAGTTTACAGGCCGACTGCTAATAAATATGCGATGTTACCTTGAATTACGAGATACCCAACCTATGAGCTTTTCGTGTAACGTAGTTTCGCTAGGTGGATTTTTTTTCTGATGAGAGCTAGAATTTTAGGTACAAGCGTGCTTCAGGTACGCTTTTGTTAATAACCTCACTAAGAACATTTAAGTTTCCAAATGTATTGCACTAAAGAAAGATTACAGCCTATAATTCATTACATTCTACTTTATTATAGTTTTATCAATGCTGTTTGACTCAAAAACGTAACAAAAATATTTGGGTGTGTGGGTGGCTGGAACGGATTAATGGCATTCCGGTTTATTTCAACGGAGGAAAACTGCTTAGATATACGAGGAACTTGAGTCATGCGCGGAACGAATTAAACTCGTAAGTCAAGATACCACTTAATTACTAAAATTAGCTTTATATGTATGTATATATATTTACCAACCCCTCCGCACGAGCAGGATGTGACACAAGGTCAATTTCTTAAGCGGAGTTCAATAGGTTTGAATTCAGAGTTTTCCTTCTCCTAGACTGGTTGCCTAACCAAGATTAAAGAGCCCAGTCTGTCCTACTATTTACCCATAGCTGGAGGGAGAGTAGGGTTCATACCTTTCCCAAGGGTATTAGCGCTAAGTGAAATGCGATTACTACGTTCAGGATTTGAACTCGGGGCGACGAGTCCATTTCCCATGATTTTAACACGTACACAACGCGCTTTATATATATGTATATGTATTTAACACGAATTTAAAAACACAACAACATATCATTGTAAAATAGAATACCTGCATGCACACATTCACAGATAAATGCTACAGTGTTCCGATCTGCCCACTCAGCCAGTCCATTTCCCAAGAATTCAATGATTCAGCATATTCTTCAATCTATCAAAACTATGCAATCCAACTTGACAATTTACGACATTAGATCTGTGGGTCTAATGTCGGCAATTAGTGTCCATTCCCCTCGGTCTAATTATCACTAATCTCGGTCGGGTAATAAGAAAATATGTTTATCGGGCGGTTAGCCCTGACCATACATCATCTTGACAAAATGATATCCCACGCGATAATGATAATAAACACTTCTTCCTACAGTAAATTCTGATCGATCCATTTGTTTTTTTTCCGTCTTGCGCCACTTTAAACTGACAGGACCCAGCTGGAGATCTTTTGGCGATCCCTTTTTTATGAAAGGAACTGGCTGCGACCATCTCGCTGAGTTGGCCGTCAATCTGGCCAAACACCTTCTTCTTCTTCTTCTTCTTCTTCTTCTTCTTCTTCTTCTTCTTCTTCTTTTCGACCATCCGGAGAGCATTTCGCCGGTAACAACACGGAGTGATGTCGAAATAATGGTGGGTGTTCTCCGGAAGTAGAAAAAAAACATCCTGAAAACGAGGCTGCTTAGAGTCAATGTTTGCCACTAGGTAATAATCCCATCTACAACTGAAGTCGATCGAAATTCTTAATAAGAATCCAATTTTCTATTCTTCCTAACATACACACATTGTTTGTTTTTTTAATGATGGCCAAATTACACTTACTTGTGAAGGCGTGAAATTTAAATTACCATAATAGCAAAAATGGTAAATCAAGACTGATTGTTTTATTGATTGGCTTTAACGACACGTCAACCCGTTTTGGGTTATTTTATGCCAAGTGGTAAATTGTGAGGGGTGGTCAAATTTATTATGTTTGTTCCAAGGATTTTTTTTGATTTTGACAGTAAGTTGTCTGAAATTGTTTGTTGCTAAATGGATTGAAAGTTTCTTTGAAGGATAAGTTTATAGTGTAAAGTTAAAGTTATATTTTGTGATATAATTTTATTTTTTCAGGAAGGACAAAATGTCATCTATACCGAGATCTTTAAATTTATCTCATTTTATTTTTCTGGATTTTTCAAATGAGGCTTGTTAATTTGTATCATTGAGATTTTCTGGACTGCTGTCCTCATTTTTATTGTTATATACTCAACGCCTCGGTCGATGTGCCCTCTCACATTCTTTGATGGTTATTTGTCGAACTCAGGAACCTTCTTGTCAAAGTCGGGAGCCTTCATGTCTCAGAGACAATCATTTGTAGGTTGGACGTTCAATCCTGACTACGGGCGAAAATAACATAGAATACTTATAAAACAATAAAGATGAGACCAACAATCCGAAAAATGTAAATGATATAAAACCTCTCATTTTGTTTACGTACATCGAAGCGTACTTTTTGTTAGCGTTAAATTCTCTTAACGAATAAAATAATTTACAGTTAAATTTTATATTTATAGACTATTTTATAATCATTATAGTTTCTAAAGGGATACAACTGTTAGATACTAATAATAGAATACTTTTCTATTGAACAATGTAAGAAACTGATAGAAGAGTAGATTTATTTTTAAAAATCTAATTGTAAATCCGGAGGCCTAGTGAACTGCGGCATTGTAGTAAGCGAGTTCAAACTCCAATCGCGTTGTACCGTAGGCGGGCACCAGAATTTTCTATGTAATGAAGTCATAAATTATATATATATATATATATATATATATATATATATATATTATAATTATATAAGTAAGAGGATGATGATATGGTGATGAAGTGGTGCACGTTCCCTAAACCACCAGAACTGTTACCTCTCCATCATATGCAGTTTAACGTCATACCGAAGACATGAAGACCTTCAGCCACCGCCTTCTAGCATCCATATGATAAAAAGTGTTGGGGCTTGCTACAAGAGCAATAGGATTGAGACAATCATATAGGAGCTAGAGTTTGCTGAGGCAAGCCTATTGATCGAGGGGGCCTCTCCGACCACCCGTCTAGCCTAAGTAAGGGCCAAAGTGGAATGTTTCATGTCATGGACTGCTCAGCCACCAGGGTTTCCCCTTAAGCATCACAGGTCGCCATCCAAAGGTGCAGTCGGTATATTCTAAAGCCCCAGCTGATTGGGCTGGCTGTCAGACCAGAGAGAGAAAGAACTGACAAATCTTTTAATGACAGTGCTCATCCATTCTAACTCTTGCTTCCACCGCTACTCGCTGTTTGTGTTTGAGTCCACTCGAGAATCGCTCTCTTAACGCCTGTGGCTGCTCTTCTGCTGACTTTGCTTTGAGTCTCCCGTCAAACATATTCTATCTCTGCCTCAGGTGTCGGCGGGGGCATATCCATTTGTGGTTCAATTATTTCCGCGAAACCCATCGACTATTTTAGAGGCACTAGATTCGCCTAGAAAAACTGGAAACCTCTGTTATTTTGCCTAATTGCTAGCAGTTGTCGGTTGCATTTTCCTGTGACTGGCTGACGTTTCATCCTCCCTCGCTGTAATTTACGCCGATCTGACTGATCGAGAAGTCAATTTTCAAAAGCAATCCCAGAACCTCTACTGCTGCTTAATCGCCTAAAGAATTATTTTCTTCGTTTTTCTCACTTTCTCTTTCCCGGAAAATAAGTTCCCTTTTTATTTCTATTCAATTCGAATTCACTACAAAAGCCTTCCATGACACCCATTAGATTACAGCATTAATACGTTCACTTTCAGACCAATACTTTGGGAAAGGTATGAACCCACTCATAACCTCAACTAAAAATAGTACCGCTACAGTTATTCTACAAAGATGGCTTTGGCATTGAATAACCCACAAAGGTTGATATGTTATTAAACAAAGAAGCCAAAGAAACCATTGTAAACACATCCCATATTATAAAAAAACATTTAATGTATGAGCATGCAAATAATATTGATTTATTTGCAATTAATTTTAATATAAAATCTATGAATTGGGTGTGACTTGAAACCGAATATAATGGACGCCCAATAAGGCCTTTAAGCTATTATTTAATAGAACTTATGAAATTTATAACCACAGTTATCCAAAGGCGTGGGGCAATGATCATCAAGTAATTTCTGTACATCAATTCAATACTGATGATGTCTGTCCTCACTGGGTGTCCCACCATAATGTCACTACTCATAAATTGAGGTAACAATAAAGCTTTATAGTATTTGTTCAAAACTTTTTGCTAATAATTAATTTCTCAGTATAATTGTTGTAACAGGGAATTATTGTGTCAGTTCACATTAACAAATAACAAGATGTCACGATATGGGAAATAATAGGATGTCTATTGAAAAGTTTAATGTAAAAAACATTGTATCAATAATCAAAGTTTCGATCAAAATTCGGCATGTGATTTGCACACGAAAGCAAATAAAATCAGTTTTTTTTTCATGAGGAAATCACACAGCGAATATTTAATTATTAAAATCGGCATATAACTGTTTCGTGTTACATACACACACACTCACCCAGACACACACACACACACACACAATATATATATATATATATATATATATATATATGAGAGAGACAGAGACAGAGACAGGGTGTATGTATTGGTTTGCCAGAAAAATAATGGTCGATTTCATAAAAGAACCATTATTTCAGAAAAATATATATGCTTGTGCGTGTCTGTGCGAATAGATGAATAAAATGAACACATATACCCCCCCCACCACACACATATATATAGTCATCCACAGACACCGTGTTTCGACGTATCACGTCTCCTTAATGTGGCTAGACTTCAGCCGCGATCGAAACTTGACCAATTTTCATCAGTAATTGTGTTTGTCTGTTTTTTTATCAGGGATGTGCATGTTTTCTTATATGTGCTTCTATGTGTGCGCGCGGGTGTGTATTTACCCAACCCCTCCGCCACGAGCAGGATATGACACAAGATCTAAAGACTAAATTATCCATTTTCTATTATTTTCCCATTGCTAGGGAAACAAGTGTATTCAGGATTTTCCGAAAGGAATTAGCGCCAATTAAAACGCAAAGAACCTCGTACAGGATGTGAACACGGATCGCTGATTACATTTTCTTAACCGCTGGAAGCTCGTGGTTTAATGGTTACCGCCATAGGAAATGGACACGGTGAGACGAGTTAAATTCCTGGAGGGGGGCTGTTTGCATGTCACATATCGATAATAGCCTTGGGAAAGGTATGAATCCAACTCTTCTCCTTCCAGCTATGGGTAAATAGTAGGACAGGCTGGATTATTTAACCTTGATTGGGCAACCAGTCTAGGAAAAGGAATATTCTGAATTCAAAACAGTTAAACACCGTTTAAGAAATTGATTTTGTGTCGCATCCTGGTCGTGTGTGTGTGTGTGTGTGGGGGGTAAATATATACATTTCTTAACCGTTACGCTAAACCAGCTTTGATATGTATATATGTGGGTGTGCATGAGAGAGAGAGACAGAGAGACAGAGAGACACAGAAACTGTTTGTGTATGGAAATGAATTGAAGGTGTGAATCTGTTTCTGTGTAAGTAAAAAAGTCGTCGGGGCGGCCTAATGTCAGTATCAGCCATGCAGCGAGGGAGTCTATCCCCTTTTCACTAGCGCTAGACCAAGGAGATTATTTTAGCGTCTGAGGTGGAGCGCCACACCTACCATCAGCTCCTTACTTTACCGCACAGGTCCCAGTGCTACTCATAACGCTGAGTTGGCGAGGGCGGGTATCGAACTAGGAACCTTGTGGTTTCTAGACGAACGCTCTACCGACTGAGCTAACCCAAGTTTTCAAATTAGGGGTTTTGGGTATATACGCCTGCATGGGACTTGCATATATGCGTTGTGTGAGTGTGTGAGATTTCGTTTGTGTGTAAGTGTGAATGGGTGTGTCCGAATGAGACAGTGTGGATGTGAATGAGAGAGTGTGTATATGTGTGCGCGCGCGTGTATGTCTGTGAGAGAAAGAGAAAGAGAGAGAGAGAAGAGAGAGAGAGAGAGAGAGAGAGAGAGAGAGAGAGGTCATATACATATATGAAGGCGTGGTTGGCATTTGCTTGTGTTTATGTACTTGCTGTACATGGATGGTTGGCTGTTGTTCTACAACATATCAACCCTTTTCAGATCATTTAATGTCGAATCAAATTATTTTGATAAAGAAAGGACTCAGATTGTTTACACTACATGCTGCTGCTGCTTAAGTGGTCCCCTAATTAAGTATTGAACAGACACATCGTTGCTTAACGTTGGTGATTTAGCAGGAACTGGTGATTTCAGCATGACTTGAAGATAATGAAATATATAGATAGATATAACAGAATGAGATAGATGATAGTAGATATATATATTGCAAGATATGGAACACATGTATGTTATTGTATAAAAGCATGTCATTTTATCTTGCTTACTTATTCAAGCATCTATTAATAATGGAGATTCGCTCCCGGTTTTTGTCTGTAACAAAAACGACGTCCTGTTTACGTCACACTACTTACAACGTCATAACGTAGAATAAATACACTCAAAATTTGAGCATGCAATGTTAGACAGTCCTCATTGGTTTTTTAAACAAGTTTTAATAGATACATACCTGGTATTATCTATCTATCTATAGTTTGTTTTATTTTAATATATATTTTAAAGTTATTAGAACTAAGTTTCCATTTCAATTTTTAAAATATTTTTTACTCCTTTAATAAATTTATTTTATTTTTTACTCCTTTAATAAATTTGATGATTTTACTTCACTTATGATACAAACTCTTTGATATTAAATTTTCAACTCCCATCCCTTCATGCAATATTTATTTTACGTCGGCCATTTTTTTATTTTGCTAGTATAAATAATGGTACAAATGTATTTTTACACATTTATATCGACATTTATACAAGAATATTTGAAATGCATTTAAGTTGCTAGTGTGTGTGTGTGTGTGTGTGTGTGTGTGTGTGTGTGAATGAGAAAGTCCGATGGAACTGTGTGGATTTGAATGGAATAATGTGTTTATGTATGTATGTGTGTGCATGTGTACGTGGGAGAGATAGAGAGGAGGTAATTAGCATAAATGAAGGAGTGTCGGAGTGGGTATTTGCTTGTGTCTATGTACAACTGTATGTATGCATGCGTGTATTTATGTGTATGTATGTATGTATGTGTCCGCGCATGCATTCGGTGCAGTTGTGTGGATAGATGATATTTTAAAACATTTTATAACAAATACAAAACACACGATCACTTTATGAAAGGACGATTGAGATACGAGTCATAAAGGCAGCTATACCATTTCGCTGGTATATATATATATTTACCAACCCCTCCGCACGAGCAGGATGCTGCACGAGGTCAATTTATTGAGCGGAGTTCAACAGGTTTGAATTCAGAGTTTTCCTTCTCCTAGACTGGTTACCTAGCCATGGTTAAAGAGCCCAGTCTGCCCCGCTATTTACCCATAGCTGGAGGGAGAGTAAGATTCATACCTTTCCCAAGGGTATTAGTGCTAAGTGAAATGCAATTACCACGTCCAGGATTTGAACTCGGGGCGACGAGTCCATTCCCATGACTTTAACCATTAGACCACACGCTTCCTACAAAAGTTTCGCTGGTATATACGATTGAATAATTGGTTGGTTGGTGGATTGGGTTTTACGGCATGTCAACACTATTTAATTTTTTCAAACTCAATCCTTAACAAATTTTAAAACTCATTCTGATCACTTTAACCCATATATAGGACCTTAACAGGTACTACCACTCCAGGTCAGGGGGAACCTACGCTAGGTGTAATGGCAATGAAGAGGAGCTCCACACTCCCTGAGCTCCAGAACTGAAACTTCATTATTAGATGCAGTTTGACATCTGTAGGGATTTAAATAAAATAAATTAAATAAAAATTCAATAAATGAATAAAAAGTTCTGAGCGTCTGGATTCTAGCGTCCAGAGTTAACGGTCTGATCAATAAAGTCTCCATTTATACTTCGAAACAGTTGTGTCTTGTTATTCTCTTCATCACATCATTTCATATTCCCTATACATCACACCCAGAACACCAAGACACCCCGCCACTGCCTTCTAGAACATATGATAAAAATGTTTAGGTTTACCATAAAGGCAACAGGGTCGGAACAATCATATAAATACAAGGGCTTGAAGTGACCAGCCGATTGATCGACGGGGGCGTCTCAGACCGCCCATGTCAACTAAGTAAGGGAAAAACTAGAGTGTTGCATGTCAAGAAATGCTTAGCCACCAAGATTCCGTTTTTAAGCATCACGGGCGCTACTTACAACCAACAGGGGATTTTACTCATCTGCAGAGGTGCAGTCGGTGTATCCTATAGTTCCAATCGACAGGGCAGAGTATTTTGGGGTGGCAGGAATAATAGAAAAGTTAATAATATCAAACAATACAACATTTTATTGTGTTTATCTCTATCTATCTATCTATTAATAATGGAGATTCGCTATTTGACTGTAATGAAAACTACGTCACTGCTTACATCACAAAACCCAATACCACCATACTCCGCCCTTTTTTCAGTAACAAGAAGTTAACTAAAAGGTTTACAAATAGATTTACGATTTTGGGTAAAATTTATGTGAAATATTCAAAATAGTTATCTAATTAATAATTGCATGCCACATTTCATTTGATGGGAACAGAACGAAGTTTCTATCTCAAATTGTTTTATTTCTTTACTCCTTTAATAAAGAGGGCCGGTTTAGCTCAGTCGGTAGAGCGATCGGCTAGAAATCACAAGGTTCCTAGTATTTATAATAAATATTTTCTGTATGCGTATGCATTGTTATGTTTAAAACGAAAATATCGCGATTAATATTTTACAAAAATAAATCGATACAAAAGAAAATATACGCTTTAAATGAAATTAATTCAAACATTATGTCTAGGAATTTGTGTGTAAGTACGTTCGTGTTTGGCATTTATCATTCTAATGTATAGTTAATTTGAAAAATTAGATTTAATTTTTTTTTAATTCCAGCATCGAACACTAGCGTTCGTTTGTACCCCTCCTATTCAACGGTTAATTATTGCGTCTTTCCTTCATATGTTGCTCTTGATGAAGACCGCTTTAAAAGGTCGAAACAGATCTGTCAGCAAACTAATAACATCATTTGTTTTTTCTAAAAATGTTCAATTCCTACTGTCGGATTCACTTCCATTTACTTCATATTGTCTATTGAAAAAACAAAATATCTGGATTTTTACATCTCCGGAGGCTAATATGATCTGCAACACTACGGATTTGTCAACATTACAAATTCTTGAAACTTTCCATCTTTCTTCAATTTTGCTGTGGACTTTTTAGAATTACTTTTTGTAGCTGGATACATCATAAACATTTTTGATACCTTTTTTATGTATTTTTACTTCAAACTCTTTTGAGTTTTTTCTTATGGATAATAATGCTTCTGATTTTTTTAAATAAAATTTATTTTATTTTTAACACAGAATACGCATTTTTTTTAATTCCAGCATCGAACACCAGCGTTCGTTTGTACCCTCCTATTCAACGGTCATTTATTCCGTCTTTCCTTCATATGTTGTTCTTGATGAAGACCGCTTTATTCAAAGGTCGAAACAGATCTGTCAGCAAACTAATAACATCATTTGTTTTTTCTAAAAAATGTTCAGTTAATTTGATGTATACATATATTTTAATGTATTCGGGTATTTTAATGCATGTGTGTATTTTGTATATATGTATGTTGATGTATGCAGTTATTTTAATATATTCAGTTATTTTGATGTATGTAGGTATTCTAATGTATGACGACTTTTTAATGTATTCATGTATTTTAATTTATTCCGTTATTCTAATGTATTAAGGTTTTTTAATGTATACGCGTACTTTAGTGTATGCAGGCATCTTGATGTAAGCAGGTATTTCAATGCATTCAGGTATTTTGATGTCGATGGGTATTTTAATATATACATATACTTTCATGCATGCGGGTATTTGGATGTAGGAAGGTAATTATGTAGGAAGGTATTTTAATGTATTCAGGTATTTTGATATATTCGCGTATTCTAATGTATTCAGGTATTTTGATGTAAGCATGTATTTTAATATACACGCATATTTTGACGCATGCGGATATTTTAATGTATTCTGGTATCTTAATGTATGCAGTATTTTTTTTATATTCACATATTTTGATGTATACATGTATTTTAATATAATCAGATATTTTGATATATGCAGGTATTTAATGAATTGATGAATTTTTATGTATGCAGGTATTTCAATGTATTAAAATATGTTGATGTGTTCAGATATCTTAGTGTATACAGGTATTTTGATGTATACGCGTATTTTAATGTATTTAGATATTTCATGTATGCAGGTGTTGGGTCAGTAAAATGTTTATTCCTGTGTGGGGGGTTAAGTGGGGGAGAGGTTTTCTGTGATTAGATATACCAATCACGTGATGATCCCAGAACTTTTGGCGCAAAATACCAAAAACAGCTGATAGATCCTGGACCAGCTCCCGTGTGCAGGTCGACCTCAAATTCTCTCTAAGAAATCACGAAGATTCCAGATATCTTCCCCATCACACCGGTAAGTCCCTCAAACTTAACTCTGTATACAGGAAGAACTTTATATTGTTATTCATTGATTTATTTGTTCTTTAATAAATTGTTTTTTTTTAATTCATTTATTTGTTGGTATTAATTTTAGAATTAAATGCTATACTAACACAATACAGATATTTTAATGTAATTAGATATTTTAATTATACCTGTAATTTATTTTATCCGGGTATTTTAATATATTCAAGTGTTTTGATGTACGTATAAGTATTTATATGGGTGTGAGTGACAAGTTTGTTTCTTTTGCTCTGAATATTCTGGCATTTTCATCAGTGATTTGTTAAGTATCTGGTCGTCATCTTTAGTTCCAGATGTAATAAGTAAGTAAGCAAGCCAATAAGAATCCGGTGTTATAGTATTCTTTGTAAGTCCGACGTCCAAGAGAATCCAAGTGTCAATGACATAAGTTTAAGAATCAGACCTCTATATGTACACCAACAGCAGCAGCAGCACTGCTAGTGATTGGACAGTGGGAATCTTTCTCAGGTCACGTGATAGTTAACGAGTCTATATTTAGGAGTGACCATTTGCCTCATGCCTTATATCAAAAACTCTCAACATGATTGATTGATTTTAACGGCATATCAACCTACCTTGGGTTGTTTTATGTCTAAGGATTTGCGAACCACGTTCTCTGGGCGTTTATATTTACATTTTTTTAGGCCTCATGGTTAGCGTCGTAGGAAATGGAATCGTAGACCAGAGTTCAATTCTTGGACGAAGCTCTTTGGATTTCACATGGCACTAATACACTTGGGAAATGTATGAATCCAATTCTCGCTCCAGTTATGGGTAAATAGCAGGACAGACTATGCTCTTTAACTATAGCTAGGTAACCAGCCTAGGAGAAGGAAAACTCTGTTATGGGTAAATAGTAGGACAGACTGGGCTCTTTAACTATATCTAGGTAACCAGCCTAGGAGAAAGAAAACACTGAATTCAAACCTGTTAAACTTCGCTTAAGAAATAGACCTTGTATCACAGCCTGCGTGTGCTGAGTGGTTGGTAAATATATATATATATATATATATATATATATATATATATATATATATATATATCTTTGTGAAGTTGTTTCTTAAGAGCTTTTTTTGCACATGTTTCTATCGAATACGAATAATTTTTAAACAGATCTATTTGATATAATGATGGAATCCAATTGACCTAGAGTAATGCCAATCAAGGAGTATTCCACACTCCCCGAATTTCCAGTACTGCAACCTCATCATCAGGTGTTGTTTAGTGTCAAACCCAGGACACCATTTTTTTTGGATTTATTTGTACAATAGTTTTCAGGTTATGTTTTGTTTTCTTTGTACAGACCATAAGAAAATACTGCCAAGATATAAGAATTGAATTTAGAATCGGAAAATGTACCATGCTCATGATAAAAAACAGGGGGTAAATAGAAACAACGGAAGGAACAGAACTATAAGATCAGGAAAATATAAAAAATACTTCGTAAAAAGTGAATCAGACAGCATCAAACAAGGAGAGATGAAAGAAAAAAATAGTTACGCAGAAGAACGAGTGTAACGTGGCGGATCTTGTCAATTGCCTCCAAATTCACGGCACTAAAAAGGTATTTGTTACGCGGCGATCGTCTTTTCGATAAAAAAAAGGAACAACACGTGAGATATATCGTCACAAGGGCTTAGCATTTATTCTCGGGATCGTGTCGTGTCTCTGCTAGTTCAAAATACGTTGTTTCATTTGTCCCATATTCGTCGTTTTATCTCTGCTTCATTTCATCTCTTCTTCAACCGACAAAAAAATCTTTAAAAAGAAATGGAACCTTTTATAACATATAATTTGACGGGATTTTTTTTCAGTACTGTTTATATCTATTTTCTTTTTATTATTTATTCTTTAGTTTTATTAAATATTTTATGTGTTCGCATTATTTTTCTATCATTTTGTCTGTGAATGCAACTCGGTTTCAATTAATCAGTTTATACATCTATGAGTATATATCTCTGTTCGAGAGAGGAGGAAAGGCAGAGAGAGAGAGAGAGAGAGAGAGAGAGAGAGAGAGAGAGAGAGAGAGAGAGAGAGAGAGAGAGGATACTGTTAAATTACTGTGATCCCACACTAGGGACCAGAGACCCGTCCGAACTCTACGAGCCGGAAAGCAAAAAGAGACCGATCTTGTTGTTCGTCGTTCCACATGAGTTCCGGTTCCGGTCAACACCCAAAACCTCATGTTGGCTTCCAATTCTCCATCCGGGGGTCATACCTCGGTCAAATTCCCGGCAACCCGTTGTGTGTCCATTACTCCCTTTTTTAACCTTTACTTTCTCTTATTTCTTCTTCCTCTCTTTCTATAGCAGACTGCCCAAAACTCTGGACCTTTATAATCACATTACACGAGGAATTTTCAAGAAACCAAGCTCTTCAGCAGAAATATTGTCAAGAGAATAGATAGCTACGCTGTCTATCTTGTAAGATACTCTGGACCATTCTTAAAATGAACAAAGGTGGAATTCCGACTGAAGAACGAAAAGACAAGGAAATTAATGATGATCCATAAGTTATTACACCCAAGATATAACATGAACGGATTATATGCGTCAGTTGTTAGGAATAAAAACAACTACACGGACACTTCAAGCGACACAAAATAATACCATAAGGACCAATTATATCAGAGCGAAAATAGATAAAATCCAAAAGAATTGCAAATCTCGGATGTGTCGATACAGAGACGAGACTGTTAATCACATGATAAGCAAATGCATCAACGCAAAACTAACATAAATAAAGTACATGACTAGACATGACTGGGTGGGAAAGGTGATCCACAGAGAATTGTACAAGAAATAAAATTTTGATCATTCTACCAAATGTTAAATGCACAAACTAGAATCCATCCTATAGAATGAGACGACTAAAATTCTCTAGAATTAAGGGCCACAATTGGATCACCTAATTCCGGCTAGAAGACCAGACCCAGTGTTCATTAACAAGAAATAAGGCCCTTATCATCTAGTGAATATATATATATATATATATATATATATATATATATATATATATATAAAACACATATGTATATAAAGAAATAATTTGTACACTGAAAATTAGACTCATCATATATATATATATATATATATATATATATATATATATATATATATATATATATATATATATATATATATATATATATATATGTCGCTGACCGAGAAACGCGTGGCGGGTGTGCTTATATTTGAAACTACCGCATAACTTTTTTGCAACATCAATGTTTTCGTTTTGAATTCATATTATTTTCGTCTCCGCTGTTGATGTCCGGAGTAAAACAAGCTCTGAGGGTGATTTTTATAAATCGAAATATTGTTCAATATTAGCTATGGATATGATATAAAATGTTTTCACTTTAACTGCATATTGTGTTGTTTTCATATCCTTTTATCTATACTCATATATATATATATATATATAAATATGTGTGTGTGTGTGTGTGTGTGTGTTATATATATGTTATATATATTATATGTATATATATATATATATATATATATATATATATATATATATATATTTGTGTTTTAATGTTTTTAATAGACTAAAAAATCCTTACGGAAGAAATATGGAATTTATTCGAAATATTGCAATAATAAATGGAACTTATGGCATAATATCCAACTAAGTTTCTCATTTATTTTAAATATCTCCAGGATGCTTTGTATTAAATCCAAAAAATATATTATTGACATATATATAACACATATATACAGAGAAATAATATATACACTAACAGTTAGACACATCCGATATACCAACAAAAAATGCATTCGTGGAATCCACAATAACATATATATATATATATATATATATATATATATATATATATATATATATATGTGTGTGTGTGTGTGTGTGTGTGTGTGTGTGTGTGTGTGTGTGTGTGTGAAAACCAAAATTAACTACATTAAAGAATCGGAAAAAAATAATTTACATAGTAAAAACACATAACGTATAAATGTTTTATTAAAGACAGACCAATTCGATTTGGTTTAAAAGTTGTTGTTTTTTCTTCCTCCATTTTGATCATAGACTAGAAAAACCCAAAATGGAGGAGGTGGTTAGTCAAACCGAACAGAAAATAAAGCAAAACTCTTTCCAACTACAAAGGAATAAATTTAGCATCTTTAAACAGATTTGGACTGATTTTGCCAGGCTCAAGTATTCGTGGATCAACGCTTTCTATTTGTAGATCAATGAGCAGATCAAGACATTCGTGGTCTGAATTAATTAGGTCATAATTATATTACGGTTCAACGTCACGTCAGCGAGAAACGAGAGTTAAGACGTCAGCATCGAACACTTTACACGTAAAGATTTAATTCAATTATTGTATTTGACTATAACCACCTGCCTCTGTCAGTCAAACACAAGTATTGTTTCCGTTTTTGACTTTTCCTACAACATTTCTACGGATTATCTTCCGATGTTAACAAATTTCACGTCTACTCTTTCTTCATAATGACACGTACGAATTATTCAATAATTTTGGTTTTCTTTCTTTTTTTCTTTTGTTAGATACACTTGCAAATATATGTACTCTATATATATATTTAAGTTTTAATGTGATAAAACATATTAAATTAGAAAGGCTAATGAAACTAAATAAAAATGCAGATAAAAAGATTTGAAAAAGAGGGGGTATAATCGAAAGATAGAACAACTCTTACTCTTCCATCACTCCTGTCTTTCATTGCATAATTTTTCCTAATTTAATAAATCTATTTAGTTAAATAAGGAAATAAAGAATAAAACTACAGTTATTTCTTCTTGTTAATGGATTTCTTTGAAGATTTATCCCCAGGATTTTGCTCATATTCATTAATATAAAACAAAACAATTAGAAATCAATAATACAAACACATTTATTAAAATCAATTTTTTAATATCAATATGTAAACCGCTAATTTTTGTACATATAAATACACTTGCATGTAATCATTATGTTAATATGACCAACGGTATTGATAATGTAAAATAATTTTATCAATAATTGAGTTTTATGAATTCATAATAAATTCATGGAGAATGTGACGTAAATAACTAAGGGAATTGTGACTTAAGTAGTGATATAGTTTCGGTTATAGACCGAAAACACCCAATCTCTATTCTAATAAGACGAGGATTACTGGGAAATTTGTTCTTCTCGTAACTCAATTTCTTCGTATATCAAATCAATTTTCCCCGTGAAAATAAAGTAGGAAAACTCGTTAGATAGGGTACTCGTATGTCAAGTACCACTGTATATATTTTTTTATAAAATAATTCATGTAATTAATGCAGATACTTCCAGTAATGTAAATATCTAATTTAATGTAAAGCAATTTGTTAAGTACAAAATGAATACAAAATCAAATATTTTTAGATATGAATATCTGATGAAATACTAACACAGATTTTAATAAAATAAATAAAAGTTAATAAAAACAAATGCATAATTAGATACTTTTCTCTAATATCAATAGATAACTTTAATAACTCATAAATATGAACATTTTCTACAAACTTTCTAAACATTTTTAATAAAAGTTCCAATGATATTTGTGTGGAAGAATTTATCAGGAAATTGCAGTTTAAAGCGCCCAAACTCTTAAAACCAAAGTTTGTGTAAAAATAAACTTCTTCGATATGGCAATAGGCCAATAATCTATTTCTAGTATTGACCACCGTCGGTTTTCAAGGACCACCTACGCCAGTCATTGGTCCAGTAGAATTTGCGTTTCTGCATATACAATAGTCCAAACTTAGTCACTCAAAGTTGAAGAGTATCTAAGTGCACGACCAATGACATCACAAATAAAATGATGACGTCAAACAGATATTCATAAGATTCTACAAAGAGTGGGCTTTCATTTTATTTATTTATTTATTTATTATTCCCTAAGTTTTCTTTTTACGGCTGAATTTCTGACTTTTGTCATCGACTCTCTTGAAGAATTCTGTCGCCTCGCATTCGCTCAAGTGCATAACATTTTACTATGTGTAAGTGCCGTGCCTACATCACCAAAATTGTCTTCAGTTTCTTAATGTAGTTGTCAATTAATCGAATAATAATAATAATAATAATAATGATAATAATAATAATAATAATAGAAGTAGTAGTAGTAATAATAATAGTAGTAGTAGTAATAATAATAATAATAATAATAATAATAATAATAATAATAGTAGAAGTAATAATAATGCTAATAATAATAAAAACGGATCACCTTATCCCATCAAGAAGGCCAGACCTAGTGTTGATAAACAAAAAAGAAAGAACTTGTCAACTGGTGGATTTTGCAGTGCCAGCAGATCACAGGGTGAAGTTAAAGGAAAATGAAAAAATAGACAAAAATCTGACCTTGCCAGAGAACTGAAAAAGTTATGGAATATGAAAGTGAAAGTGATACCAATTGTAGTTGGTGCACTTGGAACAGTCCCAAAAGGATTAGAAAAGGGTCTGGAATGTTTGGAAATCAGAGGAAGGATTGAAACCATTCAGAACACTGGACTGCTGCAATCTGCCAGAATACTCAGAAGAGTCCTGGAGACCTGAGGAGACTTGCTGTCACTCAGACTCCAGTGAAAGACCATCAGCTAACACTGATGTGAAAAATCAAAAGTAGTAGTAGTAATAATAATAATAATAATAATAATAGTAGTAGTAGTAGTAGTAGTAGTAATGATAATAACAATAATAGTAGTAGTAATAATAATGTTAATAATAATAATAGTAGTAGTAGTAGTAATAATAATAACAATAATAGTAGTAGTAATAATAATGTTAATAATAATAATAACAGTAGTAGTAGTAATAATAATAATAGTAGTAGTAGTAGTAGTAATAATAATAATAATGATGATAATTTTTATACGGTATTCTTTTACGACTGCACCGTATATATGGACTCACTCTGGTTGTGTGTATCCTAAACTCAATAAACCAATCTTTATTTCTCTTCCACAAGCCTCCACCTCCCCCCCTCTCTCTCTCTCTCTCTCTCTCTCTCTCTCTCTCTCTCACAACCATTGACTCGCTTTTTCGTTTCCACCAATCCACCACGTACTTTATAGATCTAGCCCACCACCTCTCCCTCCCCCCTCTCTCCCTCTCTCTCCCTCTGTCTCTCTCTCTCTCAGCTATTTCCCACTTTTTAGTTTTACCCTGCCACCACAATTATTTTTCTTCTGCTTCCTTCTCGGTCTTCTCTCCCCCTCTCTCTCTCTCTCTCTCCTCTCTCTCTCTCTCTCTCTCTCTCTCTCTCTCTCTCTCTCTCTCTCTCTCTCTTTCTCGTGATATTAAAAGTCTGAAAGCTAGAATGTACATGTATCGAAGAGAACGATATGCGATAGAATAACAAATGCATATGTGATAACATATACATACATGCATATATGTATATATACATATATATATATATATGTGCGTGTATCTGTCTGATATATATATATATATATATATATATATATATATATGTGTGTGTGTGTGTGTGTGTGTGTGTGTGTGTGTGCGCGAGCGCGTGTGTGCAGTAGCTGCTCTGAAGAAAACTATAGAGGTTAATTATTGAATATAAAAGTAAAATATTTCCATTGTAATTCATTGTAAGTTTTTAACATAGATTAAGTTAAGTGTTTAATTTACTAAATTGTTATTTTCTAAATTAGACAAATATAATTTCTCAAGTGACTTTCAAAGAAAAAGAATATATATATATATACATATATATATATATATATGTGTGTGTGTGTGTGTGTGTGTGTGTGTGTGTGCACGTGGGGCCCATAGTAATATGCGTATGCACTTCAATATGTATATGTAGGGCTAACGCAGCACATATAGTGACATGTGTGTGCACATCGGTATGTATGAATATTGTTTTATATGCGAGCCTATGCCGTGCGTATGTGTAACCGCGTGCAGCCGTTGACACCGCTACACATCGTATTAACCACCCCCACCCCCACCCGCCCATAATATACAACATTTGCAATCTTAAAATTAATATTATTCATCCGCACTCCGCAATTAACACGACCCAGCTATATACAACATACATAACCTACACATCCGACAGAAAAAAACATACACACACACATACATGCACAGGCACAAGCGCTCGCACGTAAGCACTGTTAAAATACCACACACTCACAGATCAACGTATTATGTGTGTGACCAGTTACAACGCGTACGCAACCTTTATTCAGCCCATAAACACTCTCATACATTCAATTCACCTTCACATACATACACACATCATTTTATCCAATCATACGCATCCCATGTCTATTGAATTTTTTGAATTTTTTTGTAATTTTTTCGATTTTCCTTACATTTGAAACATCTTCACCTGATGATTGCATCGCATGAAACCAATATGGTTGTGATTGTTCCTTTGTCACCTAATAAATAGATATGTAAAACCTTTATATATTTATCTTAATATATTATATAACAGCTCTATTTTATATTGAGCACTCTACCAATAATATTGCCTTTGGTACACCATTCCAGCAAAAGCTGAAACAGTGACCATCTCACACTATATATATATATATATATATATATATATATATATATATATATAATATATATGGCTGAACTTGCAAATCGGTCAGAAAATTAAAACATATTACAGGGTGACCCAGAAAAAACAGAACCCAAATTATTTATTTTCCTATTAAACTAACCCTAAACCCTAACCCCAACCCTAACCCTAACCCTAAACCATAAACCTAACCCTAAACCCCCCTAGTTAAGATTAACAGATTTATTACAAAATTTGTGGGTTCTGTTTTTCTGAGTCACCCTGTATACATAGTGATCCAGAAAAAACAGAAACCAAGTTATTTATTTTCCCATTAAACTAATCCTAAACCCCAACCCCAACCCTAATCCTAAACCCTAAACCTACCTCCCCTCGTTAAAACTAACTGTTTTATTACAAAATTTGTGGGTTCTGTTTTTTCTGGGTCACCCCTAATTTGCAAGTTTAGCCATATATATATATATATATTATATATATATATATATATATATATAAGAGTTTTATAATTTGCTTGAAGCATTGTGTTTATCTTGGTTTGGTGGTTGGTTTTAAAGGGTATCACAATGACGTAACTATGATGTTGTTTGATTTATTCTCAATATTTCGAGGTTAAAGATCTCTTCGTCAGAAGATTTTAGAAAGTTTGAAGCTGTTAGCTTGTTGCTATAATCTGTCCATTTTGTTGTATGTCTGGTGATGTCTTCCTTCCTATTCTCTCCGTGTGTGTATGTGTAAGTCTATGTGTGTGGGGAGGGTTTATGTGTGTTGTGTGTGTGTGTGTATGTGTGTGTCTATCCAACAATGTCTTAGTATCATTCCAGGTTTGGCCTACCCTTTTTTATTATTGGGTTGGCCTTAATAGTTTGTTTGTTTATATATATATATATATATATATATATATATATATATATATATATGTGTGTGTGTGTGTGTGTGTGTGTGCGAGTGTGTTGTGTGTGTGTGTCTGACCAAGAATATCTTAGTATCATTCCAGGTGTCGCTTACGGTTTTTTATTATTAGGTAGGCCTTAGTAGTTTGTTTGTTTATTGGTGTGTGTGTGTGTGTGTGTGTGTGTGTGTGTGTGTTCTCCAGGCACAGCCGAGTTTTTTAATACCTTCATCTGTTAGCTTCTGTTAACTTGCTCTATGTGTGTGTGTTCTTCAGACACGGCTGATTTGTGCACTTATGTCAGACACGTGCGTTTATATGAATAAAAGCACAGGGTAGTATACCTGCTCAAGTCGAATCTCTGCTCCATAGTCTGGGGAAGGCAGCAAGAGGCACCGGTCTCTGTATGAACTCAATTAAAATAGAGTTTATGAGTCTTGATCAAAATGGTGCCATCTCCTCACTAAATGGCAACTCTCTAAAAGTGAAACATTCTATATACACCGTCTTTTAATGTTTATCGTCTTAGGAATTGAATACGGTGACCCGAGTTCAATTCCTAGACGAAGCTGTTTGCATTTCACATGGTGTTAGTACCCTTGGGAAAGAAATGAATCGAACTATTCTCCCTCTAGCTATGTGTAAATAATAGGACAGACTGGGCTCTTTAACCATATTATGGCAACCGGTCTGAGAGAAGGAAAACTTTGAATTCAAGCCTGTTAAACTTCGCTAAAAAAGGGCCCTGTGTCGAATCCTGCTCGTGTAGAGGGGTTAGGTAAATACATATACATCCGTGGCAATATCTCATCTACTGAAAGTGATGTCAATATACGCACAGGTAAAGCATGGACTAATAATGAGAGATTAACGTCCATATGGAATTCTCATCTCTCTGATAAAATAAAACGTGAATTCTTACAAACTGTAGCCGTGTCAGTACTATTGTATGGTTGCACCACTTAATATTAATTAAACGCCTGAAAAGCTAAATGGGGACTATTCATGAATCCTGCATTCTATTTTTAACATATCATTTAATTACGACCTTAGATAAGAGCAGCTATACTTACCTCCCATCTCAAAACCAGAGAAAGACATGCTGGATCATATTGGTGAAGTAAGGATGACATCATATGCGACATTCTGCTATAGAATCCAATACATGGACATACCAGGGTGGGCCGATGTGCGGACACTGGATGCTGGATAGAAGACTTGCTTTAAGCGATAACCGATAGGGACGGATGGCGTGTGAGAGTCAAGGTAATCCGTGGACGCCTCGATGATGATGATGATTGTCGCTGCTTTTTTAATACCTTTATTTTCTGTAATTTATATTCTCATCAAACTTTTCTGCCTGCAAAATGATTCCTTGAGATCAGCAGCATTCTTTCTTTGTTGGAATGTTTCAATAACCGTGTAAGAATAACGCTGAACAAAGCCTTACAATATGGCTCGCATTTCACGCGTTTTCATTTGAGGAATTAAACTTCCGGTTTTGCCCATCCATAAATTAATCCCGCCGTGGGATTATCTTGAAACGTTTCACTCGAGTGTTGAAACAGGAAGTCACGTGATTCTTAACATTTCTAATCTCAAGCGACAACCTAATATTTTTATTTAATTTAGTATTTTCTTTCTTTCTTTTATGGATTGGCTGTGTTTATTCTCGTTTTAATGCATCAAATTTCCTTTTATCACAAAATAAATTTGATAATTGAAAGATTATTGTTAGGAAATATTTACAAATAAGATTTATCATTTATTTATTTATTTATTTATTTTTTTTTTTTCTGTTTTTTTTATTAAAAGCTACGATTCCGAAACTTAAAACATGAGCCATTAAGAGAGGAAAAACGGTGGCTGGTAGAAAACTAATGCTGTTTCTTATGTTAACACTTTTCAAGGAATTATTTAGATTTTTCGGACTGTTATCCTCACCTTTATTGTTATATACTCACCCTTTCGGTCGATGTGCCCTCTGCCTTTTTTTGTGTTCTTGTCAAAATCGGGAATTTTCTTACCGAACTCGGGATCCTTCATGTCAGAATCGGGAACCTTCACTTTGGATGGAAGCCTTTATTTAACCCATTGGCTTAATGGATGTAGTTTGGGTTGAATTAATATAATTCTAAGTGATAATCATCTGGAGGTTGCAATTTCTCTCCTGAGTACAGGTGAAAATAACAGAATACTTAACATAGCTAACACTTGTGTTACATACCATCTTAACATACGTATAACTTGTTTTAGTCTGTCTGATTATTTCTTCTTACTTTCTTCATGGCTTGGCCTGTCTAACGGTCGAACCTCTGCTATCAGGCTGTCTTCTTCTTCTTCTTCTGAAGATCTGGTTGAGACGTCCTGCGTTGTCGTCTGTTTTTAATAACAACTCAAGATCCTTCATAAATTAATTAACATATATTTTATCAATGCTTTTCGATCCGTATCCCTCAAACTGTGGTTAGAGTCCAATTAACCAATTCATCGTTCGACGGTAAACTAGAAACTATCTAAGTAAACTATCACTCTCACGCTTGCCTTGCAAACAGGGAGAGAGGTCACAAAAGTCTCAAGAACCGTCAATCAAAATCTCTTTTATTAACTATTGTTAACGGTTATCTGTCATTTCGAATTCAAATAAATTTTCTACACTCACTGTGAATAATTGATAGGGTGCCCATTAATTATGCAACACTTGCACCTAGTCATGGTTAATGGAATAAGAAAAATATACCCCAATGTATTAGATAATGGGTTCGATTCAAAGTTTCGTGAAGGCCTCCGGTTCCGACATGAAGTTTTTCGAGTTCGACAAGAAGCACCAGAAGAAGGCTGGAGCGTACATCGGCTGAAACGTTATATGACAATAAAGACGAGGCGACAGCTTTTAATAGTGATCATGTAAGTAAAGTTTGCTTTCATTCATTTTCCTTCCAGAAGTCAAAATGCCACACGTCGTATATGCAACGGGTCATATAGGTATTAATATCCCGTGTTTTTCATTCTCAATATGAAATAATAATCGTCTCAATGTCTAGCAAGCAAACACTCCACTTTGGCCCTTATTTAGTTAGGTGGGCAGTCAGAGAGCCCCCTCCGATCAATCAGCGGGTCATGTCAAGTCCTAGCCCTATATGGTTGTCCCAAGCCTATTGCCCTTATGGAAAGCTCCTAACCTTTTTTTATGTGCTAGAAAGGGGTGGTTGAGGGTCTTAGTGTCCTGGGAAGGACATTAAACTGCTTCTAGTGGTGAGGTTCCAATTCTGGATCTCTGGGGAATGTGGAATAATCCTTCATTGCCATTAGTCCAACGTCCACCCCGACCCGGAGTGGTAACACTGTTAGGGTCCCATCTATAGTTTAAATAGAAAAAATGAGTTTTAAAAAATGCGTTACAAAAATTGAGGGTAAAAAAAATTGAATACCCATCAAGCAAGAATATAACAAAACGTCTCCAGCATAAACTAACCCAACAAGGATTGACATGCCGTAATATCCAACAAACCAAACCACAATATTTAGTTTGCGTTTCATGAATACGACTACAAGATCTATCATACAACGTACGATGAAAGGAAATCTGCTTTCAGTTCTCGTATTTACCGTGTGCCATCCAGGTTGCATTTATCTAAAAACAAAAAGACGCCCATAAAAATGTAAATATGTACAATGAAAGCAATTCTTTAACCTCTTGGCATAAAATGGCACTAGACAGGAAGTTTTAAAAAATGTTTAAACTTAGTCTTCTCCGATACAAAATCAAATCGAGACTGGTAAGAGATAGATTTGGTATGGTTTAGTTTCTTTGTTTAATGGCGTATCAACCTTCATGGGATATTTAATGTCCAAGCCATCTTTGTAAAAAAACAATCATAGTACTATCTGGATTTTTCAAATGAAGTTTGATAATTTGTATTATTTAGATTTTTTTCGGACAATTGTCTTCCTCTATGTCTAATGTTTCGACCAATGTGTCCTGAAGAAGGTCGGTGTGAACATTGGTCGAAACGCTGTGTATATAACAATAAAGATGAGGACAACAGTTCGAGAAATCTTAATAATATAAAGTAATGATGCTATTCAATCCGAAGCTGGTGGAATGAGGAGTTTTGTAGGGTATTAATCCGAAAGTGAACGTAATAGAACGACTGGAGTTCGAACTTCCTTACCACGATGTCGCATAAATAAATATATCAAAAAAATAATCAGGAAATAAGTGAAAAAGACATTTAGGAGTATAAAATGGAAATTAGGTTGGTTTCTTGGCTTGATAGCATATCAAACTTCGTGTGTTATTTAATGTCAAAACCATTCTCCTAGAAAAACAGTACCTGTACTATTTAAGGTAATCTGAACATTAGCTACATAAACGAGAGTTACCTCCCATTGTTTCTTTCACTTTAGGAAGCCGTCTGTTTTGGGCAGCGATTTTCATTTCACAGTCATCAATACAACTGCATGTTTTAACACGAAAATATCATAAAATGTGTTCTTAATAACAATTAAGTTCATTTCAAATAATGCACAAGCACAATTAAGAACATATTTTATGATATTTTCGTGTTAAAACATTCAGTTGTATAGAATCGAACAATTTCGTATTTTCAGTGTAGATTTACAGTGAAATGAAAATTGCCTACCAAAACAGACAGCTTCCTCAAGGTGAAAGAAACAAGGGGTGGTACTCTCATTTATGTAGCTAATGTTCAGATTGCCCTATAGCTGTGGAATTAGGTGTTTCGTACCTTTCCTAAGGGTATTAGTCCGGAAGTGAATATAATAGCGCAACTGGAGTTCGAACACGCTTACTAAGATTTCGCAGTCCAGTCCGTTAACCACTACACCCGCCCGATGTTAAGGTTGTTATGCACTGATCCATAAAGAATGAGGATTTATAATAAACAACATTGCACTAAGAATATTTTAGTAAAAATAAACATAATAATCTTTTAACGCGAGATCTAATAAACTCTGACAAGTTATTAGAAGACAAGTTTGTTTAAACAGTCATAATTTAATGAATACGTAATCACTCATGACTTTGAAGTGTTTAACATAATCGTTACAAGTAAATCCTCCTGGTGCCAGGTAGGTGGAAGCTATTTCCTCTCAGAAGGAATAAACGACTAAAACAATTTTAATAAGCCCTAATCAATAATAAACTGAATAGATCTTTGTTGAATAGGTCGTATAATTTATTTTCATTATTATTAAAAAAAATAAAAACAAATGCTAAACATCTTTCCCCAGGGCTGTAAAAGAATTTGAACAGCAATATCTAGAATTAGGGAAACAGAACAAATATCTTTAATATGCACGTATGTGTATACATTCTGCAACCCCCCAAAATTGGGGTGTTGTTTATCTGCCTATCTTTTAAGGGACCGCGCGTTTTCCATGTCTCGCCGAACATTTTGCACATCTCTGAAATAATTCCAAAACTGATTTGGCAAATATCCTCACATTTTTATCATTTTTTTTTTCTATGGGGAAAGCATTTTGCAATTCTGTACCCACCTCCCTACCTCTCTCTAGATACACATGCGTACACACACACACACACACACACACACACACACACACACACACATATATATATATATATATATATATATATATATAAGTGTATTTTTGGCAGCATTTTTTCTTTTATGCAAGGTTTGTTGAACTGTACAGACAATTCTTGTCGGACGAGTTTTTGGTTGATCCTTTCTAATTTTCGGGCCATCTTTTTGGTGTCGGGATGGAACTGGTGTAACAGTCCACCAAAGGTTTCGATCCGAGCGCTTTCGGCAATACAGTTTGCCATCATCAGGTAGGAAACGATGGTATGGTCTCGTGTCTCGTTTTTAAGGAGAACGAGTAATAACAATTGGTAGTGGGAGATTGTAGGAATGGTAGTGGTTCGAGCGAACGATGCCGTAGTGATTTTTTGTGGGAGGGGGCATAAGTTGTGAGAAGGGGAGGGGGATAGTGGAAGGAGGATAGGCGGAAAATTATAAGCATTTGAGAACATGTTGACTTATTTCAAAGTTTATTTTGTTTAAGGTAGGTTTTTTTTTTTGTTTTATATATATATATATATATATATATATATATATATTAGTATAAATATTATAGAATAATCAAGCTAAGTTCCAATTACCGTTGAATTGGTAAGACACGGCAACAAGCAGTCGTAACTTAATACGAACCTGTCTTGCTCCAATCCTACTGCAGAATGACAGGGTATTTATGAAAGCAAGCAGCCAATCAGAACTCAAGGAATGGAATCACTCAAATACATGAATGGACTATTCTTGATTTCCATAAATACCAACTGTCTTGGACACTGCTTCAGTTGTTCTTAGCCAGTTGCTGTTGTTCAAACCAACAGTAGACTGATTGACTCAATAAATATATTGCATGTAATTTTTGTGACCCTGGGTTTCATGCAGACAGAGAAAAGTTTAAAAAATAACTTTCCCTCTGTTTGGCGAATGCACAACTGCATGAAATCCAGGGTCACACACACACACACACACACACACACACACACACATATATATATGTGTGTGTGTGTGTGTGTATGTATGTATATATATATATATATAACATCTCTATCACTGATATTATGCATTCCACTAATAATACCGCAAAAAACTTCGTTCACCACGAACTCACTAAGTGAGCTAATGATAAACATATATTATTACTATACATACATACATACATACATATATATAATATATATATTATATATATATATATATATATATTCATGCACACACTTCCGACACAGAACCTCTGTTGCCTTCAAGGAAAAGCTAAGGAAGTAAACCCCGAAAATAAATCAGGAGCTGGAGTCCCTAAGGTGGTGTGATGCTGAAATCCAGTGCTACCCATCAACTCCTGCGACACTACCGTTGCCAAGCTGCATTGGTTCCTTACCTTTCCTTTGGATCACAGCGCCAGTGTGGAGAGGGGGGATTTGCTGCACGGGCAACAGCTCATCCTCCATATGAACCCGCCCAGGCTATGCAGTTAACAAAAACCTTGACACTACTCCATCGTCTCTCGTAGACAGAATGATGCCAACCAACAACAACATGCACACACACACACACACACGCATATATATATATATATATATATATAATATATATATATATATATATATACTGTAGTGTGAGATGGTCACTGTTTCAGCTTTTGCTGGAATGGTGTACCAAAGGCAGTATTAATTGGTAGAGTGCTCAATATAAAATAGAGCTGTTATATAATATAAGATAAATATATAGGTTTTACATATCTATTTATTGGGTGACAAAGGAACATTCACAACCATATTGGTTTCATGCGATGCATTCATCAGGTGAAGATGTTTCAAATGTGAGGAAAATCGAAAAAATTTCAAAGAATTTTAAAAAATTCAATAGACATAGGATGCGTATGATTGGATAAAATGTATGTGTGTCTGTACGTGTGCGTGTGAGTGTATGTACACACATTTGTATGTGTACGTATATGCGTGTCAATATATGTCGCATGAAATCAATATGGTTGTGAATGTTCCTTTGTCACCCAATAAATAGATATGTAAAACCTGTATATTTATCTTATATTATAATATATATATATATATATATATATATATATAATATATAATGTGTGTGTGTGTGTGTGTGTGTGTGTGTGTGTGTGTCGTAGTTTTCCTAAGGTTCCTTCTCGGTGAAACATGGGTAGTTAACTTCTGTTACCGATTCGGTTCATTCACACGACTCATTATATGTCATATCTGTTGTTATTGCGAATCATTCGATTTATCTTTCATTTTTCTGGCGTAGTGAATATTTTGATTCGCTCATATTTTTTTTTTTTTTTTTTTTTTTTTTTCTTTTCTTTGAGTTATTCTCTTTCTTCAGAATAGATGTACTGGTGTCATGCATGTTTTTATATATATATATATATATATATATATATATATATGAAATAAGCTTTGGAGTAAAGACCTGTAAAAATAGGAAGATATCTATTAATGGAGATCGCTTCCGGTTTTTGTCTGTAACAAAAATGACGTCACTGCTTACGTCACATTACCCAAAATCGTCATAACATAGAATAAATACACTCAAATTTTGAACACGCAACATTAGACAGTCCTCATTGTTTTTTAAAACAAGTTTTAATAAATACATGACTGGTATTATATATCTATATATAGTTTGTTTTATTTTAATACATATTTAAAATTTACATTTCAAATTGTTTTATTTTTTACTCCTTTAATGAATTTGATGATTTTACTTACTTAGGGTACAAACTCGCTGACATTGAATTTTTAACTCCCACCCCTCAAGCAATATGTTTCAAAAATCTATTTTACATCGCCCGGAGGGTGTTTTTTTAATTTTTACTAGTAATCCTAATATAGATATGTTCTCATGTCACAATTGGCTTTATCTAACAAACATCATTTAAATTAATGTTAATCTCAGATTTTACAAGTACTTGAACTCCCTGTTTTGTATAAATGTTGTATAGCCGACTACTACCGGCTAGTGGACTTCAATAAACAACAGATACGTATATAAAAAAAATAGGACCCGTCTTTATTTTCTTCGGTGTGTGGGTGGTAATGGGGCGACGAGTGTTCACAATGAAAATGCCCGATCGGTTGGTGAGTGCGGCGACGAGTGTTCACAGTGGAAATGCCCGAGGGTTGACGGGAGCCGAAGTTATCCTCGGCTGCTGCTGGGATCTCTCTCTGTCGGCTCGAACCCTCTGGCCTTTATATTGATGAATACGCCTACGCATCTTTATCTTTTGATCTGGTCTTTACATCCGCTAATATGCCTACGCATTTTATCTTTTGATATGATAACGGACATTTGTTATATATTTCTTTATCTTCTCCCTGCTTCCTTGACCGGAAAACCTCTCTTCTGCTTTCCCTTTCTTTTTAAATATATATTTTTATCCTCAACTTTGTCCCTCTGCCGGAAGCTTCCGCTTCCGGGCGAGGACAATACAACATAAAGACTTCATTTTCACTTGGAGGTGTGATTAATACATTGGACTGCGACATTGGGTAAGCGATTTAAAACTCCAGTTACGCGATAACGTTCACGTTCGGACTAATACACTTGATAAAGATATGAACACCCCCATCCCTATTTATGGGTTAAATAGTACGGCTGCTTTTCTTCTATAGAGATCGTTTTGGCATTAGATAACCCATGAAGACTGATATTGAACTTGTTTGTGTAGCAATCGAAAGCAACCACGGTAATCAATTTCCCAACCGCAAAAGTCCACTGACAAAGTCTTTCCGCCTGCAACAATATTACAGCTGTCCTTGCTCAATCCGCCAAAGTTAATTCGTCCAACGCACGTCTCAGTTCACATTAGGAAGATCAAGCACAACTGTCTGCGGTGTGAGAAGGTGGGCCTTAAATAACACGTGACTGCCCTCCCTAATATCTTACATCCACACCAATCACACTCAGCGCTGCCCGACACCCGTGCGATATTTGCATATTCAAAGGAGTGACAGTAGTCTGACTACGAGCCACTCCTTACGACGAGCAGGTTGCGAGTTCAATCTCTGTAGACACACGCTATATTCCCCCCTCGCGCAAGCTAGACATATACGGACGCATTTCGTATATATATATATATATATATATATATATCAACCCCTCCACGCGAGTAGGATTCGACACAAGGTCAAGTTCTTAAGCAGACTTTAACAGGTTTGAATTCAAAGTTTTCCTTCACCTAGACTAGTTGCCATATCATGGTTTAAACAGTCCAGTCTGTCCTACTATTTACCCATAACTGGAGGGGAAATAGTTGGATGCATACCTTTCCCAATGCTATTGGCGCAATATGAAATGCAAACAGCCTCATCCAAGATCTGAATTCGCGTTGCCGAGTCCATTTCCGTTGACGGTAACCATTACACCACACGCCTCCAACTGTATATAGTTATTTACTAAGCTTAGCTTAGTTGTTGCACGCATCTAGAAGTATAGGGCGCCCACTGAGAATTGAACTCACGAACAAGGGTCTGCGAATGTAGCTTGCTAACCATTACACCGCGTAACCCTCCAACCATATATATATGTATTCACTAAGACATTCAATATACTGAATACTTCACTGAAACAACAGTATAAAAAAAGGAAAGAAAACAATGTCTCTCATAGTGATTTTGTATATTCTGCCCAGTAAAATCCTTTGCATCGTGAGATTTGAATATCAAAAGGATCCAGCATTTTTATTTCTGACAAATAAGGCAGTCGATAAAACGCACACACACACACTTTGTAGTTTGGTCAACTGCTCTAGGCAATTAGCAGATACAATCAAACCGGACTAAATGTGCTGATTTGTGCTGGGAGGAAATAGCAATTAAAACGTTGGCCAGACAAAATTGCCTCGATGATTGTTTCAATGGGCATTTTGGTTTCTATTTACAATGTTTTGATTTTTGTGTTGCAATCATTCAAATTGTGATTGTGCGCCCGAATATAAAATCTACACTCCATCTTAGTTTCATTTATTTACTTTTCTTATTTATTCATCTTAATTTTGTTTTTATTCTATTCTTTTAATTCTTTTAGTTGGCCAGATATCTCTTTGTTTATTATTTTATATTCTTTCATCTTTGTACAAAAAAAAAAAAACAGCGGTAGTACTAATTAACCCATAGATGGGGGATGAGGTGGTTCATACCTTTCCCAAAGCTATTAGCCCGAACGTGAATATATATAATTTTTAAAAAATTTGGGGATGAAACAAAGAAACCACAGTGCTCAACCACAAATTTGTATTAGCTTTATGTATCTATTTGTTGAATTTTTTAAATATAATTGTTTTCCATAAGCAACTACCCAGGTTTCAGGTTATTTCACCATCATCAGGTTGATAATAGTTCTTCTGGTGTTTATGCGAAGACATTTCTTGCTGTTATGTTTTTAGACCGCAAATTACGTCGGTTGATTATTGTGGACGCTCTTTATGCTTTCGATTTTATATTTGAATTTTTGAATTTCTGCATTTTTTTTAAAATGCTCATAAAGTTATCTCCCTTTAATCGGTCCAAAAACATAAAAGCAAGAAATGTCTTCGCATAAACACGAGAAGAACTATTAGCAACCTGATGATGGTGAAATAACCTGAAACCTGGGTAGTTGCTTATGGAAAACAATTATATTTAAAAATTCAACAAATATATATATATATATATATATATATATATATATATATATATATATATATACGGTCATCATAGAATCTCACATAAGCAGTTAGTCCACATATGGAAATCTGATCTCACTGATCAGATAAATCGCGAATTCTTCAGAGTTGTAGCCGTGTCAGTGAAACTGTAGTGTTACAACACTTGGACTTTAATCAAACGCTTAGAGAAAAAGCTAGATGGGAATTACACGAGGATGCTGCGTGCGGTCTGGAACGAATATTGGGAGTAAACCCCCACAAAAACCATCCAAGTAAGACGAACAAAAAATACTGGATGTTGTGAGAATTAGGTGAGTTCATAAGTGATGTTCGACTGTGGACATCTACCATGGACACGGTGTAGGCCGACCAGGAAAAAAACTATGAATCAAATCTGTGCGAATTTTGGATGCCGTGTGAAAGGCCTGCCCGTCAAGACTTTTGTAGTTCCCATCTAGTTTTTTTTTCTCTAAGAGTTCCAAGTGGTACAGTTATACAGTAGCACTGATACGGCTACAACGTGGAATAATTTTTGCTTTATCTTATCAGAGAGATCAGATTTTCATACGATCGATAGCAGTCCCTGCTTTTCCTATTCGTATATTATCCAATACCTATCCAATTCCCAAGCATTTATTTTAGGCAACAAATATTTTTTTAACATAGTCTCTACCGCTTCGTTGCATTTGACATGACTTTTCTCCATTAATCACTTAAACCAAACATTACAAGATAAAAAGAAAAATCTTCAAATCTTGATTCAGCTAATAAACTTACTGATTCACCCTTTCATTTATCTTTTCTCATTAACGACTTTATTATCGATGTTTACAAAACTTTAAACTTTTGTTGATCGCTGTTCTTGGGTTTTCTCAATCTCAACATGGCGTCTCTTTCATAGATCAGTTTTATCTTATTTTCTCCACTGTTCAAATCTTCTTCATCTCACAATTTCTCTTGGTGACTGAGACAATTGCCATCGATGTTTTCTTTGTTTCGTCACATTACTTTAGAAAAGAAAACGTCCATTTTTTTCATGTTGGTTTTATTTGTATTTTCTTTATTTAGCATTTAATGTTTGCTCACAGAGACGTGATTTTCGACTGACGTATCCATGAATTCATTTGCACGACTTTTACATGATTTCTTGTGATCATTGAAACTTTGACAAAAAAAAAGCAACATAAACAAACAAATGCTTTCTATTATGTTTTTGTTGCAGACATTTTTTTTTTTCAAGTTTTTTTTTATCGGCTCCGCTTAGAGGTAGGAGCATATTCTAATTCTTTATCTGTGTTTAATCATAGTGCCAGTAGATGATATATATATATATATATATATATATATATATATATATATACAGAGAATTACTTTTTTCTCGATTTGTTTAGGCTTCACATTTAAACTGATATATTCGCCTAATTCATTAATTATCAACTAATTAATTTTCAAATTAGGTATGACTTCAATTAAGCACATATTCTCCCAAAAATTGTCGGCATAGCCATATCAAATAAACTGTTTGCGTACTTTCATACTGTCGTGCAGCAAGTCCCCCAAAAGTAAGATATATGAGTTTATAATCAAAGCGAGAAATCTGGGAAGACCAGCTAGTGTAACGGTTAGAATCTCCGACTGTCAGCCAGGCAGTTAGGGTTCGAATCACACACAAAGCGGCTTCGAGTCTATAACCCTGCTGATGAGGCATAATAGGCCGAAATGTACATACAGAGAATGACTTTTTCTCGATTTGTTTACGCTTCACATTTAAACAGATATATTCGCCTAATTCATCAACTAATTAATTTTCAAATTAGGTATGACTTCAATTAAGCACATATTCTCCCGAAAATTGTCGGCATTGCCATATCAAACAAACTGTTTGCGTACTTTCATATAATATAATATATATATATATATATATATATATATATAATTGCCGCTTTAACCTTTCCGTTGCCGTGGCATCAGTAAATAATCCAAAAGTGCATAGAGCAGTAATAATAATGATGATAATAATAATATTCTACTTTAGTCAGCGTTATGACATCTTCGCGTGCGTGGATCGCGACTTGTCTTTCAAAAATTATAACGCTGAACAAATACAGTTACACAACAAAAAAGATTTTATAAACATTTTCATCTCATGTCATCTAAAAAACATCCATCATTTTCTTCACCCCAAGATACATCCTGATGAAGGTTTAAAGAAACCGAAATGTTTAAACATCGACAAATAAATTCATCCTATTTTCGGAACATTTGTTTTTTTCAAATTTCTTAATATATATATATATATATATATATATATATATATATATATATGATACCTCCCTTGAAACCCTTGGATCGACCAAAAGAAACCCCCATGATTTGTTCGACGACAAAGACATTGATATAAAAGATTTTCTAGAAGAAAAATAAATAGAAAATAAGACGTTAATCAAATATCCTGCAATAAGCGATCTGCAGTTCTGTGGAAACTAAAAGCAGTTAAGGCTCATGTCCAACTCTTAGGAAAATGCAAAATTCTTGGTGAAAAGCCAAATCAGCTGGAATCCAATAAGCTGTGGTGGTACATGACTTAAAAACCATTCAAGCTCATCTCTTATATACTAGGGTAATTCAAAAGTCTTGCAATTTTGGGGCAGAATTCACCAACTTGCAAAATTGTAAGGTTGACGAACCACAGTGGATAAGATGCTGTTGAAACCTAACAAAGGTTACGAAATGAAAAATAACCAAATAGAGGTTGGAAAAATACAAAATACAATATTCTCCAACGATGTAGAGAAGGTAAACCACTGCTGGTGGTATAAGACTACTCAGTCAGCATAATACTCCCGTATTTATGAGAATTGGGACATATCTAGGGTATATAACAGATTTCGATCTCATCTGATACTCTTCAAGTGATATTCGCCGGATTTGCCTCTATGGCTTGCGGCACGACCTCGGATTCCACGATTTTAGGCCTATCTGACCTTGCCCGAAATCTCTTCAACCATCTGGTTATTATTCTGGCAACTGCACCTTCACTTTTCACACAAGTGCTTTTGGTTGTTTTTGTGACGTTGTGGCCCAGTTCTAACTCATAAAAGCTCAAGTTCCTGAATTAGACAACGCTACACGTTCTTCTGTGCAATATTCAAATTCCACACGAAGTGAACCAATGCACAACAAGTTAACTCACAAACTACGACGATACTACTAACCACAGCGGATAGCTGTCACGGCTTGAACAGCGTCAGTAACATGATATACACGCCACAAATAAACACGAATCAAAATATTGTAAAACGTTTGACTTACCTTAGTATATGGTCACAAAACCTTATCTAGTGCAATCAAAGAATATGTCTAAGTTACTAAACAAATCTGACACAATAGAAATACATTGTAGAAAGTATTATAACGTCCTTCTCAACGTATCATTTGTTGATTTCAGGTTTCTGAAGGAGTTAGATAAATTATTTATCTATACATATATAAAGGACAATTGGTGTGTATGTATGTATGTCCGGAGGAAACTATGAAAATAAAACAATTAACGACAAAGTAAATATACATATGCATATTCACAATCACCAGATCTTGCTTTTTGAGTAAAAATAATGAAGAATTGATTTATATTCAGGAAGAAAACACCTAATTTAAATAATGATGGATGGATTTTTTTTTTGCGTTCAACTTTTTAAATCGGACACTAATTTTTATTTTCAGAGCGTCTATGCACTTTTTATGATGCCCCAACAGGCTGGAGCAACGTAAGATCTTTTTACATAGATCTGTGAAGATCCAACTCATGATTCATTTATAATGGATCTGCGAGACTAACTTTTTTTCTCCTCCCTCTCTACTCAGGCGACACCAGGTAGTTGCTTCTAGTACCCTATAAAAGAAATGCTAGACAACACGTCTCGTAACACAAAATAAGTGTTAGTAAAATAAACAATGGGAAAGCAACTAGCTTTTCTGTTATTAGTTTGGTTTCGTTTGTTTTGTTCCATTTTACGATATATCAACCCTTGTTGGGTTATTTTATGCCGAAGACGTTTCCTTTGATTCATGCTTGATGAGTATTCAACGTTTTTAACACATTTTTAAAAATTCATTTTTTCCTAGTTAACCCATTGATGAGACCCTCACAGGTATTAATAGGTAATAGCACCACCGCTTCTATGATATAGAAGTCCAGCACATTAGTTCGTACGCCACGAGAATTGCATTCTTTAACTGAAAAAGTAATGCAAAATTAGTGTATTATATTATTCGGACGATCGTGTGGTGTAATGGCTAACAAGCTAATCTAAAAGTATTATTTGCGTTATTCGGACTATTGTCCTCATCTTCATTGTTATGTGTACATCGTTTTGTCCGATATGCCCTCCGGCCTTCTTCTGGTATTTCTTCTCAGACTCAGGAACCTTCTTTTCGAACTCGGGAACTTTTTTGTCGTAGTAGGGAGCCATCACGAACTTTGAACCTGAAGTCCACGGGGTATCCTGTTATCATTCCGCTAACTAATTTTTTTCTATGTAACTGCCGCCGTCAGGATTGAACCTGGGATCCAGATAACTGTCACTTAGGTCTTAACCTAATTACCTTATCCACTAGGCCATGTGTCCAATTGGACAATTCAGTGTGAATTTTGGGAAATTATAAACCGAATGTCTTGTTTTTGGCTAGAATATCTACCTATTCATTTTTTATGTATGATTTTTACCTAGACTCATATTGTGTGTGTGTGTTGTTTTTTTTTGTGTGTTTTTTCCCCGAGTCCGAGAAGAAATACCTGAAGAAGGCCGGAGGGCATATCGGCCGAACGTTGTACAGATAACAATGAAGATGAGGACAATAGTCCGAATAAACACAGATAATACTAATCATCAAGCCTCATCTCAAACATTCAGAGAAATACTAGTCTAAAAGATCATTTAATTCTTTCATGATGCAACATTCTTCTGATCTTGTATTAAATGACGCAATTTTTATTAATTGACTACATTGCTATTTGCTTAAACAAATAATCTGCATCGAATCCCTTATTTTATTCAATCTTTCTCCTTTTTACATTTGTCTCATTTTCTTTTAATTCTTTATCAAACAATGTAATGAAACAACAACATAAAATAGATTTCCACTCGCAAATCACATAAATGATTATAACATTAATACAATTTACCAATGCTTATACTTGGCACGAACAACAATGCAATTCCTTTCATAAATGTATTACTATAATTATTAATAAGAAACTGTTTTATTTTTGTATGAAAGGCAATATTCATTATTTTCTAAACTTAAACGAAAATGAAAATTTAATTTAGAAAGACATGCTATCCAAATAGAATTAAAGTTAAAGGCGTGTGATCATAAGACTGTCTGGCTATAGGTGCACATATTTAGGTGCATTAATGCTTAAACATATAGGTGTGAAAGTGTCCATAACACACACACACACACACACAGACATATATATATATATATATATATATATATATATGATCGAGGGCATATCTGTATGTTATGTTTGTACGTGAGCATACGCATAGTATACATATATATACATATACATATATATATATATATATATATATGTGTGTGTGTGTGTGTGTGTGTGTGAGAGAGAGAGTTTAACAACCCGTCGGCACGAGCGGGATGGGACACAAGGTCTATTTTAAGTGGAGTTTAACAAGTCTGAATAGTTTTCCTTCTCCTATATTAGTTGCCATACTAATGTCAAAGATCCTTGTCTGCTGTTTTATTTACCCAGAGCTAGAGGGAGAATAGTTAGATGCATATCTTTCACAATGGTATTAGCGCTATGAGAAATGCTACCAGCCTCGTCCAGGATTTGAACTCATGTCGCCGTGTCCATTACACAAGGGCACCTCCACATAGTGCATATTTATGCATGTACATGAAAGTGTGTGTATTGTATAGTAGTATCAAAATGATAGGTAAACAAGTTAAGGAGGGTAGAAGATTTTAAGAGATGATAAAATAGAAAGAGGAGGATTTCCTGATGCGGATTACCCATTACTGCTGTGTTAACCCCAAGCAGTTACTGATAATAAAATTATTACGGTGGGCGGATCAGGATGTCATATTCTCTGACAGGTCCGCCTGGTGAGGGGAGTCTGATGTTTAAGACCCGAAACTCCCCGAGGAACCAAGCACTGACATCACTGACGACGCCCTCCAAACGTAATAAAGTGCGTACATATTTAATGACTAACTTTAGTTAGGTATTTCTTTCAAGTCTCCTATTGTATACAAGTACTGACCTAGTCTCTGCGTGGCCGTTACGTATCTCCGGGGCCAACATATAAGAATTTATGATCTATTTAAAATACACAGAGCGAATTTGGAAAGGAGGCGGCCTAATAACATGTCAGGTGTACTGGTGGAACAGATATAATGTTGCGAAACCCGAAATCTGTAAGGATACTGGTGTAACATTACCAATTGTCCTCCTTTGATGCATCTCGGTGATGTTTTATAGGAATGATATTTACTATAATTTGTCGTTTGAGATCTTTTCTTCCCACGTGTGTGTGATTTTTTTTTCTTTTGATAAAATCGACCATTTCATCTGATTCAGTATCCAGACATAATCGATTATCTTAAAAGCTGCATCTGCAAGCCGGCCAGTTACTGGTCTAAGCCACAGCGCTACAGAATGCATTCATTGGTGAGGCTCCAAAAACTGAGACAATGTCAGAAACTATAAAGTGTCTGCAATATATTTCTATAATACATGAATAATACTTTACTGCTTTAATATCGTTGATAGATACATCACTTTATTTTTCTTTGTTTTAATTTCCCAGGAAAGAATTATGTACTTTTTTTTCATCACACGATGTGAGACGTCACTAAGTAATGGAAATCTCAGTAAAGTAAGTTACCTATTTCCGCCTTCTTCATTGGAGATTTCCCTTCGTCGTGTCTTGACTACTTTTATTTGTTATTGACATAAGTATAGTTGAGCAAAAATAAATGTTATACAAATATATAATAGAATGTAACTTGATTTTCAGAGCACTTTCCGCAACAGTATATATAGTGAAGAGAATTCAATTTCTCAACTCTTGAGATTCGATTAATATACAATATCCGTTTCATAATTATTCGCTTGACAGACAATCCGCTTTTTAAATACTTTATGGTTCACTTAACAAAGAGATTCTACTTTACCACTTATTATTGATGTCTTCTACTATCTGTTCACAGTGTGCAGCTAAATAGAATTGACTGATTTTAACGGTATGTCAAACCATCTATGGTATCGTTTAGTAGTATTTGGATTATTCGGACTATCGTCCTCATCTTTATTGTTATTTTTACAACGTTTCATACGATGTGCCGTACGGCCTTCTTTAGGTATTTCTTGTCGGACTCGGGAGCCTTCTCGAATTCGGGAACCTTTTTTTCGAACTCTGGACCCTTCTTGTCATAATCGGGAGCCATTACGTAACTTTGAACCAATCCTTTATTCAATCCACGGGGTCCTGTTCTTATTCGCTAACCATAGCTGGGGTAAGGTGTTAAACTGAGTTAATTATTATTTTATATTACTTTGACCATTGACCAGAATTGAACCTGCAGCCTAGATATAACTGTCACTTAGAACAGTCTTAAATCAAACGCCTTTATCCACTATGTTATGTGTCTAATAGACCGAATAATCCAAATACTACAAATTATCAAGCCTCATCTCAAAAATTCTGAGAAATGGTACCATTTATTCTAAGGCTAACAACAAATAAATGAATTAAAATTTATTTCAATTCTAACGGTTTATTAAACAACAAAACAATGACTAACAATATCAACGTCCTTCCTATAGATAGTTAAGATACTTACCAGTCTAATGGAGAGGAAAATTGAGGATAGCTGGTATCTTTATTTGAGTCAATCCTCTCAGAGATAATTTCTACACGATTTTTCCAAGAACTGGTCCGTAAGTGTCTATTGAATATGGGTACCAAGACTTTTGAGTGCGTCACATAATTGCTATGTCCAATCACAGAAACTTTCATTCACTTAACTCCATACATAGAAATAAACGTATTTTCACTGACCCAACAAGGTTTATTTTATGCCCATATGCTCATTCTACATTCAAATTTATAATTTTGTGAAGTTGTTCCATAAGAGGTTTTCATTTACACGCTATGTGCAGTTAAATATGATTGATTGGTTTTAACGGCATGTCAACACATCTAGGGTTATTTATGCTTAGATGTTCATTGTACATTTATATTTACAGTTTTGTATATTTGTTTCTTAATATTTCATATCCTTTTTTTTCTTTTGAACACGCAATGTACAACTAAATATGATTGTTTTTAACGGCATTTCAAGCCGTCTAAGGTTATGTTATGCTCATATACTCATTGTACATTTATATCTGTAGTTTACTAGCAAGACCTATGGATGTATCACAGTATGATCATTTAATCATTATAACGTTTGATATGCTTACTTAAGAGAGGCACACACACACACACACACACATCCCAACCCTATTGCCCTTTATGGCAACCCCCAACCATTTTATCATATATGTACTAGAAAGTGGTGGCTGAGGGTCTTATTGTCCTGGAAATAACGTTAAACTCTATCTGATGGCGAGGTTCCAGTTTTTGAGGTTTGGTGGAATGTGGAGCACCCTTTCATCACCATTGCTTCCTGGTCCACTCTGACCGGAGTGGTAGTACTTGTGGGTCAAATCTATGGGTTAAATAGAAAAATATGTTTATAAAGAAATTAAGAATTCATTAAGAATGAAATTATTTCAAAAATGGATCAGCATAAAATGACCCACTGAGGTTTATATGCCGTAAAACAAAACAAAACAATTTTTATGGGAAGATGAACAAAACATGTCTGATAGTAAAGATAGTTTTAACCACAATAAAATTAAAACACCGCTGACAGACATGGAAACTTTGTCAGAAAATACATCTATTTAAAATCACAACACCAAAATAAATTTGTACCCTAAGAAGGTCTTCGATATTGTACTTGTGGGGTGGTAAGAAAGTCATTTGCTGGTTTTAGAAGTCATCTTAGATGCCAACTGAAACAAGGAAATAATTTTATTTTGTTTATATCTGAGAGGTGATCATGCCTAAACAAAAGTTAACATCCACCCTAGGGTTATGACGTGTAACCATTGTGGTGGTTTGAGTGATTTGTTAGGGAAAATTTTATGACTAACGGAAAAGTTTGAATGCTGATTCAGCAGAGACGCGTAGATAGTTTTGATTCGACAAGGAAGGATGACGTGGTGAAGGAGAGAAAGGAAGAGTAAGAGGTGATAGTTTGAAGTTTGAAGATTGAGCGTGGTCGTCGATGTTAAGACGAAAGATTGACCGTCGAAGGGTTAAGACCAGGCTGAGGCCTGGTCTGCCCGTGTGGTGATCATGGATGAATATAAAATAATACCTACTTGATCAAGTACCCGAAAGATGTCTTTGTAAATTATTTTATTTTACACAAATCAGCGCTTAGTAGAAGAAACAACTCTTAGAAGAACTCAACTCTTTAGTTGGAGTCAACCCAACTAGATAACAAGATGGTGACTGGTGGGCATGACAGAAGCCTCACCAAGTAAGTCTAATCTCTCTCTCTCTCTCTCTCTCTCTCTCTCTCTCTCTCTCTCTCTCTCTCTCTCTCTCTCTCCAATATAATAGGAACCAGCCTGTGTGGATCAAACTCACATTAGCAAACGTTCTAGTCACTAACAAATAGTCTTTAGGTTTTATTGTTTCACAGAACAAATTATATCAAATTATGGGTATATTTAGATACCTGTGAATAGAAATGAACCCATAATCGTCTTTTTCTTTACTATATATATAGAGAGAGACCTGGCGCCTCCTCGTCAAACAAGGAACAAAAAGAAGTGAAAAAGAGAGGAAAGAAGCCGCCACAGAAAAGAGAGCTAAAAGGAAGGAGAGACAACAGCACCCCCAACACCTACAGAAAGCATCACCTTTTGTTTACAATCACTGCTCCAGAGACTGCCATTCAAGGATCGGTCTGTTCAGCCACTCACGTAGCTGTAGTAAAAAAATGAACATTACGCCATCGTCTAAAATAGATGGAAGGTTGCCAACCACACATATATATATATATATATATATATATATATATATATATATATATATATATATATAATGTGTGTATGTATGTGTGTGTGTGCGTATGCGATTCTATATGTGTGAAGTAATCTATAAGATCATAAAAATCGTAAAGGATTTAATAAAACAAGCAACTTTCACTAAACCTTTGATAAAATAAAACTTACAGTAGTTTACATTACTTAATTTAATTAACACAATAATTACTCGTTGTAAGTACAATAAGCAGCTCTCTATTTGTTTTATAATGAAAACTTTTTTTGAATGTCTAATAAACGCTTTTCGTGTTGTCAGCAAAAACAAATTTCATGAATTCACCAAAATTATTAACAATAATTAATGTTTATTTTCTCAAGAAAATATGCGAATGCTGCTAATTATTGAGGAATATTTTTGTGTGTGTTCCTTTGTGGCTGATTGTGCGATGATAAGGTTTGCCTCATCTAATATAGGGCTAAAATCTGATATCATTACGACAATATTATCATTCTGTTTATTGTGAAACTAATTGTGACTAATTCTTCAAAGTATCTATAAATTCAATGTAAGAGACGATTGTTCAAAGGATTTCATTTCGATGACATTATACGATAGTCTGGTAAGATAGATTTTAAATCGTTTTACATTGTATTTTTATTTTTGCTTTCTAGGTAGCTTAACGTTGCTCAGGACAAATTAGGAAATACATTACTTTTAAACATTAATATATTCAGCACACAGACAGACAGATAGACAGACACACTCACACACACACACACACACACACACACACATATATATATATATATATATATATTTATATATATATATATATATATATATATACAAAGATGACAAAGAATCATAGAGATGATACAGAATCAACGGTGCCTGTTGACTGAGAGTTTCACGGCTCGGCGATCATTGAACTGAGCTATCCTAATTTGAATACACAGGCTCTATCACTGATACTGATCACTTTTTTTTATATATATATGACTTAATATATATATGACATATATATATATATATATATATATATATATATATATATATATATATATATATATATGAAGGTGAGTCAAAAATTAACGGCATTTTGTTTAGGACAGATTAAATTACCAACACAGTAACATGTATCATTCATCAAAATGAAGTTGGTCCTCTGTGGATCACATCCCTACTTCTCCACATAGTCACCGTTTCTCTCAATAGCAATGGTCAACCTTCGAATGAGAGCATGTATCCCTACACCGTAAAATATTGACTGTTCTTTGAGCCACTTCACTATAGATTTCACTTCCTCGTCACTGGAATTGTTTGCCTTCAGACTATCATCTCTTCAGCCCCATGAAAGAGGGTTGGTAATTATACCTATCCTAAACAAAATGGCATTACTTTTTGACACACCACCGTACATATATATATATATATATATATATATATATATATATATATATAATATATATATGGGGGGTCTGTGTGTATGTGTCTGTGTATACATATAAAAAGAAAGAAAAACAAACCGAAAGAATGTGTGTATCTGTGTAAATATATGTGTGTGTGTAAGATATATATATATATATATATATATATATATATATATATATATATATATATATATATAGAGAGAGAGAGAGAGAGAGAGAGAGAGAGAGAGAGAAATAGAGAAATAATGACAGTGCAATAATTACAAGCCAAAAATAAGATAACTTTATAGCAATGCATCAGCTTCGGGTAAAATCATAATACAGCAACATTAAACTTAAACTTAAATACTGGCAAAGTTAATGAATTATTGCAATATTATGACACTAATAATCGATGTCTGATTTGTGGAAGACACAAAAGATTAAAAGAAATTTGCTGCTATTTATTTATTTTCACTTAGTAACTTTTTGGTATGTATGAATTATTTGAATCAATGTAGTTATATTAGCACAAAAATTGAATCATGTTAATTATAAATTAAGATGTAGATCATTACATCTGTAGATCAATAGTATTACAAAGGTGTGTACCTCTTTACATATAAATAGATAGATGTGAACAAATTAGGAGTCATATAGATTTGTATTCGATCAGACCGTGTGCACCCCTCCCCCCAAAAAAACTCTCAAGTAATAGTTACATAAAAAAATGGAAATATGAATGTATGGTCTTATAAGGGCGTGTCGCGCTGCGGGTCACTTATAGGTTGATGTCTCCGTTGAACCTGCTCGTTCGGACTTCTTGTGCCCACGTAGTGTTGTTTGACCCACAGGAAAGTTGCAGAAGAGCTGGTTTGGATTTCTCTCGATTCTGGCTGGGTCTGAAGATGACCAAATTTACTAGTGCTGTTAACTGGTTAACCACCTCAATAACCACAAAACACTTCTTAATACGTGTATATAACAAGATCTTTATTCATTATACAATGACCAAAATCATGTACAGCAACAAAGGGGTTTCAATGTCGAAATTGGAATTAGTGAATTGACTGGCGATATACAGCAAATTAATTTTGGGTGAAAGAGTCAAGTTCAGGTATTTAGGTGGCAAGGCGACGGTGAAGTGGCGGTCAAGGCTTTGAGTCTCGTAGCTATGCAACCAGCTTTTGTTCTGCACTGTTCACTTTTACGTGGCTTCTTTTATGTGGGTCCACACACCCTGAACATACGGCTCTGATTGGCCAGGCAATAGAAATGCCGAACCAATGACCTCTCGGTGTAATAACCGGGAAAGTGTAGAAAAGCACCCCCCCCTGGTCACGTTTGATTGGACGGCCAATCAAAACCATGGCCCTGGTTTGCATACCTCTGGGAAGAGAGGAAAAGGTCTACCCCAATTTTCTTTGATTGGTAAGCCACTCAATGATATTTTGATTATTTTGTTAATGGCCTTATGCCAGACTTTTAGTTGTAATCTTCTATAAGTTTGTACTTAACTGAACTCATAATCCCAAATGGATATATGTTTTTATTTATCTAAATCAAAATTTAAAATTGACCTTTCAATTTTTTTTATTTTTTACTTTTTTTTATTTTTTTTTTTTATTCATTTTTTTTTTTTTTTTTTTGTCGTCGACGGTAACTTTTGATTTGACGTTTGAAGGAATCCAGTATAGAAATTGTGGGTCACCAGGACAGATTTTTAATATTATTGTTATTATAATTTGTTTAGTCTTACACTCCCTTACAAAGAATTATAACAAACTTTTAATAAATCATCCTAATTAATCTTAAGTATTTCATTTAAAATGGCCGGTTTAGCTCAGTCGGTAGAGTGTTCGGTTCGCAACATTAAGGTTCTTTATTCAATACCAGTACTCGCCAACTCAGCGTATGAATAGCACAGGTGAGGAGCTGGTTGTAGGCGTGGCGCACCGCCTCAGACGCTAAAAGACAATATCCTTGGTCTAGCGCTTGTGAAAAGAGGGTAGCCTCCCTCGCTGTTTGTCTGATACCGACTTTAGGCCTCCCTGACGACTTTTTATTTATTTGATATCGCCAGTCAACTTTATAACATTATGATAGTGTTATAATGTACAATGAACGCGATTTCCAAAACTCTAGACATAAAATAACCCTATACAGGTTAACATGCCGTTAAAATAATTGAACCAATCAATCACAACTAGTCTGCTTTTCAAGAAAGGTAGCCACTCTCCAGTTGGAATTGTGCCATTACACAATTTATCGTACATAAGCAAAACTTAGTAAATATCAGATTATTTCGTTTATTTGTTCTTGTTTTGCTTTTTGGATTTTTTTTTTAAGTATCTCTTCTCCACCATTTTTTTCATCTCCATAAATCGAATGAATAACGCTTTTGTTTTTAATGGCGCCAAATACTGAATGTTTGTCACTGTATAAAAACAGTTTTCTTCCATCTTATAAAAATCCTCATTGTCTCATGACAAAAGAAGGAAAAAAGACAAACATGTATCGCAAGGTTCCTAGTTCGATACCCGCCCTCGCCAACTCAGTGTATAAGTGGTACAGGGATCTGTGCAGTAAAGTAAGGAGCTGATGGTAGGTGTGGTCCTCTACCTCAGACGCTAAAACAATCTACTTGGTCTATCGCTAGTGACTCCCTCGCTGATTGGCTGATACCGACCTTAGGCCATCCCGACGACTTTTACTTTATGATATACTTTATGATCTTTTAATGATGACTGTGGTGTAATAGTTATCTTCGTAAGAAATGGAAAATGCGAACCGAATTCAAATCCTCGACGAGACCGGTTGAATTTCACATAGAGCTATTACCCACAGATATATATCGAACTATTTTCCTCCAGCTATGGGTAAATAGTAGGACAGACTGGGCTCTTCAACTTTGGTTAGGCTACTGGTCTAGGAGAAGGACAATTCTGAATTCAACCCTGTTAAACTCCGCTTTATAAATTGACCTTGTGTTACATTCTACTCGTGCGAAGGGATAGGTAAATTTCGGACTGATACTCTTGGGAGATATATTAACACTCATTCCCCTAACTAATGGTTAAATAGTATCCCCCCCACACACACACATATATATATATATGTGTGTGTGTGTGTGTGTGTGTGTGTGTGTGTGTTCTAACCTAAGCATACGTGAAATATACAAAACGCATACAAAAGACATAGAAATACACACATGAGCATATATATATATATATATATATATATATATATATATATATATATATTTACCAACCTCTCCACACGCGCAGGATGCGACACAAGGTCAATTTCTTAAGTTGAATGAATTCAGAGTTTTCCATCTCCTATACTGGTTACCTATATAAGGTTTAAGAGCACAGTTTTTCTTACTATTTAACCATAGCCGGAGGGAGAGTATATGGATTCGTCTCTCCATTTCGTGTTCTTTTATCTGGAAATAATACGGGTGTATTTTCTTCTGTACACTCAACTTTATTCCTCCGAATGCCTTTCCCCCTGATACATTGTTCACCCTTACGCACATGGGGCAAAGACGGAAAAACACTTGCCCAAGAGGGCTGCTGGACTCAATTATTCCATTAACTTCTAATTCTACTTTGCATGTCACTTGAACACGTGACTTCTATACCAATGAGAAGCCTCGTTCCTGATAACCCCGAGAATACACTTTGGCAATCAAACAATATGAATCCGGTACTACATTTTTCCACTGTTTTACCGTTATTTAAAATTACTCTACACTGTTTGCGTTTTATTTCCCGCGGTGCCCCTGAGAAAGGAATAGAGCTCTCTCTCTCTCTCTCTCTCTCTCTCTCTCTCTCTCTCTCTCTCTCTCTCTCTCTCTCTCTCTCTCTCTCTTATCATCAATTCGGACTGACAGCATGGAACCCCTTGAATCTCTCTTCTCTCTCTCTGTGTCGTCAACCGTCTCTAACAGTCATCGTTCCTGGCAGGTCCTCAACTCGGCTTAAGTGTTCGCGCCTAGAAGTTGTACGTATGTAAATATTTGCTGGTTGGACAACACTTGTGTGTCCATGTTTAAAAGAGGTATATCTTCTTATGCACTAAAATCAAAATATTCGTTCAATTCTGATAAAATTTGTTTACTTTTGTCTACAATAGAACGTTCTTACTTGTGCAGCATTGGTCATCGTGTTTTGTTCGTCTTAATTGGATGGTTTATGTGACCGTATATGTGCTGTGTTTTGAGGTGTTGCTTCCAGGGTTTGTTCAGAATAACATGCACCATCCTTGTGTAGTTCCTATTTGGCTTTTTCTTCAAGCAATTTGTTAAATTCAAAGTGATGCAGCCATACAGTAGTACTGATACGGTTACAGTTTTGAAGAATTCTCATTTTATTTTATCAGATATTCCAGACTTTTGGAAATGAACAAGAGTTCAAATCCTGGACGAGGCTGGATGCATTTCACATGACACTAGTACCCTTGGAAAAGATTTAAATCCAATTATTCTCCCTCCAGCTATCGGTAAACAGTAGGGCAGACTGGGCTCATTAACTTTGGTATGGCAACCAGTCTAGGAGAAGTAAAACTGAATTCAAATCCTCGACGAGGCTAGTTGCATTTCATATAGCGCTTAGATGCTTGGAAAAGGTAGGCATCTAGTTATTCCCTCTTCAGCTATAGGTAAATAGCAGGGTAAACTGGGCTCTTTAACTTTTGTTGGGCTACTGGTCAAGAAGGAAAACTCTGAATTCAAACCTGCTAAACTTCGTTTAAAGATTTACCTTGTGTCACATCCTGTTGGTGTGGAGTGGGTGGTAAATAAGAATGTCCGACTTCCATAAGATCGACTACCTGTTATTGTGTTAGTATAGCATTTATTCTAAGGCTGACAACAAATAAATGAATTGAAACTTAGTTCAACTCTAAAGGTTTATTAAAGAACAAAACAATGACTAACAATAAAAAAAACGTCCTTTCTATATATAGAGTCAAGATTGAGAGATCTACCACTCTAATAGAGAGGAAAATTGACGATATCTGGTGTCATCTATTTGAGTCAATCCTCTCAGATAATTTTTGGTCGACTGGTTGGGGAGCTGGTCCAAAGGTGTCTATTGAATTTGGGTGTATCACGTGATTGCTATGTCCCAGAAAGACTCTCCTTCATTAAAGTTCATACAGAGAAATAAACGTAGTTTACTGACCGTACACAGTCTATAGCAGTTCATGTATTTCCCAGATCGGCAAATAGTGGGATAAACTTGTTTCTCTAAACCTTATAGATAGGTAAAGACGCTGAGGAGGAGAAAGTATCTGAATTCAAAATCCCTACCATAATGTTGGCTTGGCTGTTTAACTTTTGTGTTGATCCATGTCCGGGGCCATTACTTACATTACATGCCATGTATCCCAGTACAACCTGTCACTTGGAGTAGATATGGGCACCTCCAACTAACTCTTCTATTACCTAAGAGAACTGAATCTCTGAAAAAGTAGGGGTGAGCATATAATTTAAGAGAAAAATGATGGTTATATGCGTTTCTTGAGGGTATTAGCACGAATTAAAACACAAACAGCTTCATTCAGAATTTGAAATCGATAGGCTGAGACTACTTTTTATAACGATAACCATTACCCCGTCAATAGGTGTAATTGACCATTCAGTAATTTTAAGGTTAAGTCAAGTAGAAAAATAAAGGATAAAAACTTTCAAATTTGAAAAATGCACTCTGAAAATAAGATAATTACTGGTTACTTACAGTGAAGTACGGACAGTTTAACCTCAGTGCAAAGATTACATTTATTATTCTTTTGTTTGTACGGGACGGTGTAAATAACTCAGCCAAAACTATGTGAACTTAAAATAAAATGGATTGAAAAGCTGAAGTAATATTTGCTTGTATATAAAACCTTTTTTTATATAAATTTATGAAAATAAGTATTAATCATTAAGATCCTATTTTTTATAGAAGATTTGAATTAAAAATAAAAATACACGTTAAAAAATATTCGAATATTACTTAAAATGGTTTAACAATGTTGAAGATAGCGCTATGATTCACGTTACTTAGAATTCGCATGAAATTATCTAGAATTCTAAGGCATATATATATATATATTATATATATATATATATATATATATATATATATATATATATAATCAATAAAGGGTTGAAAAGAAATGAATGGTAATACCTCATTTTACTTATTCGGAAGCGATTTTTTAGTGTATTGATCAAGGGAAGTAATTTGTACAAAAATGTTAAGTTACTTCCCTTGCATCTCTATAATTTAGTTCCAAATTTGATGAAGGCCATGCTTTCTTTATGTATAGATTAACAATTAAGTTCACTCTCATGAATTTAAAATTAACAAATTCATCATTTTATTACTTTAGCGAATACTAGGTATTTTGAATTATCTTTTACACATTAAATATTGAGTTCTAATTTCTTTAAACATAAGGAATAAAAAATTACATGGGATTTATTAGAGAAAATATTCCATAAACTTTTACTAAAAGGTATATATAACAAAAAAAAAAAAATAGAAGGAAAAAGGTATCTGACAATAAAAAGAAGGTATATAAAAAATTTAAAAAACCTCATACTATATAAAATTTTCAGAATTGTTTCATAAATGAAGGGTAATATCACATCATTAAGAGTAATTAATGCGGAATTCCTAAAAAAAAAAAAAAGAATTATCATTTTAAAAAATTTTCTATGATCAGTGTCTTGACTCATACATAGCAGCATTATAACAGCAGCAGTATGAAGATATAAAAAAAAACGAAAGGTCCAAAATATGACCCCTTTTCCCCTTCGCTTCCCTTCCTTATTCGGTTAAGTCCACCCCCTAGAAAAAAAAAAGTCTGCTGGGCTCCTACACACACGCATGCTCGAGCGCACGCATGCACACACGCACAAGCCACTCATAAATTAACGAATTTTCAACCACATGTTACATATTCGCCTAAAAAGTTAAACCACAAATATTTACTTATATTGTTTAATATGTCTTTATTAGGGATACACCAAAATTCGACGGCTTTTCATTTTAAAAACGAATTAAAATTAATTAAATCGATTATTTAAGGTCAATTTTTTGTCTAAGTTGAAAATTAGTAATATCATGAGCATCAGTAAAAAAAATTTTTTTTAATTACACATGTAATCTATTTTTAATATATTTAAAACGATTTTTTCGGTCAATTTCGATCGCCTATGGCCGTAAATTTTGTTTAAAGATGGCATAAAATCCGTGTTAACAAAATAAATTTGATATTCTCGATTGAACAAAAAAATACCAAAAATCAGGGAATTATTCGATTTTAATTAAATTTTCAGTATTAATTTATCAATGAATGAATTTTATAATGCATCAGTTATTTTATTTCAAAACTTTAATTAGGTATTTCTGCTATGATAAATTAATATATATAAAATTCAATTAAAATATGAGCAGCATGATGTTAAGTTTAAAATATCATATTATTAGATTCTAAATTTGTTTTTTAAATAACTATTTTACTTTAATCACCCATATTTTCTTGGTCGAAAACTGTATTGGAAATTTAGCGGTCCCCTTTTAAACGGAACATACACACACACACACACACACACACACACACACGCACACACACACACACACACACATATATATAATATATATATATATATATATATATATATATATATATATATATATATATATATATATATATTAATAAGATAATTGGCAATTAAATAATTATCGAAATGAGTAAAAAAAAAAATCTCCAAAAATTATTTTTTCAGTTTTTATTTTCATTTTATTTTCCGATTTTCGGTACTTATTTACTACCAGAGCAAGATTCGCCACTTTTCGCCAACCCCACCAAATTTTGAGAGCTAAAAATCGACATAACTCCGCCAATTTTTGGAATTGGAAGCTCAAATTTCGGGTATTGTCTAACGTTAACATAGTCCACACCTGGAAAAAAAAGTTTGCAAGCCACCTAGGTAAACTGTTAAAGAAACTTAGGGAATCAAATTTAATTTCTGAAGATGATGTTGCCGTATTATCTTTCTATTAACATCCTTTTTAGTCTGTTAAAATCAGAGTCGGATTTAGACCTTGGAGATCCCGGGGTACTTTTGGTTAGAAGGCCGTTTATGTTGCCGCAGCATTTGTTACATAATCTATGCGGTTGCATAAGATTATTGTCAATCCCCTGTAATTCTGAGGGGATGACCCTTTTCATACCATGGCCGAGTCCTTCCACGGAAAATTACAGAAGCCCGCCAAAATACGTGAAGTCACGTGGGACCTGTTCGGTCCCCAGTTTACAGTTAGACGTCAGACAGAGCAGTCGGCCATTTTAGGTCCTGCCCAAAACTGGAACTCACGCGCGCTATGTTAGTTAGAGGATTATGTATAGTTAAGGAAATAAAAGTTTGGATAATTAATATGTTCTTGTGGTTAATGAATGTCTTGGTAACAAGACTAAGAAATGACGACCAGCCAGCAAGAACATAGTAACAGAAAACCAGACCAAAGTCCCCAAGTCAACTCCAGACGCAAGATCTTAGAAGATGCCAGACCAAGTCAAGATGATAGAAGAAATACCAAAGACGATCAGAAGCAAAGCCGGCCAGAAGAAAATACGACCGGATATAGAAGAAAGAAAGAGATATATAACATTATAATCATTTAGTGCCAGTGAAGAAGGCACATTGATATTAGATTGGATACACGGGAAATACACGAGAAATAAATCAATTGAAGCGAATTTATTAAAAGAAAAAATATATAAATTAGGCTACAAAGAAAATGTTTGCTTTGATTTTTCTTAATTATATTGACTGTAATAATTAGCTTTACTACATTTTTCATTTTGCATTATACGACAAAGGGATATAATTAATTCCACTTTGCAGCAAATCAACATTATTTTTTCAATAAGAAAATTAATTGATTAATTAATTTAATTTTAGGTTTTATATAGGAAGCCTGTTGCCCTTCTGGTAGCGGGTCCAGAGCAAGTGCCCTCTTTGTCACCTTATAGATCCAACCCTGCTTAAAATCAATCTTTCTTAGCTAGTTTGCTAATTATTTAGCTATTATCTTTCAAATAGTTAGCTTTGTTTCTATCTACCTACCTATCTATCCAGGTAACTAATTAGCTGGATATATATATATATATATATATATATATATATATATATTATATATATGTGTGTGTGTGTGTGTGTGTGTGTGTGTGTGTGTGTGTGTGTGAACCTACGGAGATAGATATGCACAGACTACGATACATAGATAGATAGATAGATAGATAGATAGATAGTTTCCAAATTTAACGCATACAAAGCATCCATCATTTTTTATCCACATAAATTTCAGTTTTGAAGAAGGTTTCCATAGTAAACAAAAGTGTTCGAAAATCGACTATAAATTTCCATTCATCATAACATCCCGAGTTTGTTTCTACATTTTCTATAGATAGATAGATAGATAGATAGATAGATTGAAGCAAAGTTAATTATCTAAATAAGCAATCATAGTTATATACAGAGAATAAAATCAGCAAGTTTATTTAAGACTGAATGAGACATTGTAACACAACCATTTTGGTTCGGGGTCAGATAGATAGATAGATAGATAGATATAGACAGAGGATGATTTCCCATATTTATTGGAACTATAATCTAATTAACTATTATTCAATTAAAAGATTGCTGGCGTCTACCTAGCCAAAGGCATTTCGTAAACCATTCCGTTTTAATTCAGAACGTTTCTTAAAAGGTTTACATTAAAGGAGAAGATTTGTTTCACATCAGAGAAGGAAAAATAACATTGATGAAATTTCCGCTATTTTATCAAGGCCAAGAAAGAGGAAACATTAATTACGGGAATCATCATCATCATCATCATCATCATCATCCTGATGTCGCACATGTAGCACGGATATCTATTACAATCTCTCACCAACCCTCCCAATCATTCATTGTCCTCGGGAGGTCTTCTGTGCTGCATCCAACGTCCGCACAGAGCCGGTCAATGTAGGATCCTTGCTGGATGGCCCTCACTGGTGTACCCACGGGAGAACGTTGTTTATGATTTTGTTCTTGCTTCTTCAGATGTGTCCAGCATGTCTTGTTCGTCTCACTCAGATGGTTTGTGTGATAGGGGGCAGGTGGCCATACAGAACATTGGGATATCGAGAGCCAAATATCCTGCCTAAAACATAACTTGTGGGTCTATATATGGAAATCTGATCTCACTGACAAGCTAAAGCGACAATTCTTCCAGGCTGTGGTTATATCAGTACTGCTGTATGGCTGCACCACCTGGACCCTAACAAAGCGCATTGAGAATAAACTAGATGGGACATGCACAGGAATGTTGCGTGCAGTCCTGAACAAGTCGGGGAAGCAGCACCCCACAGAGAACCAACTAAATGGTCGCCTGCCCCGCATCGGATGGACTAAGCATACAGGACACTGCTAGAGAAGCGAGGACGAGCTCATAAGCGACGTTCTCCTGTGGAAACCAACACATGGACATGCTAACGTAGGACGCCCACTAAGGACCTACATTGACCAACTATGCGAGGATTTTGGATGCTGCGCAGAGGACCTCCCAGGGTCAATGAGTGATAGGGAAGGTTGGCGAGAGATTGTCATGGATATCCGTGCTGCTTGCGTGACATGATGATGGTGATGATGATGGTGATGATGATGATGATGATGATATAGATAAGCAAATAGACAGATAGGTTTTTTAGATAGATAGGGTCAGAACTAGATAGTTATGAATATATTAAGATAGATAGATAGATAGATCCACCAGAGATAGATAGACCCGACATAGATAGATAGATGGATAGATAGATACGAAGTCATAAATTCGTATATTTCTTTGAACTATAATGAGTTAATTAAAAGATTGCTGGCGTCTACATGGCCAACGGCATTTTTATCTCCTTTCATTTTCAATCCTTAACGTTTCTTAAAAGGTTTACATTAAAAGAGAAGATTCGTTTTCATCAGAGAAGCAAAACGTCATTGATGAAGTTCCCATCATTTTATCAAAGCCACTAAACATAAAAAAAATTAATGACGAGTTATAAAATATGAATGAACATAAATATACAATAAAAACCCAGAACATTAAGATATTGAGAGCCGAATATGCTGCCTAAAATATATATTTGTCTGGATTTTTTTTCGAATGAATTAATGTAATTAAAATTAAATTACATGTAATTTAATTTTAATTCTAATCCACCTTAATCAAACATAAAATTTTGAATCATTAACCCTACCAGATCCAACCTTTTTCCAGAAAAAAAATACCACACCTCAAACATTTAATAAATAATTAATAAGTTAACAACATTACTACATAACACTTTACTGTATTACGTATAAACAACAAAAAACACGTGACAACAAGCCCAACAGCAACCATATTATATTCATACCCTTAAACCTCACCTGTACCTACAAACTTATATTTGCATGCATACATATATGTGCGTTCATATATACATATCCAAATATAGCCCGTCCACTTTTAAATAAACTTCGTTTCCCTCTATAAGTAATATTTTATATACACATAATATATATATATATATATATATATATATATATATATATATATGTATATGGAGAAAGTAGACAAACACGGGATGTTATGGAAACTGGATGTTTATTGTCGACGATGCAACATTTCGGCCATTTAGACCATCATCAGGACCAAAAGCCCAGTTCTAGCTTCAATGAAGGACATTTTCAGAATGGTGAAAAACAGTAGGTTGTTAGTAGGGGCAGGGGTGGCTGGAGGGATGGGTAGTGGATTTTCTTCCCTCTAAATGGGGAGTGTTATATGGAGATGCAGGTGTTATATATCCACTATCCCCCCAGCCACCCCTGCCCCTACTGACAACCTACTGTTTTTCACCATTCTGAAAATGTCCTTCATTGAAGCTAGAACTGGGCTTTTGGTCCTGATGATGGTCTAAATGGCCGAAACATTGCATCGTCGACAATAAACATCCAGTTTCCATAACATCCCGTGTTTGTCTACTTTTCTCCACATATTGTCGGATTAACCTCCTCACATTTCTCCCATATATATATATATATATATAATATATATATATATATATATATATACATTATTTTTTTTTTAATTTTGTTTTTAAATTTTAATTTTTATATTTATCTATTCTTAATTTATATTAGGCCTTTTAATAATAATATTAAATCACCCAGATTATAATACTCCTCCACGCGTATTCACTTCACATTAGCTTCAATTAAAATAAATAAAATAATAAATTTGAATAAATAAATTTAAACATATTTTAACAAAACCACATTTATTCACCATGCATTGTCCTTTAATTTTATTATTAATTTGCTTTAAACCTTAATTATAATAACAAAATTACCGAGATTATAATACACCCCAATGCGTATAACCATACTCACTTCATAATATGTTCAATCAAAACAAAACAAAATAAATAGATTTAAACATATTTTTTTTTAATGGAACCGCTTTTAAGCATTATGACCCATACAGTTGTTAGACAGCCGTAATCTAGTAAAAACATTAACACAAAACGATTCACCTCCATTGTTTACATTTTGAACCTTACGAAAAATCAACTTCCGGTGTGAGAACATTTAAATCGAAAACCAACGTTCCCCATAACGAACAGTTTAACGCAATGAACACACACGTGTAATCGACTGCAATTAATCGGTATCTCGATTAATTCAGTGGATTTAACCCTGAAGATCCTTATGGTGAAACTCGAGTAGGTTATCACTTGTACCCATTTTATAATATATATATATATATATATATATATAGTAATCATGCAAATTAAGCAGTTAACTTGCTTAGATGATCAGAATTTGGATTTTAACCAGTATTCTAACATAAAAGAAAAATGCCCGACTACTTCAGCCACTAAGTAGAACGTAAATATGCTTGAAATTATACATTTACTCGCAGCTGTGTGTTAATACACGCATCTGTGTGTTTCCCTTAACGGTTATCATTGTAGGAAATGAAATGGAAATTGTAAATGGAATCGCTAATGCCATTGCAATAGACATAAATCATTTCCTCCCCTCCCTAAGCTATGGGTAAATAGTAGGGCGGATTTGGTTCTTTAGTTTTGGATAGGCAACTAGTCTTGAAGAAGGAAAACTCTGAATTCAAACCAGCTTTACTCCACTTAAAAATCAACCTTGTGCCACATCCTGCCTGTGGTGAGGGTGTTGTGGAAGTACATTCATTAGGATACGTGATTTAATGAGCCTACGGCGTGCATGCCGACGTGCTTGGGTGATTTCATCAGTTTAATTAAAAACGGACATTCTTGCATCTAAACTTTCAGGTTAACCTATTCGTTTGCCATTTATGTATCTTTTCATGAGCAAAAATATTCACGAAACTGAACACTAGTTGCATCCAGCTGTCGATATCTACACGTAAATTCATCAAAAGATTTATTGTAAAATATGTCTAAAGATTTATAACTCAAACATATACGTATATATACTGATATATACTTATGTATGTGAAGAAAAGGAAGTCAATCCGACGGTATGTAGTATATCAAGAAAGAATGAAAAAACACAGGTTTAAATGAGTTAAGTGGTGAATTTATTGGTCGACGCTGCAGTGTTTCGATCTATTAATTAGATCATCTTCAGGGCATTTGTTGATATAAAGATTTATACACACACGAGCAACCACACACCAAAAAATGCACAATGCTTTCTTGTCGATACACACACTTACACAATCCCATACTCACACCGTAAAAGAGAATATTTGACGTCATATTTCAAACCGTCTCCTTTTTTCAAACCTCAAATTTTAAACAGACTGAATAACAAGGACTACCACTCGCTTTTCTCGTTATTCTATGATAAAAAATATTATTACCTTCCATATACCAACAAATGCCCTGAAGATGATCTAATTAATATATCGAAACACTGCGGTGTCGGCCAATAAAATCACCACTTAACTCATTAGGTGTGCATGAACAAAAAGAAGAAGAAAGGACTCAAGACTTGTTTCTCTCTTTCACTGTAGAACCCGTTTTTTCGTTGAGATCTATTCTTCATTCGCGTCTCCAATGTTGTTTTCTCTAAGTGCAGCCCTTTTTTTTTTTCTGTCGAAGTCAAGCTTTCCTTCGCACTGTTAGACGTCGTTCTTCTCTTTCTTCCTTTCCTTCAAAGTCCTTAGATAGCCGTTTTAAAAAATGTCAAAAATAAACAAACAAATAAACAAAACGTCCGTGACAATCACAAACTTCACCAATAACAATAGTGCTGTGCATCATTTCCCTCTTTATCTTTTATCACATCCTCCTCACTCCATAATTCCTTTGTTTCTGCTCTCGCTTACTAGTTAAGCCTTTTGCTATGTTTATTGCCCGGTCCCTCTCAAGGGAAATGCCGACGAAAAAAACATACATTTTTTGCACTGTCTATTGCATCAGCTTCGGTTTGTGCGTGGCTCCGCACGTTAATAAGACATCATGTCAATTCTGTCAGGGCGAAGGTTTGGAAAATAAATTCTATTCAAGCGACTTTTTCTCTACTCACCAGTTATTTTTTGTCCTCGCGTCGAAGTTTAAACAGTTATGTATTTCTCTTTCTAGGAGAAATAGTTGAATAGTTTCGGAGTTCTTGTAGAAGTATCTGTAACAGTTTTGACCATTAGCAACAGTTAAATACATTAAGCTCGGAACACTATGGCAAGGTTTACTTCCGTCCAGACTGACCGCCCTGTCGGCGGGGAGTTAGAATGCACTGACTGCATCTCTGCAGAGGGGTAAGACTCCCCCAATGGGGCCACCTGTGTGCCGTGGGTGGCGACCCGTGGTGGTTAAGGATAGAACCCAGGTGGATGAGCAGTTCATGACCTGCAACACTCCACTTGGCTCTTACTTGGGCTAGACGGGCGGTCGGAGATCAATCGGCTGGTCACGTCAAGCCCTAGCACCTATATAATTTTCCAACCCTATTGCCCTTATGGCAAGCCCCAGTCCCTTTTTATCATATGGGTGCTAGAAGGCGGTGACGGAGGGTCTACATGTCCTGGGAATGACGTTAAACTCTGTCTGATGGAGAGGTTATAGTTTTGGAGGTTTGGGGAATGTGGAGCACCCCTTCATCACCATTGCTCCCTGGTCCATTCTGACCCGGAGTGGTAGTACCTGTTAGGGTCCCATCTATGGGTTAAATAGATTGTATTATGCATTAAGAATGAATTTATTTCACAACTTTGTCGGCATTAAATGACTCACCGAGGTTGATATGCCGTAAAACAAAACAAACCAAACCAGACTCTGAACGGACCCTAAAAGTTATTTGAATTATCTGCCCCTGGCACCAGAGGGCGAATCGCCAATATAGGATATTTGCGTCTAAATTAAATTCCATGACGAAAGTCACTTATCGTGTTTGGCAGTCAACCAGCGAGTCGTGTTTTCCTGTGCTCCCTTTACCTTCCAAAACCCTCAGCAAGATAAGTCTTGCAGCAAGCGCCATCAAGTTTTCAACCTTTTTGTACATTTTTGAATATATGTTTTTTTTATCTTCAATTGTTGTTCTTGTCTTCTTCATCCGAATTAACTGCTTGTAACTTGGGAAATTATATGAGCCCCGCGAATTCTTATAAATAATTAAGAATTTCTTTAATAAATCTTTAAAAAATCACGTCTATTATCATTTTTAAAACTCTTCTTTTCTTTTTTTAGAAATTCTTTATATTATAAAATACATTATCCTTAAAAAAACATTTTCGTATACTGATATGTGGAAAAATAATAAATCTGAAAAATAAAAGTCGGGAACATGATTTATTAGTATTTAATAATTATTGTTGCTTCGATTATTAAATATATATAGAATATATGTGTATGATATTAATCAACATATTCAAATATCGCCTGATGATGCTGGAATATTCAAAGCATTCGAACACTCACTCGCTCACTCATCACACACGTGGTTTGTTTTATTTATTTATTTTTTTTTTTTTTGTCCAATAGCAAATACCGTAGTGTTACCTAAAATTTCGGGAAATTTCACCATGGTAAATTCAATTACCTAGTCAACTTCGAAGTAATCTTTACATACGAGTTTGTAAAGAATAGTCACAAAATTCCATACAAAATTTAATTCATTCTCACTGTGTCTATTCGAACTTTTGAGTAGTAGCCTTTTCACATAGATTTTTAGTCAATAATTTAATAATCAACCCGCCAAGTTTTATCAATTAATATATATATTAAAGTTTCCATATCTAAGTAAAATCGTTAGTCGTTTCTTTCCGTATCTATACATTGTATATATTATATGTAGAATCTCTATATTTGGGATACAGGGTATTATTCTTGAAAAACAAAAACAAGAATATTATTCTTAATAAAACCTTCAATACAATTAAGAGAAATTACAATTTAATTTCCCACTGTGGCAGAATCGTCTGCGGTTCGCCCGGTTTCGTTTACTAAACGACCTCATTCCCACGTTGTGATTATTTTTATGAAAAGATTAGTCGGTTACAGACTTTGGTCGAAAATCTATAAACCACGGGACAGCTCCACAAAGAAAAGAAAAGGAAGCAAACGAACCTGAGAATACATTTGTATTGTCATTTTTATATACTCTACTGGATTATACTGATGCAAGCGTGGGATATTTCACTCTTCAACCTAAAAGGAGTAAACCATTGACTCAAACTGTTCAATCCAACGGCCAAATCAACTACCACTAATCTAAACCACCTCTACTTTGTCCTTATCCTGACTGTTCCCCAGTTTATATGGTCATAGCTTTCGGATAAGAAAACCAGCTGTCTATCAGGTGGCTTGTAACCTGTTGTGTGTGTGTGCGGTGTATTTGGTCAGTCCTAACACCATGATTGTGTGTGTGTTAGGACTGACCAAATACACCGCACACACACACAACAGGTTACAAGCCACCTGATAGACAGTAAATTCACACACCCGCACCCATAAACAATCAAGCAATATCTGGAATGTTAGTCTCAGACACATAGCAATAAAAAAAGAGATCAGATGATCCTGTTAATAAGCAAACTAACAAAAAAAAAATAAATAAATAAAATAAAATAAAAATAAAACCCTGCTTAGAGGTGAATCCAGTCTGGAATAATAATTAAAATAAAATAAAAAGAAATGATCAGACACACAGACATAAGCACCACGCACGCACACATACGCTTACATTTACACACACAAGCACGCGCACACACACACTTACACACACAAACACACACATAAGCAAGCACCCCAACCATACACATACACACACAGAATTTGGAAGAACCAAGACAGAACGAATCTAGCAGCCGCTAGGACAACTTCAGTTCCAGTATTCTTCTGAGGATGGGAATTTCGTCCCGAAATATTGAGAAATAAATGACAGGTTAACAAAAAACATCATAGTTACCTTCTTTTTTCTTTACACTCGCATTGTGACAGCCTTCAAAACCAACCAACAAACCAATATATACACAATGCTTCAAGCAAATTACAAAACCCTTTTATATATATATATATATATATATATATATATATATATATATATAGAGAGAGAGAGAGAGAGAGAGAGAGAGAGAGAGAGTGGGGGAGAGAGTAAAGTCGGCGGAGTAGTCTATTGTCAGTATCTATCTAAGGGGTGTATCCCTTTTTTGCTAGCGCTAGGCCAGGGACATTGTTTTTGCTGAGGTGGAGACCCACACTTAGCGCCAGCCAGACACTTTATCACACAGATCAGAATACCCAAGCTGTGTTAATTATGTGCTTAACCGGGAACCTTGCAATTATGTGTGGGGGGATGCACATTGAGTTTTATATAAGTGGTTTATAGACAGAAACAAAAGGATACGACGTGCACGTCTATAAACTATAAAATGGATGCATTATGGACAATATTTATAGGGGTGGTCTCCGTGGCGTAGGGGATAACGTGCTTGTCTGTCACATCGCAGTTTGTGAGTTCAAATTTCAGTGTCGCTATTGCGTTCACTTTCGGACTAATACATTTGAGAAAGGTATGAACAACCTCATCATTCTATTCTTCTTAAAAGCTTAGGCATTAAATAACCCACGAAAGTTGATATAACATTAAACAAAGAAACCGAAAGTGAAACAAAATTTATAGTTGTTATTGACAGATTTTCTCAGCTTTGAAAGCAGCGGTAGGATTTTGAATTTCCATAAATTTAACCAATACAGTCATTTACATTGTTTTAAAGTTTAATATTTCATCATTGTATTTATTTAATCAAAATATCTACAATGAAGATTATTTCAATCCAAACGTGATTTCTATGGTTTAGCGTGAATTTACATTTTCGATCTGTCATGAAACGTTTGCATCTTTAAGTCCCTGTTGTCAGTACCGTTGAACCATAACTTAACTCTTTGCTTACCAAATTTAGTAGATGCATATATATTTCTCCTGTGACTTTTGCTTCGTTCTATTCGGTAAATCATACAGGGTGATCCCCCCCCCCCAAAAAAAAACAGAACCCAAATAAATTTTATTTAATCTTATCAACGTCTAAGAAACTTGTTGGACTTAATCTTCAGTCTTTGTACAATCATTTATAAATAATATTCTAAGCACCAAGTTGACTGTATATTCTGAAAGAAAAAAATTAACAGTTTTACAACAAAATTTGTGGGTTCTTTTTTTTCTCTCCTTTGGTGGGTGGGGGGAGGTCACCATGTATATCAAAATCTCTCCATCAAAAAAATAAAGTAATTATTTTTTCTCTTATTTTTGTTTTTATGAATTCTTTTAAGTTCCCCAAAATTTTGGATTGCATTTCGAAAATCATCAAAGAATGTGAAGCCGACATGATCTTTTTTTTAAATCTTCAAGACATAGAGTAGAAAAAAATGCGAACATTTTTTAATGTTAATTTTCAACGCTGACAAACGCCCCCTACTTAAAAGATTGGTGCAACACAACCTTCCTACTCTACATCCTTCCGCTCTAATTTGAATTTTTGCCGGATTAAGCCAAGCTGTTTTTTTATTAAAAAGAAAAAAGAAAAATTAAGGTGGCATTCATACATTTTGAAAAAAAAAAGTATGCTTAAGAGATTTTTGGTGAATTACTCACACTCGTTTCAAGTTTGAAATTCTTTCTAATAAAAATAGAAATACAATAAAATAAAATAAAAAACTAGAATTGCTGAGAAAAAGGATTTTTAATTATCATGGTCGATTTCATATTTAAGAGAATTTTATGTCAAGAACAACATCTTTTTTTCTTTTTTTTTTTTTCTCTTTTTTTTTTTTTTTTTTTTTTTTGCTTTAGACGTCAATTAAACAGACTTAAACTATCGAGCGGAAGTGATACAACACACATGGCACGGATTTTTGGCGCCAACAAAAAGTAAATATTAACTCCTATGCATATATGCATTTAAATCCTTATTTAGACAATCCAATAATATATATATATGGTTGAAAATAGAAAATGCGGATAAAACAACTCAACAACTAATTTCAAATGATATTTTGCCTTGTGGATCTTTTTCGAAAAAGCTACGCAAATGACCAAGGCAAAATATCATTTGAAATTGTGTTGTTTTATCCCAATTTGTCACCTATTTTCAATCACATTTTGTTGGATTTACCCAATCCTTTATTTCTCATTATATATATATATATATATATATATATATATATATATATATATATATATATCCTTTACTCCTGATATATATGTGTGTGTGTCTTTGTGTAACTGTGTGTGTGCGCGTGTATGTATATCTATGTAACATGCATATCTAAATACGTATAAAATGTGTTGTTATGGGTAAAACGGACGAAAATCAGATATTTTATATGAAAAATATCCGCTAAAGGTTTTAAATTTCACTATGAAATGTCTATTAGAAATATTAGATGCAAAGTAATCTATGCTGCAATCATTTAGATTTTGTTTTTAATTATCTTCACGAATATAAATAAAATCCTCGTTATTTTTGCTCAAAAAGCAGGCTCTGATAATAGCAAGACTGTATAGACATTTACTTTTTCATTCATTATTATATTTTTTATAGTTTTCTCCGGACATACACACCAACTGTCCTTTATATATGTATAGATGGAACATTTCATTAGACCGCTTGGAGAACTCAATGTATGATAATTATATAAAGAACAATATTTGTAAACTTGAAATAAGAAAAATTCGGTCGAGTTGGCAGTTTCAAGTATTTTATCTAATACCAATAATTTGCAAGTAAGTATATGATTTCAGGAAACTGATAATAATCTCTAGATTTCAAGTCTTTCTAACATCATTAATGATTATTTTGATGGGTCTTATTCCTCAACAGAGAACGGAGAAGTGAGGCTATATTGATCTTTATATCTAGTGTCTGTCTCTTTAGAGAGAGACAGAAAGATTTTAAAAACTATTATTTTGCTGCGAGTGGAAGCTAAAATATCCCAGATATATATTAACCCAACCCATAAGTTACGAGCAGTACGTGACACAAGGCCATTTTTAAGCAGAGTACAGCTGGTTTGAATTCAGCGTTTTCCTTCTTATAGACTGATCGCTTTGTCCAGGCTAAAGAACTCTGTCCTAGTATTCAGCCATAGCTGTGGGAGAACTGATGGATTCATGCTTGTTTCAAGTGAACTGCAAACAGATTCATCCAGGATTTGAACTCGGATCGCCAATTCCACTTCCTAAACTCACCTCCAGAAAAATAATCGGATCAAGTAACCAATAGTAACCAAAATTAGTGTCTTTGATTTGTATGAAATTATGTCAATTGTGTTACACAATCTTTTGGGTATATATTTGTATAACAATTTCCAACGACGCATATTTTATTGTTTCCAACGACGCATATTATATGATGGGAGACTTCTGCTGGATGCTCTTGCGTGACATCCCGGAGGCAAAATACAGCAGACCATCTAAGAAAACACATTTCTAACTGTCTGTGGCACTATGAATTGTGAACATTGTGTCATCCAAGTATATTTATTCCGTCAATGTTCTTTATCTATCCTGTTTTATCTGTAATAAGCTGCTGCAAATAAGTGCGTATATACTCTGTATATACTAAAATGAGACTATTTAAAAGACAGAATACTAGAGGTGATAGAGCAAAACTGTTTATAAATTTGAATTCAGCACACCCAAATTAGTAAAAAACACCTATTCACATTCTTACCTCAGACAAAAAATATTTTTTGTAAACCAGTGTAATTTATAAATAATATTCTAAGCACCAAGTTGACTGTATATTCTGAATGAAAAAATAATAAAATTAACAGTTTTATAACAAAATTTGTGGGTTCTTTTTTTCTCTCCTTTGGTGGGCGGGGGGTCACCCTGTATATCAAAATCTCTCCATCAAAAAAAATAAAGTAATTAATTTTTCTATTATTTTGGTTTGATGTAAAAAAAATCGTGTTGTTGATTTTGTTTACTAACAACCGGTGAAAAGCAAAATTTCGTTCCAATGAAGACAGTTCGCAACTGGGGTGCCTATTGATAACTTGATTCAAATAATCCCTGATAAACAACTACAATGTACCTAGAAGCCAAACACTTTCAATCAATGGGTAAACGGTGTCTTGGAAAATAAACAAGAAGAAAATAACTCTTACATAATGCGTAATATTATAATATAATGCTTGTATAATGAGAATACAAAACTAAAACAAAGACAGTATCACTGTTGTTAGACTCTGAGTCTTGTTTCTATGGAATTCATGTTATTTGTCCGTATTCGTTGTGTGTGGTCAGAATGTGGTAAATAGATTTTAAGAAACGTTTAAAGGAGAAAGAATAGAGTGAAAAAAAAAAAGCATTACATAAACAAACAGATTTGGGATCAGCGGTGTGAACTAACTGTGATGGGTAGTCGCGTTGCGGGGTAGAGTTGACAGATGAAGCACGGGGTACTGCTTGCTATCCAACAGCGACCCACAAAGACCGATACAATGAAACTGTTGACTCGCTTCACGTACCGCATCTGGTTTTATATGAAGCAACATTTCTACCACCCGAGATGATAACAAGCTATTTTTTTAAGACTGGGGAATTCTGTCTCATGGGGTGAAAGAAACAGTTTTTTTTTTTGTTGTTTTTGTTTTTTAATTCGTTGATTCGGTTTCGAGGCAAAGCACCGGTATCTTAGTCATGGGATTGTTTTATTCCATTATCTGCTTGGTCCGCTTTTGTGTACTTTTTGCTCCCGACTAGACCATTGGGGTTCCTAAATATGGTGGGCAGGGGAACCCTTGAAAATCTTTAAACCATGCCTATAGAAGATGCCAGGGTATTGTTATATATGTATTCTTTTATAATTTACAACAGAAGTGATCCCAATAAAAAAATTGAAACTGTGATACCCATGTGGTCATCATCATCCTCCTCATTATTATTATTATTATTATTATTATTATTATTATTATCTATTTATTTATTTATTTATTTATTATGCTTCCTGGGCATCTCTCTTTTTTATCTTTTCACATCAATCTTTAAAAATAGTGATAAACTTTGCACAGACCATCATCATCATCATCATCATCAAGACGTGCTGCTAGCACGGATTCCCATCACTCTCACCATCCGTCCATATCGGAAAACGCTTCTGACAAGTCTTCCACACGGCATCCAGTCCACACAGATTTAATGAATGTTAGTCTTTATAAAAATAAAATCCTGCTTTGTAATTTATCCGAAAATTCACCCTTAAGTTATTTTCTTCCCATTATTTGTGAAATCGTTCAATTCAATTTATGTTGTTTTTTATTTACACTATTACTGTTTTTTATTTGATTAGGTAAGTTTTCCCAAAAATATATTCCTCTATTAACAAAGTGGTTAATAAACTATTTTTTTTAAATATGCCATAGCAGTAAATTTCCAGTTCGAGAAAAAAATTGTTTGAACAGTATTAAAAAGTGTTGAATTTATTCATTAATTTTATTATTTATTTATTACTTTTACATTTCTTAATTCTTTAAATTTAGTATATAAAATCAGATTATAAAATTATTTGGTGCCGTTATAGTATGTGGCCTACCTTTTTGATTCTGTTATAGTATGTGGCCTACTCGGTTTGAATGTGGCCTACCTCAGTAAGAGTATATTTATAGATATAACTAGTAGGCAATTTATTAAAACTAATTATTTTTCACATATATTCAATTTCAAGAAATGCAATTCAGTCATAAGCTGTATGTAGTAATTAAGAATAATTAAAACAGAATTTATCCCTGATTTACATGAATCAGAGATCTATTTAATTCTAAAATACTGAAATAGGGTTAGGGTTAGGGTTAGGGTTAGCAGTTATTATTATAGCTTTATAATATGCGTTTTATGGTAGGCCACATACTATAAGGGAGACATGATTTCGTAGGCCACATTCAAAAGGTAGACCACATACTACAATGGTACCAATTATTTTTACTACCTCATCATGTACTGACGTAGAAAATAATGACAAAAAAAACAAATAAAAATGCATCAGTAATTATTGTATCGAGATGAATGCATTTTCGCTGAGTACATTTGGTTGCCAGGTCATTATTTTTTTTTTTTTATTGATTGTCAGATTTTGATGGCATTTCAATCTGTCTAGAGTTATTCTATGCCTAGATTTTCAGGAATCGCGTTTATTGTACATTTATTATTAGTTACTTGAAACCATGTAACTGTATGTAAACAAATGGCTATTCAATGTCAAATCATCCAGGCCATGTCACCCACCCTCTTCTATTTTTCTGAAATTTTGTCCAAGTGTGGATTATGATAAAGTTAGCCAATTCCCAAAATTTGCGGAGTTATGTCGATTTTCAGCTCTCCAATTTTTTTTTTTTTTTTTTTTTGGGGGGGGGGAAATGGCGACTTTTTGTGACCTATTTTGTCTGTAAAATGAGTTCTAGAGCTTCCCTACAACTAAAAATGGGTTTATAAAAGCATTTCTGCCCAAGGAATTCAAAAATGCAACAAAAATGTCTTAAAGTAAACTAATTTTAAGTTATATCTGATTTCTGATCTTTTCATAGCAAGATCAATATCCCGATGTGGCACTGCATCTACGACAACAATTTTTCTATTATTTTTTCACATATATTGAACATTTTTGGTACAAAACGTTGCCATTTTTCGCCGACCCCACCAAATTTGGAGAGCTAAAAATTGACATAACTCCGCCAATTTTTGGAATTGAAAGCTTACATTTTGGGGATCGTCTAACGTTAACATAGTCCATACCTGGAAAGAAATTCAGAAAAATTGAAGTGGGTGGGCGACAATTTTACTTTTTTCTGTGTGATTTGACATGGAATTACCCTATTATTAAATAGAAATAATTACTTGAAACCATTTAATAATTAGTATTATATAGGAACTAGCAGGATCTGTGGATATATCACACTATGATAATCTAATTATTACAACGTTTGATTGATTTACTTAAGAGCTATTGCAAATAGTTCAATATGTAAAAAGTATAATAATCTTGATTTAACTCTCTCTCTCTCTCTCTCTCTCTCTCTCTCTCTCTCTCTCTCTCTCTCTCTCTCTCTCTCTCTCTCTCTCTCTTGTTTTTTCTTCCTTTCCTTCTTTTCATAATCGATTGAAACAGATTAGCGTTATTGTTTTGGTATCCCCCCCTCACTATATATTTCTCCTACTCTGTTCTTTCTCTCTTATATTTTTTGTGTAGCATCTCCTTTTTTATATAATAAAAACTGAATGGTCCATTATTAAAGTGTAAATATAGATATAGAATAAATGCAATTCCCTAAGCTCTATACATAAAATAACCCCAATTGAGCTGACCTGCCTTAAAAATCACTCAATCACACTAAATATATCTACTATGAGATGAGACAGGTAGTAGATATTTATTCAATCGGTTCGACACGAGTATGATGGGGCATACCAGCAAGAATTGAATCCGCTTTTCAATCATAATAGACATGGGAGATAAGTTTGTTAACCATTACATCATGATTGGATGCCCCTTTTATGCTTACAGCACCTGGTATTCCAAAGCGATGGAAAAGATGTAGTCTGCTTTATTTTTTAATTTCCGTTGACGTAAGCAAATTTTATGATAGTTAAAGTTTGTCTAAAAATGAAAGCCCTGTCGTCTGGGGCTTTAGAATATACCGATTGCACCTCTGCAGAGGGGTAAGAACCCCCAATGGAGCAAGCAGTTGGTCGTGGGTGGCGACCTGTGATGTTTAATCCTGGTGGATAAGCAGTCTATGATATACAACACTCCACTTAAACCCACACCTAGGCTAGACGGGTGGTCGGATCAATAGGCTGATCAAGCCCTAGCACCTATATGATTGCCCTAACCCTATTGCCCTTATGGCAAACCCTAACCCTTTTTATCATATGGGTGCTAGAAGGTGGTGGCTGAGGGTCTTCATTTCCTGGGTATGACGTTAAATTCTATCTGATGGTGAAGTTCCAGTTCTGGAGGTTTTGAGAATGTGGAGCACCCCTTCATCACCACTGCTCCCAGGTCTACTCTGACCCGGAATGATAGTGCCTGTTATGGTCCCATCTATGGGTTAAATAGAAAAATGTGTTTATAAAACATTTGAGTATCCGTTAAGAATTAATTTGTTTCAAAACCTTATCGACATTAAATGACCCACTGAAATTGATACGCCGTAAAAAAAAACAACGAAAACAGAATTACTGACGTCATAATAGTTAAACTAAGCCTCAGTTAATGGTTACTGAATCCGGTTTGCAATTCACTGCCAGTGGGTTTGATTCGCAATAGTTTACTCACTATTTGATGTGAGTACACTTCTGCACTCACCTCAAATATTTTTTATTCATCAAAATGGTTACACAGGTGCACGACACATCTTGGCATATAGCCGGAAGTTTTATAGGGGAGGTGATAAAGATGGTTATACTGTTACAGGGTTCTAACTAGCTAGGTACACTCGCCGACCGATTCATCCAATGGTTATACTGTTACATGGTTCTAACTAGCTAGGTACACTCGCCGACCGATTCATCCAAAAATAAACGCTTGCATTCTTTCATGTGCAGCCTACTTTCACCAAAATACCACATTCTCTCTATGGCTTTATTCTACTTAAGATATCCCAATTCGATTTGCACGCAGAACGTGCTTCGAATGAATTTTTGGCGATGGAGGGGTTGAGTAAAATCAAAACAAATCCCAAGAAACTGAAAGTACAACAAAATAGAATAGTGGGCCATTTTGGTTGCCCCCTTTCCCTCGACTTGTATATAGGACCGCCGACTGTCTTCCGATCTTTTAGGTTCGAAAGCAAGCCGGTCAGCTCCTCTAAAACGGGTGTGGGTGTTTGTACTCTGTACATCTTATGTTGGGCTAAACGATGCTAACTAAATAAAAGGAAATCTAAATGTAACACGATATTTTTAAACATTTAAACATCTAAAACATTTCTAGAGGCTCTCGTTGTGTAACGGTTACTATCGTACGAAATGGACACGGTGACCAGAGTCCAAATACTGGACAGGATGTTTGCATTTCACATAGTGCTGATACCCTTAGAAAAGATATGAATCCAATTATTCTCCCTTCAGCTAAGGATAAATAGCAGGAAAGACAAAGTTCTTAAAAATCTTGGTTGAGCAACCGACCCAGGAGAAGGAAAACTCGGAATTCAAACACCTTGTGCCCAATCCAGCTTGTTCGTAGGGGTTCATAAATATATTTTTAAAAATCTCTTCACTTATAATTTGAACTTACGAATAGAAATTTAACTATTTGCCTACTTTAAACAGTTCACAGCGGTTCTCCTACCACTGCGATCCTACCGGAAGCTGCTGACAGCGGCTCTCGCACGTGTCACTTGTTTACATTGTGGACTCAGATTGAGGTGAATAAATAGTTAATTTTGCAATATCCCATCATACAGGTAAAACATACCAAGAAAATATGGTACAGCCGTGGGAGAAATTTGGTTGGCAAAAGAGTTAAACTTTGTGAATGTGTACTCCACACTTAGTGTTTTTATATCAACCATATATACAAAAGTTGCTTCTTACTGTGTGCTCTATGAACATGTCTTCTTGTCAAGATAACTTAATCCAACAATTGTTTACAAAGATCTATCCAAGCAACATCTGAATATTTCAACGTTTTAAGTACTGGAATATGTAGTGCGGTTTAAAAAAATAATGAGACCGTCTTGCTGACAAATTTTCCTTATTATTAAGTTTACTTATATTGTGGTACAAAGCCATAATTATGGTGCACCCAGTGAGATTCGAACTCACTAACTCAAGTTTATAATGCAAATAAAATTACATACAATTCAAAATGACTTTTCAATTCAAGTTTCAAACAATTCAAAAAACTTTTCAAACCAAAATGTCTTTGCTTCTGTAGAATTTACTTAAATAAACTTTACATCAACATTTTCTCTAATGTAAGTTCTTATTAATGGCACGAAGAAGTGCCTCCTTACACCATGAATTCACACCTGAATTTTACATGATTAATAGGTATACCCTATCATTTTTGTAATGAAGTGTACTTAGGATATAAATTTAACCGTGAACTCATGGTAAATCACAAAGCGTCTGACATACAATATTGTACCAAAGTTCTTCTGAAGCAAGACTCTTATTTTTAAGTCAATCGAGCCAGTGTATGTAGAAGCCAGCCGTCTTTCATTTGTGCTTAACTGATTCTCCTTGTGTGCAGGTTATGGTATCGGGGAACTGAATAAAACTATGTGTATACGAAATATGTCTCCGTGTTTTTGAATTAATGATAAAAACAAAGATGGTACTCAGAATGCGGAGAGAACCCAATACGGCTTGAGACGAAGAGCAGACACGAGATGACATAGCAGAAAATAATAAGAAAATAAATGAATAAAGTGTTCCCATGTGACTAATATTGAAGAATTTAATTTTTGATGGCGGGGGAGATATATTAGTCGAGTCCCTACTCACCAACAACAAATATTAGCAATAGGATATCGGTGATATACTAACACTGAACACAACAGGACAGACAAAGTAAATGTGTGCCTACCAAGAAAATTTAACATTTTATACACACAATATACTTACAAGTGGTTTTAAAACAAAATAATACACAACAAGCGTGCCCCAACAGCAATAACTATACACATGTTCCAAGAACAAGCAGTATGCGGAAGGGGTACGAGATAAAAAGACTTATTTTGTAAGATAAGATAGCCATGTGGATTTACCGTCCCCAGGCAGGAGTCAGAGACACGTCTTTACTGTTCAATGATCATAAACAAAAAGAGATCGAGATTTCTTTTTTTGGGGGGGGGGTATGCAAACTCCTATGAGACACAGAAAATTATATTATGGAAATAATTATTCATTGTATTCCTACAGTAGTAAAATCTATTTTCCTAAATTCGCAGAATTCTAATTCTCTTTTCCTTACAGTTGCGTTCATTGTATGGTACCTTGTACACAGAGGGTAAATAAGTTCGTGATCGACTCGTAGTTGTTAATTCAATCTGAATATTGCACTTTAGGGCCGGGTTAGCTCAGTCGGTAGAGCGTTCGGCTAGAAACCACAAGGTTCCTACTTCGATACCGGCCCTCGCCAACTCAGCGTATGAATAGCACAGGGATCTCTGCGGTAAAGTAAGGAGCTGTTGGTAGGTGTTGCGCTCCAACTCACACGCAAACTCAATATCCTTGGTCTGGCGCTGGTGAAAAGTGGATAGACTCCCTCGGTGATTGGCTGATACCGACTTTAGGCCACCCCGACGATTTATTATGCTAGCTCTATGCGATTAATATTTAACATTGAATTAAGTGCATTGACAGGGATGGAGGTTGTGTTGAAAATAATCTTTGTTAAGTAATATAAATGATTGTTCATTATTAGCGGGGAGTCTCCGTAGTGCAGTCGGTAACGTGCTGGACTGCAGCATCGTAGTAAGCGAGTTCGAACTCCAGTCACGTTATCTCGTTCACTTTCGGACTAATACCCTTGAGAAAGATACAAACCCTCTCATCTCCCAGTAATGGGTTAGATGCTACCACTGCTGTTCTTCTATAACGATGGTTTTGGCATTAAATAACCCATGAAGGTTTTATAATTTATGAGAAGTCATGAATTGTGAACGTACCTGTAAGTTAGAATATCTAAATTAAGGTCTGTTAATTCAAAATCAGGGAGTCTATGGAAAATCGCCCGCTGGGCAGTTAATAACCTTTGACCCCTTAGAGCGCGCGATTGGGTGCCACTACAGACACGTGAGGATAGTTTTATATTTTGGTTAAGCAGATGCGATCTAACTTTTAGAGAGTGCAGACGTGTTGTCGGTTCTGACAAAAATCCATCACTCCCCACGGCGGAATCAATTATGGGCTAGATAAAACTTGATCAAGTAAACCCACGTCTTGTGTACATTATTAAGACAATGTTAAGCCCAGCCTAAGGAAGAATTAAGAAGGATAGTCAACCCCCAGCAGAGCCTTGATAGAAGTTTAGCCCAGACAAGATGGCGGTCAGACAATGCAGACGAAGAAGAGTAAGCAGTAAGAAGAGTACTAAGTAAGATCTATCATCTCTGTCACTTTCTATTATATACCCGAGAATGAGGGGTATATACAGCTATAGAACAAAGGTTGATATTCCATTAAACTAACAAAGCAAAGAAACCAAACCTTATTATTAGGCTATAGACTTATTGATGTGCCTGTGTTTGTGTTTGTGCGTGTGCGCATGCGCATGCGTGTGTGATGTTAAATGATTTCCTGCTTTCAAAATATACTTAAAAAACGTCACGTAATTAACAACTCATCACTTTGCGCTCGCATCTACTTTTTATCTACACTCAGACTGATAACAAACATATGTCTGTAGGAGGCTCCAACTTAATCATCTCCAATTTACATTCGTGAAGTGCAAAGTTGTCCTACGGTTCACCGCACGGAAAATGGAATCGACCAACCGAGTTCAAATTCCAGCTGTGCAATTCGCTACTTGCAGTTTTTGGAAAATACCAGAATCCGCTTCTTCCTTCTCTCTGTCTCTGTCTCTGTCTCTGTCTCTCTCTCTGTCTCTGTCTGTCTGTCTGTCTGTCTGTCTTTCTCTCTCTCTCTCCAAACACCAGATACCAAGATGCAGAATCCGCATTTCTCTCTCTCTCTCTCTCTCTCTCTCTCTCTCTCTCTCTCTCTCGCCAAACACCAGATGCCAAGATGCAGACTCCGCCCCTCTCTTTCTCTCTCTCCCTTTCGCTCTCCTTCTTCTTCTCTCTCTCCCTCTCCCCCTCTCTCTCTCCAAACACCAGATGCCAAGATGCAGACTCCACCCTTCTCCCTTTCTCTCTCCTTCTCCCCTCTCTCTCTCTCCAAACACCAGATGCCAAGATACAGACTGCGCCCTTCTCTCTCTCTCTCTCTCTCTCTCTCTCTCACACACACACACACACTCTCTTTCTCTTTCTCTCTCTCTCTCTCTCTCTCTCTCACACACACACACACACACACACTCTCTTTCTCTTTCTCTTTCTCTCTCTCTCTCTCTCTCAATCCCAAACACCAGATGCCAAGATGCAGACTCCACCCTTCTCTCTTTCACTCTCTCTCCCTTTCTCTCTCCTTCTCCATCCCTCCCCTCCCCCTCTCTCTCTCTTTCTCTCTCCTCCCAAACACCAGATGCCAAGATGCAGACTCCACCCTTCTCTCTTTCTCTTTCTTTCTCTCTCTCTCTCTCTCTCTCTCTCTCTCTCCAAACACCAGATGCCAAAATACAGACTGCGCCCTTCTCTCTCTCTCTCTCTCTCTCTCTCTCTCTCTCTCGCCAAACACCAGATGCCAAGATGCAGACTCCGCCCTTCTCTCTCTCTCCTCTCTCTCTCTCTCTCCCTTTATCTCTCCTTCTCCCTCCCTCTTCCTCTTTCTCTCTCTCCCCAAACACCAGATGCCAAGATGCAGACTCCGCCTTTCTCTCTTTTTCTCTCTCCTTTTATCTCTCCTTCCCCTCCCCCTCTCTCTCTCTCTCTCTCTCTCTCTCTCTCTCTCTCTATCCCCAAACACCAGATTCCAAGAGGCAGAAAAGGATAAGAAAACGTGGGTACTTGGATAAACCACTTCCCCATAACTCTCTTAAATGCCCGGCAGTAGTACGAAAATGTTGCGACTTGCATTGTTATATACTATCAGAGATACTCATTGCTGCTCAAATAATCCCTAATAAGACAACACTATTTAAATATGTTTGTTAATATATTTCTTCTAACACTGAGGCATACTTTGTGTAACGGTTATTGCCGTAGGAAATAGAATCGGCAACCCTCGTTCAAATCTTAGACGAGGTTGTTTTTCACTTATATCTAATGGCCGTTAGAAAAGGCATGAATCCGCCCTAGCTATGTGTAAAGAGTTGGACAGGTTAGCTTATTTAACCTTAGCTGGGCCACCAGTTTAGGAGATGGAAATGTTGATGTCAAACCAACAGTACTTCGCTCAAAAATTGACCTTGTGTTGCACTCTGCTCATAGCAGATAGTAACATAAATGCTTTAAGAAAACGTGCTCGGCGTAATGGTCATCGTTGGTTGAAATGAAATCGACGACCTGCGTTCAAATCTTGGACAAGGTTGTTTAAGTTTCACGTTGCGATAATGGTCTTGGGAAAGGTAGGAATCCATCTTTTATCACCCAGCTATGGATAAATACTAAAGCAGGTTTTTTTCTTTAGCCTTGGTAAAACAACCAACCTAGGAAAAGGAAAACTCTGAATTCAAACCAATAACACTCTATTTATAATTGACTTTGTGTCACATCTTTTCCGTGACGGAGAGTTTGGGTTAATACATATTTCTTCAATCACGACACAGATCAGGCATTTTTGTGAGGTATTCAGAGGATTTGAACTCATCACAGTTCTTCTTGAAAGAAAAACTTATTCAAATTAAGGGGTTTAATCACATAAAAATTAACTATTTTAAAAAAATTTAGAATGAAATAACTAAATGTCGAAAATATAATCAATTATTGCATAGTTATTAAGATCCAGTAAGTAATTGAATTTAAATAGAATTTTAAAATAATTTTTACAAAAAATGTTCTAATGCAAATTAAGTTACATACAATTCAATTAAATTCAAGTTTCATACAATTCAGAAAAATTTTTTTTCAAACGCAAATGTCTTTGCTTCTGTAGAATTTACTCAAATAAACTTTACATCAACATTTTCTCTAATCTGTCTTCTTAGTAATGGCATGAAGAAGTGCCTCCTTATACCATGAGTGCTTCCTTATGCAAGTTCTATGGAATGTCGAAATCTGATGAATGGTATAAACACAATCCAGAATCATTTACAGAATCTAAAGAAACTATTCTTTAGAACTTGGCAGTCCAAGTTTAACGATAGAAAAATAAACAGCAATAGACCAGATATAATGGTTAAAGATTATAAAAGAAAACCATTCGTTAAGTAAATACGATGATCTGGAAATAGAAATTGAAAATATATGGTACCTTAAAACTGCCACAATGTCAGTAATAGTGGGATCCCTTGGTTGCTTACAATGTTTCAAAATGTTTGTAATAATGTGTATTATTATTACTTGACGAAAAATCTTGATTGATTGATTGATTTTAATGGCATATCAACACGTCTATGGATATCCTATGACTAGTGGTTAAAGCTCAGCGTTCAGTGTACATTTATATTTACATTTTTGTGTAGTTGTTTCTTAAGAGTTTTGCATACATTTATATCATTTCAAGTATTCTTAACTAATACAAATAATTTGCACACTGTTGTATGGTTTCAAGTATTCCAATCTCTCATAGCAGATAGTAACATAAATGCTTTAAGAAAACGCGCTCGGCGTAATGGTCATCGTTGGTTGAAATGAAATCGAGGACCTGCCTTCAAATCCTGGACAAGGTTGTTTAAGTTTCACGTTGCGATAATGGTCTTGGGAAAGACAGGAATCCATCTTTTATCACCCAGCTATGGATAAATACTAAAGCATGTTTTTTTCTTTAGCCTTGGTAAAACAACCAACCTAGGAAAAGGAAAACTCTGAATTCAAACCAATAACACTCTATTTATAATTGACTTTGTGTCACATCCTAATAGTTATATGCCCTCAAGCAACTATTTCAGTTTAATAGCTGTCCTTTGCTTACACGCAGTTATATGATTTCAAATAATAATAATAATGATTATCCATAGTAAATAATCATAGCTTCATATAATTATTCTGAATACAAATAATGTACACTATATAAGTGTTCATTATTCCTACTGAATACAAATCAATTTCAGACATATCTATTTGACCCATAGATGGGACTGTACTGGTACAACCACTCTGGGTCAGAGTGTACCTGGGAGTAATGTCAATGAAGGAATACTTCACAATCTCTAGATCTCCAGAATATGAGCCTCACCATCAGATGTAGTTTAGTGTCATACTAGGACATCCCCTTTTTTAGTGGAAGGGATCTTACCCCATTGCAGAGAATACAGTTAGCGTATTCTCAGCCCCTCCGACTGGGTGGCCGAAGACTTGTATAAAAATTGATTTATAAATAATAAATCATTGTGTTATTTGTAATAAGAATAAATCGAGAAGATTCATTGCTTGAACCTGTGGGAATTAATCAATTAATGGAGTTTCAAATAAAAAATAAAACAAATGATAAAATAAGAAAAGGAAATAGAATAAAATAAAATAAAGATATCCCATAATTCCACTTCCCATGAAAGTTAAAATGTTGGCAACAAATTAAAACTCGGCTTCTTTCGGTGCCTTGTCAGCCCCATTAGATAACGCGTGTGTTTACAGACCTTCCGAGACAAACAATCCATACTATGTAACTTGTATAATATTAATACACAGGCAAATTGTTGTTTATTTTCTTTTTAAATCTGAAAGAAGCTCATAACTCCCTGGTGAACTCTTAATAACTTCCGATGTCAACCTCGCATAGTTTATTTCAGAGGGAAAAGACTTGTCAAAATTCACGTCAAAGATTGTATCCATTGAGCTTGTCGTCTAAGCGTGAAAGTAGAAAGTATAAACCCAAAAACAAGAAACTCCTTTATTCGTATGGATATCTTTAGGCTTTAGCAATGGCCCATTAAGTTGACTTCATACTAATTCATTTGGGAAAAACATGACTCCACCTCTACTAACAGTTCAGGTCAGGGATTACACCCATTCAGTGCTACCAAGGGACACAGTACAACCTGTTGAATATTCTTTGAAGAGATGAATACAACTAAGTAACTCCATTACCCAAACAAATGCCTTGACGGAGTTCATATTTTCCCCCGGAGATCTACTTGGGTATGGACTGTTACAAGGGTAGAGTGTGTAGCAAATTAGAGTAATGAATTACTCTAACAAAGTGTATCTTAGTATTGTTACAGAAGAATCGTTTGGGTAACTGCGATAAATGGTTAATGCTGAAATAGATTAATAATAATACATGCAAATAGAAAACAAACAACAAGAGGTTGAGGTGAACAGATGTTACAAATATGTTTTCGTATATTTTTCGTGTATTAATGTTTTACACACACACACACACACACACACATATATATATATATATATATATATTAGACAAAACGTGACCCGTTGGGTCACCCATTGAGCTCTGGATAGATAATTGGGATAAGGGAAAGTGAGTTTGCAAATCGAATTAAATCAAAAATGAATAAATGAATAAATAAATACGACCGGAGAATTTTTAAAAGAATTTCTAAGAAAGGCAACGTTTGCATAATTTAAATTTGTTAAGAACCAAGATTTTGGCCCGGTTGGCTTTATAAAACGTAACATACAAATACGTTTAATCTCTCTCTCTCTCTCTCTCTCTCTCTCTCTCTCTCTCTCTCTCTCTCTCTCTCTCTCTCTCTCTCTCTCTCTACGCTTACTGAGTAACTAACATATATAACAAGGAGGTAATCAAGATATACATAGAGAGGGTGAAAGTAACAGGCAGAATGTCAAGTAAGAGACGGGTCAGTTTTTGAATTAACTGAAAATTACGACTAATTAGAACCAATTAAAATGGAACTTTTTTCAAAGATAACACAATCCTAAAACTAAGGAATATTTTTGTATAACTTTCGTGTAATTAAACTAAATAGTAAAAAAGCTTTTTACTATTTAGTGATAAATATTGATTTGTTCAGCTTTAGTATAATGATAGATAATTGTTTTAAGTATTCTTTTTGTAATTGCTTATTTAGGTATCAATCCTGAATTCCTTTGATTATCAAACTTTATCGTTCGTGAAATTCGGAACTGATATTTTGGTTTCGTGTTGGAGTTGCAGTATGATATTTTGTTTCTGTTATCTTTGAATTCTGACGTCTACCGTCTAGGCTGGAGATAGCTGGCCCCATACTCATTCAGATTTTAACGGTAAAATAAAGAAATTTTATTCTAGGAAATGATGACACACGAAGTTTTTTTTCTAGAATAGGTAATTTTATCTTTAAATATGAGGAAACATTACAACTTAGAAACCTTTACTGATTATTTGAATTTTTTATAATGAATTTAGATTCGATAAAAAATGATTGATCTTTTAGTATTATTTTCTGTGAAATTAAATATTTACTTCACTTCTAAATGATTCAGCTTTGATAAGAACATGCGCATATAAGTAGATATGTTTATGTTTTAACAGAATGTTAAGGGTGTGCATAAAGACGCGCATTGTCATTACTCAAAACAGCCATCTGCGGATCCTTACGTCACGTGTTACGTCACACTAATGAACGTCATGAATACGCTTGGCTGAGATGGAAAATTAGCATAAAACAGAGATGAAAGGCATCTCTGCCTGTCAGTGGGTTGGCGACCATCAGAGCTCGGAAACGAAATGAGAAAAAAAGAAAGATTTGGCTTCGAATATTACAACTTTAGAAAAATAGTTAATGATAGTAAACACATTCCCTGTATCTGTATATACAAATAACTTAATAGCCAAGAATGCGAACATCTAAATACACGTAGTCGATTTTGAATCCACTTGTAAACATTCTATCAAATGCGGATAAATGTCTGCCTTCTCTGTTGTTAAAAGATAAAACAAAACGAGTGGGTGAGACAGAGAAGAAAAATTGTTTCTTGAGTGTTGAACCAAGAATCTTAATAATGCATGACGTAATTTAATCCGAGATCAAAGCTCTCTTTCTTCATACAGACAGTTAAATAAAATAAAACATTGCACACGCACTGATTTTTCATATCTATTAACAAAAGTTTTAAAAATTGTTTATTTTGTTAACAGTAAATGTCAAAAAGCCAGATACAGTAAGAAAAAAGACTAAAAAAGATTTATGAAGAATCTGAAAATAAAATTAACAGGTCTCTTACTCAGTTGTTTCATCTGAATAATTCATCTGAATAAATTCTAAGTTATGAGTATCAACTTCTAATGAATCAGTGGTGAGGTTTGGGGATACAGAAGGGGCTACATTGTTAACTTACCGTAATTATTTCTGTATAAAATGTGCTCATGCATAATACGCACTTCTAACGTTGGACTTCGAAATTCTTAGGGATTTTGGCTCCGGATTTGTTTTCGGGGTTTACTCCCATAGTTTTCCTGAGAATCATATAAAGCCACTTTTATAACAGAAATTGCTACCCGGTGACTATTAAAATAACGTCCCCAGCTATGTTGTCTTGGCGGTGTTACTTGAAAGAAAACAACCAACTTATGGCGTTAAATGTATTTTAGAGGGGGGGGCTTCTCTTTTTTGATATGAACAAATGGAGATGGGTGGATAGATATATATAAACAAAGTAAAAAAATGAACAAATTGAGGTAGATAGATAGATAGATAGATAGATATCCATCTTCATATCTAAACAAGAATTACGACAAATTTCTATAAATAAACAAGAATTACGACAAATTTCTATAAATAAATTTCTAAACAAATTACGATAAATAAATAAGAATTACGACAAAAAAGAGAAGCACCCCCCTCTAAAATACATTTAACGCCCTAAGTTGGTTGTTTTCTTTCAAGTAACACCCCCGAGACGACATAGCTGGAGACGTTATTTTGATAGTTACCGGGTAGCAATTTCTGAAGCAGGAGACCGGGACGCACTTCCTCATAAATTACCGAAAAGACTTTTGATTTTCTGGAAAAGGTACGATTGTAGTGCTTCCTATTAAAAACTACTTTGGTAAAATTTCACATTTATTGAATAACCTTCGTACACAAGTTTGGGTTCAATTTATAGGAGACCCGGGAATGTTTTTAAATAGACCCCCCCCCCACACACACACACTTCCAATTTAGCTACACCTCTGAATGATTAGTAGCAGCAGGTGCTGAGTTATTTTTATGTCTCTGAAATTCTCGGGCAAGAGCTGGATTGATTTGTTAGATATTAAAAAACATGTATATGCTTGTGAAATAGATTCTGTTGACGTATCTTGGATATCAAAATATAGACCCGCTTGAATACAAATATACAAGGCGCATCCAAAACGAAAACAGATTGATAAAAGAGCGCTTAAATATCACTGAAAAAGACATTCAGAAAATATTCTAGAACAGAAAGATATACAGTCAATAGTGTATCAACGATGAAAAGTTAGATTAGATTGCTTGGTTTTTTACAGCATGTCAACACTTGGCTTATTTGAGGTTAGTTCATTTTAGTTTTTTTAAGCAAATATATGGTTTCAAGTAACTAATGATAATAATAAACCCATACACAGCCACATGGTTTCAAGTAACTATTCCTATTATAATGGAGATTGTGTGTTTTTCTGTCTGTAACCGAAACTATATTCCTACTCAAGTCACAATTCTCTTAGTTATTGACATCACATTCTCCAGGATTGTATTTTTATTTAAACCTCAATTATTAATAAAATTGTCTTACATTATTAATACTGTTAACTATGTCTACATACTGACAACATGCAATTATATTTATATATACAACAAAATAGCGGTTTACAGTGTGAATGGGAAGGCTAATTTGCATATTAATATTAAAAAATCGAATTTAATAAATATGTGCTTAGTATTATTGATTTCTAACTGTTTGGTTTATTTCCAATGAATATAATGAAAAATCTCTTCAATGAATCTTAAATGAAATCATTAACAAGAAAAAAATAACTGTCATTTTATTATTTACTTCCTCTTTTAACTAAATACTTAAATTAGAAAATAACAATGAAAGACGAGAGTGATGGAAAGAGTAAGTTTCAGTTGTTCTATTTTTTATTATACTCCCTCTGTTTCAAATCTTTTTATCAGTATTCTTATTAGTTTCATTAGCCTTTCTAATTTAATATAATATTTTATTACATTAAACTTAAATACTTGCACCCGGAGGGTGCATATATCTGCTAGTAATAATAATAATAATAATAATAATAATAATAATAATGAGCAAGGAAAGATTAATTACGGCAACCAATAAAAGCAGCTGAAACATATGAACAAACAGAAAAAGAAAAAAAAGATTCTAGCACCACGAGAATACAAGGTGAGACACGACTGGATTGGAAAGGTGATCGGTAAAGAAGAACAGTTTTCTCATTTATTCCTACCATAAAATAAACTGAACCCTCATTTTATGTCCGTGTTTTTGCAATATTTTATTTTTCTTGCACCCGTTATTTTACAATACTAAATACATTTTCTTTATTTTAATATTCACTTCAATGTGTATATTCTAAAAGTTTTTATTTTGGGAGAATGGTTAGTTTTAAAGTGAGGGCTCGTTTTACAATTTAGGCATGAATTGGATCCTCCTTTTATGACCGTAATTCTGTTTTTTCGTCGACGATGATTAAAATCTGACGTTTTTATTTTAGAGTACCAAAGCCAAAAAGAAAAGAAATAACAACAACAAAAGGTAATATTCAACTTTTTACTCGTAAATTTCTACCATAAAATTAGTGTCTAACCCTAGACGATATATGTAGTAGTCAGCTACTACCGACTACTTGACTTCAATAACAACAGATACGTATGTTCAAAGAGAGGACCCTTCTTTATTTTCTTCGGTGTGTGGGTGGTGATGGCGTAGAGCTTACAATGCGTGCCCGAGAGGTGGATGCTGACGGGAGACGTGAAGTGTCCTTTCGCCTGCCGGATGGCGTCTAACTGTCGTTAGCTCGATCCTCTGGCTTTTTGTATTGACGACACGCATACGCATCTTTATCTTTTGATATGATAATGGACGTTTGTTATATATTTCTTTATCTTTACCCTGCTTCCTTGACCGGAAAGCTTCGCTTTCGTTTTCCCCTTTTTTAAATATATATTTTTATATTTCTCTTTGTCTTTTTTCAGGAAGCTTCGTTTTCCGACCGGGGACAATGCAACAATAGCAAAGAATGTTCCATGGATTGGACTATTATGAAATACCAAAGATGGAGTTCACACACATCTCTCTCTCTCTCTCTCTCTCTCTCTCTCTCTCTCTCTCTCTCTCCCTCTCCTTCTCCTCCTCTTCTTCTCTCTCTCTCTCTCTCTCTCTCTCTCTCTCTTATGCAGATACTTACATACTCTACTATTTACAGCATAAGTAACTTTTATAAGCGTTCTCACGCGTACAATCAAGGGTTTTAACATCAGCACATGAGGACTTCCATCATTCTATTTCAAGTACGTACTTATACACAAAAGTTCTGTTATTTACGCATATAAACTTATCTCTTCTCCTCTCTCTCTCTCTCTCTCTCTCTCTTTCTCTCTCTCTCTCTCTCTCTGCCTCCCAATTTCTCCTTCTCTCTCCTCTTCTTCTCTCTCTCTCTCTCTTTCTCGCTCTCTCTGCCTCCTAATCTCTCTCTCTCTCTCTCTCTCTCTCTCTCTCTCTCTCTCTCTCTCTCTGCCTCCTATTTTCTCCCTCTCTCTCTTCTTCTTTTTTTATCTCTCTCTATATATCCTCTTTCTTTCTCCCCCCCTCTCTCTCTCTCTCTTTGTAATTTGTCTTTCTCTTTTCCTCTCTGACAACCGAACATTTAACATGAATCGAATTTTGGCATTAAATAACCAATAACGAGTTGATATGCCGTTAATCAAATTAAATGTAAACTTTCATACGTTCACATTCTTGCATATGCAAAAAAGCTGTATAATCTATCAATCACAGTAACTTTAAACACATAGATTGTAAACTTGTTTCGTGTTTAAATCTTGACAAATCTTATTATAATGGAGATTGTGTGCTTTTCTGTCTGTAACAGAAACTACAATACTATTCAAGTCATAATTTCCTTAGGTATTTACGTCATATTCTCCATGATATTGTTTTTATTTAAACTTCAATTATTAATAAAATTGTTTTATATGATTAATACTGTTGGCTTTACCTACATCATGATAATATCCAATTGTATTTATATATACAACAAAATGGTGGTTTATTGTGTGAACGGGAAGGCTAATTTGCATATTGATATCAAAAATTTGATTTTAATAAATATGTGCTTAGTATTATTGATTGGTAATTGTTTGGTTTTATTTTAATAAATATGATCAAAAGTTTCGCGGATAGATCATAAAAGAAATTGATTAATAAGAACAAATAACTAATTTTATTCTTTACTTCCTATTTTAATTAAATAGTTAAATTAGGAAAATTTAGCAATGAAAGATGGGAGTGATGGAAGAGTAAGATTCAATTGTTCTATTTTTCGATTATACCCCCTTCTGTTTCAAATCTTTTTATCTGCATTCTTATTTAGTTTCATTAGCCTTTCTAATTTGATATAATATTATATTATATTAAAAGTAAACACTTGCACCTAGAGGGTGCATATATTTGCTAGTTAATATAAAATGTGTTATTCGTTAGGGAAATATCTTCATTAACTAATAATTTTTGATAATTTTGATAACGTATTGTTGTGTTTCTTATATGGGAAATCCAGAATCTAAGCGGATGATATTCTCTATCATTGTTCTCAGGCTCAGATATATGGTAGTCACTGTCGTTGGGATCTCTCCAGTCTCGCCGGCTAGCCACTTTTCCACTCCCCGCCTCCCATGTTATTGTTTCCAAAAGGAGATATGTCGGCCACTGGTTTCCTATTGAAACTGCACAAGCTACGGGTCAGCTCCTCAACAATACAAAAAAGACACAAAACGCTAATTTTGAGAATACACTTGTATTTACCCAACCCCTCCACCACGAGTAGGAGGAGGCACAAGATTAATTATTTATTATTCGAGTTTATGCTGGTGTGAGACTTTATAATTTGGATTATGGTGCTGATCCCTTACTTTGGTGATTACCCCATTCTGACAAACAATCAGCTAAATCTGCTGTCGATTTCCATGTGACTAGCCACAGTGATGGTGACCCGAACCGGGTGGACAGCCCAACCACAACTTCTCGACTGCAACTCTTATATCACCTGATTTCTTTGTAAATATATGGGGGTTCTGGCTTCCGGGAACGAACCCCACATCTCTCGCGTTGAATTCCCAGACCTCAAGTACTATGGAAAATGATATCCTTGTCTACTGAATTCTGACCGAACGAGCATCGAGGATTTCTGTTTATGACAGACATTAAAAAAAACTAACCCTTTCATCCTCATCGAGAAATCCTTTTATTTCTATTTTATCATCTATTAAAACCTGCTGACATCAGTAACTGATTTAGTTATCTCTTTGATACTACGATGCGCATATATCCAGGTATATACATACATATATATGCTACCTGTTCCAGTACACACCTATACAGATACGTTTAAGACACACATACGTATACATATATATACGCTACGGCTATACGCTTACATACACATATAGAAACGCTCGCACATACATGTCTATGCATTATGGAGGCGCTTGTAGCATAACGGTTATCGTGATTTGTAATAGACTCGGTGACCAGAGGTCAAATCATGGACGAGCCTTTTGCATTACACATAGCGCTAATACCATTGGGAAATATATGAATCCAGCTATGCTCCCTTCAGCTATGAAGAAATAAGAGGGTAGGCGGGCTATTTAAACTTGGTATGACATCCAGTCTAGAAGAGAAACTTTGAATTCAAACGTGTCAAACTCCGCTAAAAAATGACCTTTAGCCGCCCCTGCTTGTGGTGGAGGGGTTGGGTAAATAAATGCATATAGATTATTGTGTGTATATTCACCCAGATGTAGAAGAGCTTATAGTATCACAGATTAGTGAATACCTCTGCTGCCTTTCTAGGAAAGGCTAGGGGAATACACTCCAAAATAAATCAGGAGCCGGAGTTCCTAATGTGGTGTGATGCTGAAATCCAGTGCTACCCAGCAACTCCTGGGACACTACCGTTGCCAAACTGCATTGGTTCCTTACCTTTCCTTTGGATCACAGCGGCAGTGTGGAGTGGGGGGGGGTCTGCTGCATGGGCAACAGCTAATTCTCCATATGAACCCGCCCAGGCTATGTAGTTAAAAAAAAAAAAAAAACTATTTGGCACTACTCCATCGTCTCTTGTAGACGGAAGTCTGCCAAGACTTAGATATTATATAATATTGCAAAATATATGACTTAAGAAAGGAATAAAGCTGTGATTATGAGAAATGTTTGTTCTTGCTTGATGTACGTGATATTTATTGACAACGATCAATAAAGATGAATAAAAAAGACAAATAGAAAAACGGAGCGGTTGAGCATCCACCTAAGGAATCGAAAGGTTCCTGGTTCGATACTGATCCACACTAACTCAGTAGCACAGTTTGGGTAATTTAATCTGGGCAATTTATGAGGAAGTGCGTCCCTGCCTCAAAAATTGCTACCCGGTGACTATCAAAATAACAACCCCAGCTCGTCGTAATTCTTGTTTATTTATCGTAATTTGTCGTAATTCTTGTTTAGATATGAAGATGGATATATAGTTTGGAATAGACTGAGATAGATAGATAGATAAACAAACAAAATAATATAGATAGATATGAACAAATGAAGATAGATAGATATTTTCGACAAGTAAATGTATTGGGGGGGGGTCGCTTCTTTTTTGTCCTAATTCTTGTTTATTTAAACTAAAAACGACATTAAACAAATCTGGAAAAATTCTTAGTATTTAAAGTAATATAGATAAATATGAACAAATTGAGATAGATAGATAGATAGATAGATAGATATGAAGATGAATAGTTTTGAGTAGACTGAGCTGGGTCGTTATTTTAATAGTCACCGGGTAGCAATTTTTGAGAAAGGAGACCGGGATGCACTTCCTCATAAATTACATTGATCTGTACGGTAAATTGGAGAGCCGACGGTAACTCTAGCTCGGCACCTCAGCAAAATCAATCTCTCTGGTTTAGCGCTAGCGAAAAGGGTATAGACTCTCTTGTTGTCCGATTGATATCGACAATAGGCTACTCCACCGACTTTACCTTTTTACTGCATTAGTACTATCTTTACTGTGGGTTTCGATCTGAAAATGGTGTAATGGTTAACAGCGTGGAAAACGGGACAAGCGAGCTGGGTTCAAATCCCAACCAAGTCTGCGCGTGTTCACTTTTCACTAATGTCCTTGGAAAGGGGCGAAACCAATAATTCCCTCTCTGCTCGGTTTTAAACAAAATAGCAGGCCAGACTGTGTTCTCTAAATTTGGTTGGCAACCAGTCTAAGAGAAAGACAATTCTGAATTCAAAATCTATCTGACTTTAGTTTTTAAGCAATTTGTTTTCAGTTTCGTTATAACAATTCTTAAATATCAACTAGCTGGACGAGTGATAATGACACTATCTTTTATCATGGTCAAGTCGTAAACTAATTCCTCAGTCAGACTTACCTGAAGATTAAGATAACCAGACACCCGTCAGAACGGAAAATGAAAATCTAAAATCAGGACTCATTAAGCCTTTGGAGAACTAACCACCATTTACTATATATTACTTTACGAAGCAAAGATATAGATGAACAAAGATATAGATGAACATGAGATCTCGAGGTTTCGTCAGACATTATTTATATAAAACATAGACATATTCATTCTCATTATTTAGGTACTATGTGACAATACCATTACCATACTTTGATATGGACAAGGAGCAATTAAAGCGATAGAAAGTCTTGCATTGAAGCTTGTCATTCATTGTAACTGACCTCCAATTAGCTGTACCGGACCCTGCTCGATCTGGAAAGTGATGTTGTGGAACTCCTTGATCACCTAAGAGTCCCTCATGAACTTGTTTTTCCTTCTCAATGAAAGATGTCTATTGTAACTCGAGTATCAGAATTAACAGAAATAAACGGAAGAAACACAACGAGAAATGAGAAGGGAAAAAGTTTACGAAGCAAAGATAAAGGTGAACAGAGTAATTAGCAATTTCAAGGTTTAATTAACATGTTCCATGAGATCTTCAGATGTTTTGTCTCTTCCGAGGTTTCGTCAGACATTATTTGTATAAAACAGACATATCCATTCGCATTATTTTAAAAATATTTTAAGCTTAAGCTAGGCCGGTTTCTTTCTTATACGTTAACGTTCTAAAAATGACATATAATTGTATATATCTATTCACAAAGGCCAATTTTTAAGCGAGAGTACAGCTGGTTTAAATTAAGAATTTTCCCTTTCTTAGACCGGTACCGTACCAAGGCTAAAGAACCCAGTCTGCCCAACAATTTATCCAGAGCAAAGAGGACAACAGATAGGTCCATGCCTTTCGTATGAAGGAAAATGGAATCAGCCTTGTCCAGGATATTTTACAGCACCGTTTCTCGTTTTTTATCGACAAGTAAATGTAAATATTTGACGCACAAATCCCTTTAAAAATATTTTTTCGATATATCTTTTATTTTGATTTTTTTAAAATGTCACGTCTATTTAATATAAATTTATAAACTGAAATACAAATTTCAAAACAAATTTCATATCGAACACTTTGTTTGATTTGATTTCAAAATGCCCACACTCCCATAAAATACAAATACAAGTAAAAAAATCAGAATATTTAGACATTTAAAAAATATTTAATTCGAAACAAATTTCACGTCTTTTTAATATATGATAAATAACAAAATATGACAGCAAACATATGACCGAGTTTCGAAAATAAAAACAATCAGTATATTAAACGACGAATAAATTACTATATATATATATATATATATAATATATATAATATATATATATATATTATAGTTTGTGATTTGTATTTTTTTTAGATATTCTAGTTTTTATTTCTGAAACTCGTTATATGCATGTTGTTACGTTTTTTTATTTACGTTGTCATATATATATATATATATATATATATATATAGAGAGAGAGAGAGAGAGAGAGAGAGAGAGAGAGAGAGCATTTACTCGCCTGTTATTTATAGACTTGAGTTTTCTGGTGATTGGAAAAACATCCTGTAAGATCCTGTAAGTTCGCGCCTGACTGACAGTCTCGGACGTCCGTAATGGTAAGGAACTTGACAGACGAAAATTCTGTTGGGTTTCGCTCCCGGTTAGAGGTAGCTTTTAAAAAAATCGAGCCGCACTAATAAGACGCAAACGGCGAAACACGTGCCTGTGGATTACCGATATATATATATATATATATGTGTGTGTGTGTGTGTGTGTGTGTGTGTGTGTGTGTGTAAGGTAATCCAAATAACTGTTTGTAAGGGATGATTCTATTTGGGATCTTCAAAATCTCACTGTATAACCATACTGTATGCTCTTGTAGATG